>CM060310.1:4877473-4882473 GCA_030674185.1 Monoplex corrugatus | reverse complement strand
TGTTAAGTCGTCAATCGGCTAGAGGTCTGTCTCCGTGCCTCTGTGTGTTGTGTTGTGGTGTGTGTGTGTGTGTGTGTGTGTGTGTGTGTGTGTGTGTGTGTGTGTGTGTGTGTGTGTGTGTGTGTGTGTGTGTGTGTGTGTATGTTCGTTCGTTATTTCTTTTAACGTCTGTTCACATATGTGCTTTTAGACGATGTGTGTGTGTGTGTGTGTGTGTGTGTGTGTGTGTGTGTGTGTGTGTGTGTGTGTGTGTGTGTGTGAGTGTGTGTGTGTGTGTTGTGTGTGTGTGTGTGTGTGTGTGTGTGTGTGTAAGAGTGATATGTGTGTGTGTGTGTGTTTGTGTGTGTGTTTGTGTGTGAGTGCGTATGTGTGTGTGTGTGTGTGTGTGTGTGTGAGTGTGTGTGTGTGTGTGTGTGTGTGTGTCTGTGTGTGTGTGTGTGTGTGTTTGTGGGTGTGTTTGTGTGAGTGCGTATGTGTGTGTGTGTGTGTGTGTGTGCGTCTGTGTGTGTGTGTGTGCACGCGCGCGTTTGTGTGTGTGTGTGTGTATAAATATGTTTGCGTGTGTGTGTGTATGTGTCTTTCGTGTTTGTAAATTTGTGTTTGTGTGTCTGTGTGTGAATCTCTGCTGTCTGTCTGTCTGTCTATCTCTCTGTCTGTCTGTCTGTCTGTATGTGATTGTGTGTGTCTGTGTATATCTGAGTGTCTTGTGTCTGTTTGGGTGTATCTGTGATTAATGCCCGCGTGCGTGTGTATATATATATGTGTGCGTGTGTGTTTGTGTTTGAATCTCTGTGTGTCAGTGTGTATGTCTTTTTTGTGTATGTTTGTATGTGTGTGAGTGTTTGTCTGCGTGTCTGTGAGCCTGTCTGTGTGTCTGTATATCTCTGTGTCTGTATGGATGTGTCTGTGAGCCCTTTCGGTGTCAAACACAATGATCGGTATTCTACACTTATGTCTCAGAAACGGAACGCTCAACATGGGAAGAAACTCCAGCTTCTTAGTTATGCATCTAAAGTTGCCTCCCTTGTCAAACGTTCGGTCGTCCGCTGGTATTGTTGTTTCTTGATGTTGAAGTTTAAACACTCATGTCTAAGTTTCTTCTTGCCATTGAAAATTTTTGTTGGAAATGAAATATGTTTAGTGCAGAATCGGCTAGAGGTCTGTGTTCAAAGTATCTGTCAGGTTGCTAAATTTCAATTTGTGATGCCTCAGTGTGTTGTGGTGTGTGTGTGTGTGTGTGTGTGTGTGTGTGTGTGTGTGTGTGTGTGTGTGTGTGTGTGTGTGTGTGTGTGTGTGTGTGTTCGTGTGGTGTGGTGTGTGTGTGTGTGTGTGTGTGTGTGTGTGTGTGTGTGTATGTGTGTGTGTGTGTGTGTGTGTGTGTGTGTGTTCGTGTGTGTGTGTGTGTGTATGTGTGTGTGTGTGTGTGTGTGCCTCTAAACCTATCATCATTGCTCAAAGCGATGCACATATTGAGGTGATGGTGGTGGTGCAGAGCGAGTGTGTAAGATTTCTGTTCTTGTTGACTTAAGCTTTATTTGGTGGATGTTTCAAATTTCGTCATCGAGAAAATTTGATGTAATTGTCATGTGCACAGTGATGTGTGCACATGGGTTTTTTTTGTGTGTGTGTGTCGTGTGCATGGGGTAATGTATGCACCAAATGCGGACTACCAGCACGCGACGTCATACGTCATCCAAATGATGTCAATGTTCCCGTGACGTCATAGAGAACAATAAGTGCAACAGTGTTTTTTTTTAAGTAACTGACAGAGCAGCATTGAAGAAACTGAGAGGACAGTGTTAAAAGTTAATTGACCAATGGCGTTGAGATAATTGACAGAAAAGTGTTAAGGTAACTGACAGATGGTGTTGAGGTAATTAACAGATGGTGTTGAGGTAACTGAATGGAAAGTGTTGAGGTAATTGACATGATGTTGAGGTAGCTGAGTGAGTGGATCGTGTTTAGGTAAATGACAGATGGTGTTGAGGTAACTGAATGGAAAGCGTTGAGGTAATTGACATGATGTTGAGGTAGCTGAGTGGATCGTGTTTAGGTAAATGACAGATGGTGTTGAGGTAACTGACTGGATCATATAAGGGCGGCAGACAGGACAGTGTTTGTTGAGGCAGCAGACAGTGCAACAGTGTGTGAAAAGTGCTCGGTGCCAATGGGTGAATTTTTGCAAGAAAATAACGCCCTGTTCATATGCGTGACAGTAACCAAAAACAAAAATATAAAGTGGAGTAAGTAGATCACATCGACTGTGCTGTCGACCTGTAATGCGATTTGTTAAATTAAGAGCTTTGAATCAAGTGCCACAGATCCACTCCAGACGACTGTTGGGACTGGTGGTCACGTACGAGAATGTCAGTGCTGAGATGGCGTGTCAAGACTTGATTGTAAGACGTGACATTACAAAGCATTATTCTTCTTGTTGGCAAACACAGGAACAGGAGTGGTGTTGAAAGAGGAACAGGAAGAGAAGAAAAAGGAGTAGAAAAAGAAGAGAAGAAAAAGGGGAGAAGGAGAAGAAGAGGAGCAGAAGACGAAGAAGGAGGAGAAAAACAAAACAAAACAAAACAAAAAGACGTTAATGTGAAGGTGCGTGGTTATGAATGTTGTATGTGTGATGTGTGAAAGTTAATAGTAATAAACGTAAAGAAAATTAATATCGTGATCTGTTTAGTGCCATTGGTTGAAAGGAGTGCGTATGGTTGCGTGACGGACGAATGCTTTTTGCATGTTTTGATTGCGTGAACATGTAAGAAGCATGACAGTGATCGTTGATTTTTATTTTTCAATAAACCGTCTTGAAATTTCTGATTAGGTCAATTAAATTTCATAATCTTGGTTTATTTTGAGTTTAATTATTCATACATATGGTTCTTGATTTAAATTTTTTATTTTTTATCAAAGTTAACTATGAAATGTTAGTACACCTGTGCTACCAAACTGACAGTAAATAGGCATTGATGATGATGATGATGGTGGTGGTGGTGGTGATGATGATGACGACGATGATTGTGACGACGACGATGATAATGATAATGATGATAACATTGATAATGATGATGATGATGATATGATAATGATGAAGATGATATTATGATGATGATGATGATGATGATGATAATTTTTGAGTCCAGTGAGGTGTTGTTTTTTTTTCACTTAAAAAGTTTTTCTTCGACGTTCTGATTTTCCTGGGATGCGTGTATGTATTTATTTTTTTTCGCGTACTGCCCAGGCGGTACGTTGTTGCACAGTCTGTATACAGGCGGTACGTTGTTGCACAGTCTGTATACAGGCGGTACGTTGTTGCACAGTCTGTATACAGGCGGTACGTTGTTGCACAGTCTGTATACAGGCGGTACGTTGTTGCACAGTCTGTATACAGGCGGTACGTTGTTGCACAGTCTGTATACAGGCGGTACGTTGTTGCACAGTCTGTATACAGGCGGTACGTTGTTGCACAGTCTGTATACAGGCGGTACGTTGTTGCACAGTCTGTATACAGGCGGTACGTTGTTGCACAGTCTGTATACAGGCGGTACGTTGTTGCACAGTCTGTATACAGGCGGTACGTTGTTGCACAGTCTGCATACAGGCGGTACGTTGTTGCACAGTCTGTATACAGGCGGTACGTTGTTGCACAGTCTGTATACAGGCGGTACGTTGTTGCACAGTCTGTATACAGGCGGTACGTTGTTGCACAGTCTGTATACAGGCGGTACGTTGTTGCACAGTCTGTATACAGGCGGTACGTTGTTGCACAGTCTGTATACAGGCGGTACGTTGTTGCACAGTCTGTATACAGGCGGTACGTTGTTGCACAGTCTGTATACAGGCGGTACGTTATTGCACAGTCTGTATACAGGCGGTACGTTGTTGCACAGTCTGTATACAGGCGGTACGTTGTTGCACAGTCTGTATACAGGCGGTACGTTGTTGCACAGTCTGTATACAGGCGGTACGTTGTTGCACAGTCTGTATACAGGCGGTACGTTGTTGCACAGTCTGTATACAGGCGGTACGTTGTTGCACAGTCTGTATACAGGCGGTACGTTGTTGCACAGTCTGTATACAGGCGGTACGTTGTTGCACAGTCTGTAAACACCGCCTTCAGTGGCCGTGCATGTTGGATATTTTCATGTTTCCGTAAGCCACCGGACACAAACATAGCTCACATGATCTTTTGCGATTGGATGTGATGTTTGTATGATTGTTCACACGAAGGGGGTGTGGGCACTAACAGGTCGGCAACACATGCTGACTTGGGAGATGGGAAAAATCTTCATCCTCTACCCACCGGGCAGCACCTACCCGGGAGAGATCGAACCCGCACTTTCCGATTCGCGTCTGACTAAGGGTTTTTACTCCGGGTACTCCGGTTTTCCTTTCAGCCCCTTGGCTATTGGTTTAGGATGTTTTTCGTCCTATTCCAAGGTCACACTGGTTTCGTTGCACTGGGCACGATCCATTTACATCAGCCATACCTCATAGTTATAGCCCTTGACTCTCTTCAGGACAAAACAATAGTAATATGACATGACCACTTTTCAAATTGCAGAATTCATCTTACTTCCCCTTTGACATCATATTTGCCTCCCCTCTCCCCACTTCTTACCATTACTCACACATTTCTTTTAGTCCATTTCTCTCACTGGACGAAGCAGCAGGGAAGTTTCAGTCTTTTTCTCATAATTTTGTATTTGGTGTTTGTTTGTGATTGTAATTTCACGCTTGACAAAGGTCAGTTGGCCGAAAAATTTGCGCCTCTCTTGTCTAGTTGTATCAATGCACGTTCTGAATCTATTTTAGTTTTTTTTTGTTTTTGTTTGTTTGTTTTTTTTGTTTTTTTGTTCCTGTTTGCTGAACACGGGCAGTCACACTTGTTTTGGATTTCGATTGGAAGTTTGACTTCTTGCCCTCTTGACCGTCACGTCTGTCTGTTTCAGTGGTTATGTACGGACTTTTCAGTTGTGGTATCGCTCTTTTGGTGT
>CM060310.1:4862473-4869973 GCA_030674185.1 Monoplex corrugatus | reverse complement strand
CTGGTCCAAAATATAGCTGTCCGTTGATGACAGAGTTTCACGTCGATCTGACGATTGAGTACGTATGATGGTGGTCCTTTACAGTCTGGTATGGGTCTTCATGTGTGACACAAGATTTATCTTGAAGACAGGTTTTTCCACGGGTGCTGCATGGGAAGGGTCCTGTGGCTTTGGGTTCTGTTTCCATCAGTCCCTCTTCTGTAGAATAACAGTTGTTCTGTGCTGTCTGATGTGACTGTGTTCTGTGCTGTTCAGATGTGACTGTGTTCTGTGCTGTCTGATGTGACTGTGTTCTGTGCTGTCTGATGTGACTGTGTTCTGTGCTGTCTGATGTGACTGTGTTCTGTGCTGTCTGATGTGACTGTGTTCTGTGCTGTCTGATGTGACTGTGTTCTGTGCTGTCTGATGTGACTGTGTTCTGTGCTGTTCAGATGTGACTGTGTTCTGTGCTGTCTGATGTGACTGTGTTCTGTGCTGTTCAGATGTGACTGTGTTCTGTGCTGTCTGATGTGACTGTGTTCTGTGCTGTCTGATGTGACTGTGTTCTGTGCTGTCTGATGTGACTGTGTTCTGTGCTGTCTGATGTGCATTGTGTCTGTGCTGTCTTGATGTGGACTGGTCTTCTGTGTGACCGTGTTGATGTGACTGGTGTTCTGTGCTGTCAGATTGTGACTTGGTTCTGTGCTGTCTGATTGTGACTGGTTTGTGCTGTCTGATGTGACTGTGTTCTGTGCTGTTGATGTGACTGTGTTCTGTGCTGTCTGATGTGACTGTGTTCTGTGCTGTCTGATGTGACTGTGTTCTGTGCTGTTCTGATGTGACTGTGTTCTGTGCTGTTCAGATGTGACTGTGTTCTGTGCTGTCTGATGTGACTGTGTTCTGTGCTGTTCAGATGTGACTGTGTTCTGTGCTGTTCAGATGTGACTGTGTTCTGTGCTGTTCGATGTGACTGTGTTCTGTGCTGTTCTGATGTGACTGTGTTCTGTGCTGTCTGATGTGACTGTGTTCTGTGCTGTTCGATGTGACTGTGTTCTGTGCTGTTGAGTGACTGTGTTCTGTGCTGTCTGATGTGACTGTGTTCTGTGCTGTCTGATGTGACTGTGTTCTGTGCTGTTCAGATGTGACTGTGTTCTGTGCTGTTCGATGTGACTGTGTTCTGTGCTGTTCGATGTGACTGTGTTCTGTGCTGTCTGATGTGACTGTGTTCTGTGTGTTCTGATGTGACTGTGTTCTGTGCTGTTCTGATGTGACTGTGTTCTGTGCTGTCTGAATGTGACTGTGTTCTGTGCTGTCTGATGTGACTGTGTTCTGTGCTTGTTAAATGTGACTGTGTTCTGTGCTGTTCAGATGTGACTGTGTTCTGTGCTGTTGATGTGACTGTGTTCTGTGCTGTCTGATGTGACTGTGTTCTGTGCTGTCTGATGTGACTGTGTTCTGTGCTGTTCTGATGTGACTGTGTTCTGTGCTGTCTGATGTGACTGTGTTCTGTGCTGTCTGATGTGACTGTGTTCTGTGCTTTTCTGATGTGACTGTGTTCTGTGCTGTTGATGTGACTGTGTTCTGTGCTGTTCAGATGTGACTGTGTTCTGTGCTTTTCTGATGTGACTGTGTTCTGTGCTGTTCAGATGTGACTGTGTTCTGTGCTGTTCAGATGTGACTGTGTTCTGTGCTGTTCAGATGTGACTTGTTCTGTGTGCACTGCTGCCGCCAGATGTCACTGTTGCGAGCATATCTTCCGAGTTCATGAGGCTGGCCTTCAGAGTATTCTTGTATTATTTTGGTAGTCCTCCTTGTCGGTATCCTGACTTTTATCCTTACAAGTGTGATGCCCGCGCCCAAGCAAACAGGAACCAGAAGAACAAGCAAACCAAAGTAAGCGCGTATTCAACACAACAAACAACACAAGCGCAAATTTTCGGCCAACGGCCTTTGTCAAGCGCGAATGCACGGTCACAAACAGACCACAAACAACACCAAACAACGGATAATAAGAAGAGGACTAAAAACTTCCCTGCCGCCTCGTCCAGTGGATAAAAAGGGACCTTACTTCAGCTGTCCATGCAGAAACATCTCTGGGATGTGGTTGTCTTTCATGCAGACAGCATGTCTGCCCAACAAAGCTGGTATTTGATCAATAGACAGTCTGTATCTGGCAAACCACACTTCTTTGAACCTTGAAGGTCAGACACACGATCCTGTTATGTGATGTTGCAGATTTTGTGCGGACATATTTTGTAAGCTGTTCGCTGTTGGATGTACCGTCTGGTGGCGGTGCGGTAGTGTGCTCAAGACTACAGCTCTGTGTACAATCTTTGTGGTGAGTCTGATGCTATGCTCTTTCCACAACTTTCTAAAAGCCACAGCTGGCTTTTGGAGATGCGCAGCGTCACATCAGAACCAAGAGATCCACTACTGCTCACTGTACTGGCCAACCAGCAGAATGTGTCTACAGTCTGGATCTCCTGGTTGTTGATAACAGTCGATGGCGGTGAAGCGGCAGAAGCCTGAGATGATGTTGGCTGTAACACAGTCAGTGTTATTTCATAGAGGCTGATTGTAAGGGCGGAACGTCAGTAGGCTGCAGCAAATAGGTCAGTAATGCGATGGATGTCCTCGAGGAGTGCCACCCGGTGCATAGTCATCTCACCTCACCTCATTCCTTCAACTGGAACGGCGGTAGAAGCCACGCTCGACGTCACAAATCTTCTCCAGGTCACAGATTGAGACATCTGTGGGCGACCTCCTGGATCCCCAGACCACAGACTTGAAGTAGGGGATGTGCGGTCGTCCCTTTCTTCTCCTCGCATTAACTTTCCCCTGCAGGACCGTGTATCAAATCTGTTTTGGTGTTTCTGATCACATGGCCTCATATTTCAGCTTTATTTTGTTGATCTTTGTTTGCAGTTGGTGCTCAATATTCAGTTCCTTTAATATACTATCGTTTGTTCTTACATCTGTCCATTTGACTCTGAGAGGTTGTTACAGAGCTACATTTCTGCTGCATTGCTTTTAGTATATATATAATTTTTTTTGGTCTTTTCTTAGTATCCCTCAGGTCAGCTTTGAGCACTTTGGTTCTGGTTTGGAGTCTGAGCAGGCTGAAAAAAAGTTTTCGATTTAAGAGGAACTTAATGTATGCGCCCTTGTACAAGCTTCTGAATGCATTCGCATAGAGGATGGAGAAAAGTATGGGTACTAAAACGTATCCTTGTTTTACTCCGTTATACACTGGGAAGGATTCAAATGCCTCCATATTTTCTCGTATCCTGGCCAGCATGCCATTATGGAAGGAAGCAATCCGTGATACTAGCTTATGAAGTAACCTAACTTTCCTAGTATCTGCCACAGATCGTTCTGGTCATCAGTGCCAAATGCTTTAGTCAGATCTATAAACACAATATGAAGCTGTTAGTTTTGATTGCAACATTTGTGTTGCATGTAGTGTATGATGTAACACCATGTTGTTCGTGCCTCTTCCACCATGAAATTTACACTGAGATCCAGGAATGTTTATTGTATGGGTGATGGTCTGTGAAGAATAATTCTAGCAAGGACCTTCCCCGCAGTGCCCAGGAGGGATATTCTGCGATGATTATCGCATAAGGCCTAATCGTCCGTTTTTTTCTAAATGTGTATGTTCATATCATCTTTAAAGTTTTGTAGAATCTCTTCCTTCTGCCATGTACACAGGTACAGGGATCTCAGGTTCTCGAGGAGCGTCTCAGCATCATTCATGTAGACATCTACAGGAATACCATCGGCTCCAGGTGCCTTTCCAGGCGAGGTTTGCCTCATGGCTTTGGTCATCATAGCACTGGAGGGTGAGACCGCCACAGATTCATTTCTGGCAGTCGGGGAGTGTTGCAATGGCGTCCTCAGATATTGACAACTCCCTGTTAATCAGTGAGTTAAAGTGTTCGGCCCAGTGTGATAAGATGTCAGCTTCTCTGTCAGTAGAATGTAGAGGTCAGAGGTAGGGATCTGTGTTGAGGTGGAAACATTTGGTCCGTATACTTCACGTAGGTCACCATGCAATGACTTCATGTCGTTGGCATCAACCACAGCCTGGACATCTACAGCTGTCATTTCTCAGCATTGGTTCTTCATCTGTCGTGATTTTTGTTGGATAAGCTGCTTTGCTTACTGGTGTGTGTGTGTGTGTGTGTGTGTGTGTGTGTGTGTGTGTGTGGTGCGTGCGTGCGTGCGTGCGTGTGGTGTGTGTGTGTGTGTGTGGTGTGTGTGTGTGTGTATTTTCTCTCCTCTTACAAGTTCCATCGTTGAGGTGTTCTTTGTGCGTATCATAGAGTTTATCAGTAAGTTTGCTGATCTCTTCGTCAATGTCATCAAACCAGTCTGTGCTTACTTGTAGAAAACCCAGGAGTCAGCCAAAGTGCTGTAGATAGATTCTTGGAATGCTTTTCGTTCTGTCTTTACATTATCTCTCTCAAGCTCTACATGTATGTTAGATGATTTTCCCAGGAGCTTTTCTTGAAGGGTGTCTATACTATTTTGCCGATGGGCGATATTCAACTTCCACAGAGGTTTGTCCCTGGCTGTTTTGGTTTTTCAGGCTATCAAGATATTCATCGTATTGTGTAGAAGTCGGTGTTCACACTACTAGTCAGTGCCTCTCATACAGCGTGTGATGTGCACACCTCTTCTGTCCTTCTGTCGCATGATGACATATTCCAACACGTGCCACTGCTTGGGGCGTGGGTGTATCCACATGTTTTTGAAGTTGTCCTTCTGCTGAATGAGAGTATTGGTGATGGTGAGATCACGGTGACAGCGACATCACTACATCTGATTTGTACTTTCGTAATACCATCGTGCACAACGACGTTTGGTCAAGTAGAGTTGTCCACGCCCACACGAGTCATCAAGGCTTTTCACTATTTTGGTCTGTCATTTTTGTCGCGAAAGGTTTGGACATTCCATGCACTAAAGGTTAGAGTTGTTTTCTCTCTTTTCTTCTTTATAATATTTCAACCGCAAAGTTGGATGACTAGTCAGATATGTCTGTCTGCCAGGTACAATGAGACAGGCTTTGTTGAGCGTTGGCTTTTAGTTCTCCCCCACCCTCCCCATTCAGGGAGAACAGTTGTGTCCCTGGAAAGGTCTGTTGTGTCACTGCAGCAAGATCGGACACTGCATCTACCTGAGGTCTATAATGGACGACCATCAACACTCACCCGCCTACGTTCATACTTAGCTAGAGACTTCCAGCTGTATCCTCTGTCTGTCCCTGTCACCATGTCTCCATGACTGCATTGCCTTGTCGTAAGTTAGTATCGCCTACTGACGCTCACGGCTCGATAGAAACAGTGACCACCACGTGCAGAACGACCTCAACAGGTGATGTTTTGTTGTTGACAGCATCCGTCTCCTGGCTTCTGGTCCTACAACCATCCTTGGAGACATGGGGCATTTTACCTAAGGCTGGGTTTTAAATCAACGTTGTGCCTCTTGTAGATGGACAGCCTTGATAGGGACAATGAGCTAAAACCTTTTGCTTAATATACCGCAGTAGTTTTCCATTACAGCGCAGAATTCATTCAATGATAGAGGAAATTGTATAACTTTTGATTCTGGTGAGCGTTTGGTCCTCAGTTGGCAGCTCTATCAACCATATCATTGTAATATAAAGAACGGTGAGACGGTATCCAGCAGACAACAATATCAGTGCCTGTCAAGGATACAATATGAAACAAGTGGATAGTTTCTAATATTATTTCTGGTCTTGTTTGTGATTGTAATGATTTAAGAGCTTGAGGCACTGATTTTGAATCAACTTAAAACAGTCTCTGTATTACTGTGTCTGGAAAACTGGCATCTTCGTTATGATGTCCACTGAACGGTCGTTGAGGTGAGATGAACAGCAAGATGAGCAGACAATGTAAGTAGATACTGTACAGTTTCAGTGACTGTTGTTTATTTAACGCAGAAAGATCGCCGAATGATTAAGACTTTGAATATCAGCTGAGCTGACCGAATAAATTGTGCTTAAATAGTCATTAAACGAATAGTAATTGACTGACGAATTGACTGAACAATAATTGATCGACTAAATCTACATTCTAGATTGAATAGCCAACGTCTGGATGAATGACCAACCACCAATCAACCGGAATTGATCACCAATTTATTTTAAAGGGGATCTGATGCAGAACAGTAATCCCCTCATGAGCTCTTGAAATTCTCTTCTGAACCTCTGGCCCGTCAGACAGTACAGATAGAAATTCATGGAAAAATTCATATACAGGAAACATATCAGCAGACGCTGCAGAAAGTAGCTGAAAGCCTTGTTGTGAATGTCATTGGTGCCCAGAAACGTGAAATCTACCATATTCTTGACGGCATTGGGTAAGGTGAAGATGATGAAGGACACAGACACAGCCAGAGCTGTGAGAGTGATGGAGTTCACTTTTCTCTCCCTCTCACTCTGCTGTTTGTCTGTGGCAGCGAACTGGTCACCAGCTTCCTTCACTGACGTTCTCAAGTTGACCACCAGCACGATGTTGCTGACCATCAGACAAGAGAAAGGCAGAAGAGAAGACAGAAAGATGTCAATTTTGAAAAATATTTTAGTCAAAAACTCCCGGTAGTCTTCCTTGGGTCCACAAAACCCGCCAGAAACTTGCATTCCATAGAGTAAGTGAGATGAAATGACGGTGAACAGTACGACCATACCGATGATGATGGCTTTGGTTGTCTTTGCTGTGCACATCACGTTGATCCGATGTGGCCACACCACAGACATGGCTCTGTGAGTCACTAACACCACCACGAACCAAGCGGAACAGTTGGAAGCCAGGTTCAGGATGAAAAATCCCATCTTACACGCTGCGTCATGAACTGTGAAGGGATGGAAGTTGGTCACCGTCATGATCCACCAACGTAAGGGTCCCGTGAAGTTGACACAGAGGTCTGTTAGAGCCAAACACAGGAAATAGTAGTCTAAGGAAGAACGGTTGGCCTGACACCGGCGAAGAATGATGATGGTCATGGTGTTGCCAAACACACCCAGGACAAACGTTGTGGGAAGACAGATGGTCCAAAACCAGGATGAAAACTCTCCTAAAGTCTTTGGATCAACAGCGTCAGTGATGTTTGACAGTGGTGTGGTGACAGTGATGTTTGACAGTGGTGTAGTGACAGTGATGTTTGACAATGGTGTGGTGACAGTGATGTTTGACAATGGTGTGGTGACAGTGATGTTTGACAGTGGTGTGGTGACAGTGATGTTTGACAATGGTGTGGTGACAGTGATGTTTGACAATGGTGTGGAAATACTACCTGTACTGATATCTATCACAGTCATGACGATCTGTTTTTAGTTTCTCTTATCAATAGTCCTAGACACAGTTCTTTTTCTTCTTCTTCTGATTTCACTCAGGAACACTATGTGGTGAAATCATCTGTACTGATATCTGTCAGGTCATGATGATCTGTTTTACGATTCTCTCATCAATAGTCCTAGACACACATAAAAGTTTCTTC
>CM060310.1:4848443-4860943 GCA_030674185.1 Monoplex corrugatus | reverse complement strand
TTCTTCTTCGCATTCTTCGCATTCTTCTTCGCATTCTTCTTCTTCTTCGCATTCTTCTTCGCATTCTTCTTCTTCTTCGCATTCTTCTTCGCATTCTTCTTCGCATTCTTCTTCTTCTTCTTCAGATCAGATACACAGGTTATCAACTAGCTGCAAGACAGAAAATGGCTTACAGCTTACCACTTTTACCATTGAAAGCTGAGCATTATTATCATTGCTACTTCTGTCACATGCCTCCAGCGTATGCAGAATTTTGCTGTCCTTTAAAAAGAGGCATGATCATATCACTCTTTTGCTAGAATTATTCCACTGGTTGCCTGTTTCTTAAAAAAATCATGTAAAATCATTACATTGTACAACAAATTTATTTTGGTATTGCACCTATTTCTCAACGGGAAAGCTGGAGGGAAAGAGAGCACCAGGTGGACCCAGGGAGAGAATGCTGGACGGACTTGCAGAGTGGCTGGGGATGGGGAGGGTGGGGGAGATGCTGGGGGCAACGAGAGATAGAGATGGTTGGAAGTCCATGGTCCCAACGCCATGCGGCAGGGCACCTGATGATGATGATGATACAGGTGAATGGACCAGCAAGGCTGAAAATAAAATGAAGAAATGACAGAAAGCAAAGGAGGGAGAAAGAAACAAAGAGAGTGACAGAAAAGAGGATTTCCAGAAGGTTGGAAGTCCATGGTCGCCAACGCCATGCGGCAGGGCGCCTGATGATGATGATGATGACCTATTTCTCTTTGCGACTACCACCAAATGTACACCTCTGCCCGACCTCTCCATTCTGGTTCTGACACTACTCGTTTCCAAGTTCCTTGATACAGATGTTTCACAGTCGATCACCATTCATTTTCTGTGTCTGGTCCATACAACTGGATGATCTCCCCTGTCTCTTCCACAGTGACATACTCTGTCTTTCTTCAAGTCTAACTTGAAGACAAACCCTTTTGTCCAGCAGTGGTTTCCTCCCTTCCTGGTCCCTCCCTTTGTCTCACTCCCACCCTGTCTTCTGTCTTCTCCCTCCCAGCACACATGTGCTTTTACAATGAAGATTTGTGTAATTATGGGTGAATGTTTTAGTGAATGGTTACTGTGTGCGCTTTGATTTGATCAATAAAACAAGATTTAGTGCCCTATAATTATTTTTATAATTATTGTCATTATTATTAATATTATAGTAGTAGTAGTAGCAGCAGTAGTATCATCATCATCGTCAGCATCGTCATCATCGTCTTCATCGTCATCATTATCATCATTATCATCATCATCATCATCATCATCATCACTCTTGTTGTCGTTGTTGTTATCTTCCCATCATGTATAATTACCGATAATCAAGACCATGTAGACATCTTTAAATGAAGACATACCTTTCATAATCGCAAACAAATGCACGAAAATACACATGCAGAAGCAAAGACACACGAGCACATACAGACACACACATACACCACACACACACACACACACACACACACACACGAGCTCGCGGCGCGCGCCCTCACACACACACGCACACACACACACACACACAACACACACACAACACACACACACACACACACACACACACACACACACACACACACACACACACTCGCACCCGCACACACCCACACACGAAAATTAAAAAGACAAAGAGACACTCATACACAAACACACACACACACACATATGCGCGCGCACACATGCACACATGAAAATAAACAGACACAAACAAACACACGCGCGAGCGCACGCGCACAAATACATACACACGTACGCACGCACCCACAAACGCACAAACTCACACATACACACACACACACACACACACACAACACACACACACACACACACACACACACACACACACACACAGAGCAAACAAAAGACCACCACCAGTGGGTTAGCTCATCTCAACTGATTCTGGCGAAGCGGCCTTTCATCTGCAGTGCCCATCCATGTCATGAACCTGGTGATCATGCGTCCACTCCCTTCACCCACCCCCACATCCCACATCCCCCCCCCCACAACCATTAATCCAGTGTCCACCCCATGCCTCTGCTGCCATCCGGTCTTCTTGGTCATCTACGTGTACACCAGTCATCGTGAACCCTGAGAACGTAACGCTTCTGCTGCCCTGTTCACACATTGCTCACAGGCCATCCGGTCTTCTTGGTCATCTACATATACACCAGTCATCGTGAACGCTGAGAATGTAACGCTTCTGCTGCCCTGTTCACATATTGCTCACAGGCCATCCGGTCTTCTTGGTCATCTACGTGTACACCAGTCATCGTGAACGCTGAGAATGTCTTTCTTGTCAGCTTTTTTGATGGCAGTTTGAAGCTGGGTGTGTAGTATTCTTCGTTCTGGTCACAGTGTTGGTACAGTGTTGTTTTGTGTGTGTGTGTGTGGTGTGTGTGTGTGTGTGTTGTGTGTGTGTGTGTGTGTGTGTGTGTGTGTGTGTGTGTGTGTGTGTGTGTGTGTGTGTGTGTGTGTGTGTGTGTGTGTGTGTGTGTGTGTTTTGTTATGACATTTCTTTCGTGTTCCCTTTTCTCTATTCTTGGTCATCTATTCAATTTTCTAACCACGGTATACAGTTGAAATATACAACACTACACACAGACACATACAATCAGCACATCAATGATCATGGGATTTCCTGGTTATTTAATGGAAAGGGGAAAAAACAGAAACTGTACAGCAATGCACAAAGATATGTGAGCCACGCTCAGTTACCTCTAGGTACCCAACAAAAACACAACTACCTCAATACCATACAAAGGAAGCTGGCCAATCTTGAGCCACGAAAAGGTCACAACAAGAAATCCCAACTACAAAAAGAAACAAAAATCTATGGTAAACTGATATGCCTAACTAGAAAGTTTGGTTAGAAACATAACAGATAAACATGATGCACAAACAGAAAGAAAGAAAATTTACAAAACAAAGGAAACTTCAGATTCACCCCGCAACACACGGTGTGGAGTGTTGTTAAGATATAAATATATGCATACACATTCCGAGACTGATTTGTCTTGAGCTGAAAATCAACATCAACGCATGATTTTTTTTTTTTCATGTCACATTGCTGGGCAAACAATATTTAAGGCAAACTAACAAATGATATTATCTTTACACTATTTAATTTGCCAGGTGAGTATGTAATATTCCCAGTGAGTATGTGACACAACCAAACGAGACAGGCGCCTGTCTTGTCTGGTTGTATTAAATAAGCGTTCTGATTCTTTTTTCGGTTTTTTGTTTTTGTGGTTTTTTTGGTTTGTTTTTTTTTTTTTTCTCTTGTTCCTGTTTGCTTGAATGCAGGCAGTCACACTTGTTTTGGATTCCAATAAATACTACCAGAATTCAACAACAACAAAATATATTACTGCATCACTTCATTAGCTCACTGTGACAAGTTAAGACTACTTTTATCGAAAAAAAATCGATTTATCCATTGAACTTACGCTGCTCCTTACCCTACCTCCCCCCAAAAAAAACAACAACAACAAAACAACCCACTACAACACCAAACAAACAAAAAACCAAAACCAAAAACAAAACTTTGTTAATCCAAAATGAAATGAAATAATACTGTAACAATACTAAATCAATACCAACATTTCACTCTAAAATGCCTTTTATAAATGTATTACTATCACAGCACTAGGACGGTTCGTCATCTAATGGTACCAGGAAAGCACATCATAGTTTTACGAGAGAGATTACAGATCTCTGAACCAAAAAGGACTCATCATACTTTACACTACCCTCGACCAGTCAATAACAATGGCGGGGAGAATCTTTATACATTAACCCTTTGACTCCAGCATACTATCTACCGACTGCAAAAACTTAACTCTTTGACTCCCTCACGATACCCACCAGCTTCCTGCGGAGTGAGGAAGTCAAAGAATAAGTTTTTGCTTTGCTAGCATGGTTGACAATGCAGGATGTTGGTGGACAGGGTGGGGCGGGAGTTAATTAAAAGATTCATCTAAGATATGTATATGTAAATGGAATATTGACGATCACCGATACACACAAACATGTAGCAAGCCACGATGCAACCATGATTTTACCAATGTTCATTATATATGACAACAAGGCAAAATATTTGTAACTGTGGCCACACACGTATGGTTAAACCCTGCTGAGGAACATTTGACTCGTTCAAGATGCAAAAAGCTTCTTATAAACTTCTGAACTATTATTAGTTCCTCCACAAGATTGCATGTCCACAAGTTAGTTTGCAAATAGCAACAAATG
Organism: Monoplex corrugatus; assembly: GCA_030674185.1. Taxonomy (NCBI): domain Eukaryota; kingdom Metazoa; phylum Mollusca; class Gastropoda; order Littorinimorpha; family Ranellidae; genus Monoplex; species Monoplex corrugatus. The sequence goes on along the minus strand of CM060310.1, from coordinate 4,856,680 downwards.
AGTGACCCAGTAGTAACAGAGAGAGACAGACAGACAGACAAACTTACAGACAGATAGGCAGAAGTATATGCATATATATGTATGTATGTATGTATGTATGTATGTATGTATGTATGTATGTATGTATGTATGTATGTATGTATGTATGTATGTAATGAATGTAGGTATGTATGTATGTATGTATGTATGTATGTATGAAGGCATAGATAGATAGGTAAATAGATAGATAGAGACAGACAGACAGACAGAGACAGAAAGAAGAGAGACAGACAGAGAGAAAGAGGGACAGAGAAAAAGAAAGAGATAGAGAGAGAGAAATAGAGACAGACAGACAGACAGAGAGGGAGACAGAGACAAAGAAAGAGAGAGAAAGAAGGAAGAGAGAGAGAGAGAGAAAGAGAGAAAGAGAGAGACAGACAGACAGACGGACAGACAGACAGAGAAGGAGACAGAGACAAAGAAGAGAGAGAGAAAGGGGAGAGAGAGAGAGAAAGAGAGAGAGAGAGAAAGAGAGTGGGAGAGAAAGAAAGAGAGAGAGAGAGAAAGAAAAGAAAGAGATAGACAGACAGACAGACAGACAGACAGGGAGAACGATCCGTAACATGTAGTCCGGTTATCACAAGACCTGTAAGATCTCGCTTAAAATTCACAAAACCTGAGAAGCACTGTCTTTTTTTTTAATCTTCAGCTAACAAAGGATATTATCAGAAAACCAGATCGAGCCATCTTTCAAGAAAGATATAATCAAAGCAAAACAAGAACGATATTTTTTTTTTTACTTTCTGTTGTTTCCTTAGCAATATCTATGTATACAGTTTTTAATCTTCATCTATGTTGCTTGTTAGTCTGTGATAATTCACCTGGAGAAGGCACTAATGCTGGAAACACATTCTAATCTGTTCGTTATAGTTTCTCCTGCTGGGTACACTTATCTTTGTTAACGTTCAGCATTTCAGTTCACAAACTGAGTAACTTAACAATTTTACAAACTTGACAGTCAGTTGATGAGGTGCTCAGTGGATACTTTTCTACCTTTTTTACAAATTGTTAAATAGTTTATCAATGGCAGTGCCTAGCCATCAGCTGAAGATAAATGGACAGATCATCTTTAGTTTTTAAATTCTCCTGGCAGATTATCTTTCGTTTTAATCTTTTCTTTAATAACCAGTCGTCAGTTAACCATCAGAAGACGGCTGATTTCAAAACTGACAGATTTTTTTTTCTTCAAAATCAGATACAGGAAAATAATTCATTCATGATTTTATAGAATTCCTTTCTGAATCTCTGGCCTGTAATGCAATACAGGTAAAAGTTGACTGAAGAATTCAAATTAGCCATACACATAAACAGGTATTTTAAAAATCTGCTGACAGCTTCTTGCTGAAGATCGGCTGTCCTATAGTCCACATCGTACCTTATGTTTGCCTTGATGGCATGGGGCAGGGTGAGCACGATATAGGACATGGACACCACGAGAGCTGTGAGAGTGATGGAGTTCACTTTTCTCTGTCTGTCTTTTTGCTGTATGTCTGTGGCATCAAACTGGTCACCAGCTACCTTCACTGACGTTCTTAACTTCACCACCAGCACGATGTTACTGATGGACAGACAGATGATAGGCAGCACAGAGAACACAACAGAGTAGATCCAGAAAAAGACGTCCATCAATAACTGTCGATATCGTAGTTTTGGTAGACAACGTCCAGATACAACTTCCATTCCGAAGAGATAGTGAGAGGATAGCATACTGAAAATAATGACGATGCTGACAATGATGGCCCAAGATGTCTTTGCCGTACACATCAGGTTCACACGGTGTGGCCACACCACAGACATGGCCCTGTGGATCACCATGGCCACCAGGAGCCAGGAAGAACAGGTCAGGGACGTGCTGATGATGAAGTAATTCACCTTACACACTACATCATGGACTGCAAACGGCCACAAATCGAACGTTATTTTGAACCAGCTCTCAGGCGGTCCTGAGAAGTTGAAACAGAGATCTGCCACAGCCAGACTTAAAAAATACCTGTCCAGTGCTGACGGGTTGGCTCTAAGTCTGTGAATAATGATGATGGTCATCACGTTGCCAAAGACACCCAGCGTAAACACTATGGGCAGACCGACGATCCAGATCCATTTTGCCAGTCTAACTAATGGCAGGGAGAGAAAGGCAGAGCGAGCGGCAGTCATGTTCCTTGAAAAGTCAGGATCAGATGAAGTGAAGTCAACGTTTGATGGAGGTGAAAAATCACCCGTCGCCATGTTGGACACGGTGATCATCGCGTGTGTCACATTCCTTCCATCCATACTTCTCTGCAAAACGCAAACCACACACACACACACACACACATAGGCACACTCTCACGCATGCACACACACACACACACACACACACACACACACACACACACACACACACACACACACACACACACACACACACACACATAGGCACACACACATACACACACACACATAGGCACACACACATACACACGCACATATACATATATACAAATATATATATATATATATAATTATATGTATATACATATATGTGTATGTACATATATATATCTACATATATACATAATTATATGTATATACATGTATGTATATGTATATATATATATATTCATATACATATATGTATATATATATCTATAATTTATATATATATACATATAGATAGATAGATAGATAGACAGATAGATAGACAGACAGACGGACAGACAGACAGACAGATAGATAGATAGATAGTAGATAGATAGATAGATAGATAGATAGATAGATAGATAGATGATAGATAGATAGATAGATAGATAGATAGATACTATCGTCATGACCCATTCACTGTCAGGTTAACATAAAAGTTGTACTGACATACCAACGACATGTAGAAATCAACGTGAAATACTTAAAACACAGTCACAGCCTGAACAAACCACAAGGAACACACAGGCACAAAATGTGGGTAAACTGTGGAAATACCCTAGTGGTGTTGTCTCAATAATTGTACAGTTCGTCAACATCCACTAACGGACATTAATTGTCCAGAGATGACGAACTGAAACGTACCCTGAATGACGAATACAATAAGGCGTGTGTGGAACTAACGACGAACTCATTGCAAATCATTAGTGTTCATGATATAAATTAACGATGAAAGATACCAGTTACATGCTATGTTTCAGAAATGCCGGTGCTGTATGCTGAAATATCCTAAGTAACAAGACACTCCAAGAAGACAAGGGCAGCGGACAGTCCTCAAAAGTGAAGCTCCCCCTTCCCTCCCCACCCCCATCCTCAAGCAAAGTGTTTCAGTCCTGAACTCCTTATACACTGTAAGGGGATGGGCTTCATCTAGGTCATGACTCCAGGATGTCTTCCGCCTCTAAGGTGTTGAGGCGCCTCAAGGCCATGTTCCCCTTGTGGTGGACGTCTTAACTACTTAGCTATCGGACATTTACTGCACGTAATTCAGCTTATGTAGTTCACTTACATACCTCCTTGTCAAGATCCAGATGAAACTCTTTCTAGCTCCTTCTGCCATTGCCATTATAGCTCCAGTTCTCTCCTTCCCAAAACGTGACAGCTGTTTACAAGGGTAAAGGCAGATGTGCATACCACCCCTTAGCTCCAACCTCTATGGCGAGTACTTTGGCTCGGGAAGCCGGCTTTCCTCGAATTGTTGGCTAGACTGGAATACTTTCTCCACTTTTGTAGATATGGGATTCTTCAATTCTAGTTTCATACGGCTCAGTGTGTTCGATACAGCACAGTGAGTCATATTCCTTTAGGAAAAGACTGTTGTGTCATCTATGAAGGCTTTCAGAGAGAACATTAATATTATCCATTTCCGAGATCTTCTGGGCATGTACACGTCACTACTGCCTTCAAGATGACCTCCATTGATAAAAAAAAAAACAGTCGTGGAGAAATTGCACTGCCCATTGATGTGCCCACTTGAAAATTAACCCAGTCTCTCGTGTATTTCTTTGTGGAGAACCCCATTGAGAAGCCATGAAAGTACTTATTTACCTTTCTCGGATGTTCTTTGGGACATGGTACATCTGGAGAGCCAGTTGAATCATCTTGTGTAGGACTGATCAATATGTATTTTCCAGATCAAGCCACACCACGTCGAGGTCCGTTGTCTCGGCTTTCACTGTCTGTGTTGTTTCCTGGATTATCATGGCATGCTGTGCACGGTCAGACACTCCTGGGATACCTCCTTTCTGGACTGACACACCCACGTATTCACTTTCTATAAGATATTCAATAAACCATCCTACCATTTTAGATAGAGAAGAAGATTTTCCCTCCAACGTTCAGAAGTGATATTGGTCTGAACTCTTTGATGCCACTCGAATTCTGTTCTTTTGGAATGAACACTCCGTCAGTTATCATCCGCTGGTTGCTGGTCTTCAAGCTCCTCGTGATCTATCAGTTTGTGGGGCCACTCAAGGACATTGGGACATTTATTATACAGCAAGTAGGGTAATCCGTTAGGCTTATGTGATGATTTGGCTCTGAGGTACTTAACCACTCTCTTTACTTCGTCCAGTACTGGTGGCTTTATCAAACATTTGCCTTGGCGATGCTCGCAGTATCATACCCTGGATTTCAAGCTCTGTTGGTCGCAGTTTATTCATTTTTCTGATATGTTCTTCCAGAGCTTCTTTATGCACCGTGAGCTTCCTGGATTTGGTCAACTGGATTGATTTCCTGACAAATGGGGAGGGTGTGTAACACAGCAATCTTGGTCTTTTTCTTTTTATTCCTTCTCCTCCTTGCTCATTCAAATGTTGCTGAGTGTACTGTGTTTAAGTTTCACTTCTTTCCATAGCTTCCCATTGATACAACAAGCAAAATTCATCAATTCCATCATTATCCTCACTGTAACATACCAGTGTCAGACCTGCAGCCTGAACGACCATGCTTCACAAATTCTGAGGCAACCTCCGTTTGTTTGTTCAGATTCCTCTTTCCCCTCTAGATGACATCCGTCCCCCATTTTTGTCTGGGTTTCTGTGTAGCTGTTTTCACAGTTGTTGTTTTTTTTATTCCATTGCCGCCCCGATAGAATGCACATGCAGTGTCGCCCAGTGTGGCTGGTTTGTATTCCAGGATGCTCTTCACGATTTTCAACTGCCGTGGGTCTTTTAATATGCATAGGCCGGAAAGCACTCAGGTTTGACTCACTTTTTTTGCCTCCTTCCGAAGGACTAAACGTTCAGCTTGATTTAGTGGTCGAGCTGAGGAGAAAAATCGACGCCTCAACGGAAAATGAACCCTTGAGCTTCGAGTTTAGTTATTGGCAGGCAAACGTCTGAACCATTCTGCCACTGTTCTCTTTGTTGATGCTAAGGTTGGTAGATGTTCTGTTCTGTGACTTATACCGTCTCAATTTTGTACACCCTCAGTTTATTCTCTTTCATGGAACAAACCTTCAGATGTATAAAACTGATCTCAGCCCTGCAATCATTATCATCATCATCAAGTGCCTTGCCACATGGCGTTGGCGTTAATGGCCCTCCATAATTATACATCTGTCCCTCGTTGCCGCAAGCACATCGTCCACCCTCAATGTCCCCAGCCACTTTGCAAGTCCGTCCAATATTTTTCCCCACAGTAATTGTTGATAAAACTTTCTCATTCCAGCAGCATGTAAGTTGAACTTCGGAGACTTAGATGTATCTGCCACTGTCTGCCTGAAGAAACAGCCCACACTCTTGTCTTCTATTTCGTCTTGTCAAGGATTGATTATTGCAATTCCTTTCTGGCCAGCTGTCTGAAATACCGTGTGGCTACACTCCACAACATACAATTTAATTCCACACGACTTGTATTCAAATCATCTCATTCTTCACACACTGCCACTCTTCTCCACTCATTTCAGTGGCTCCCTGTTGAGCAAAGAGTCAACTACAATCTGTTCAGTGGCTCCCTGTTGAGCAAAGAGTCAACTACAGTCTGTCTTTTTTACATTTCAAGTCCCCGAGCAATCAGGCGCTACTTTACATCTCTGAACTGTTCAATTTCTGTGCATCTTCTCGTCTTCTTCGCTCCTCTGTTGACGTTAGAAGTGAATACTACAAACTTCCAACGCGTGAGAATAAAAACGTAAGGTCAGCGTTCACCTTGATCATGATATAGGAGCTTTACTCACAGAACGCACGTGTATGTGTATACACCAACAAGGTCAATCAAAAATGTTGTGACCAATGGGGGACACTAGTAACCTCATCAACTTCCTGGACGTTCAAGCCACAACAGTCAATATCCCTACAGGCAAACACTACACCAACTACCAGACAAAGACAGAGACACTCACGTAAATAGCATCCACTATCAAAACCACATGACACATCTATCAGGCGATCTTCCTCTCAGATGTCCTCTCTGTTCTCCCCCACCCACCCATCCCCAACCGGTCAAGGCCTTCCAGCAAGTCAGAAGAACCACAAGAGAAGTCCTCCAGTGGCTCCCCGATCAGTGTGCAATACCAGGAAACAAAACGACAGGTAAGCCGGCCAAAATAGGAGCCCACGGAGATCACCATGTCAGCTACAGCCAAATGAGGAGCGTCATCAGATCACTCCTGAAGATAAGGTACAGACAACAGTAAGGGGTACTGATGAGGCTCCACACCGGCCACAACCAGCTTGATGTCAACATGAACCATACGTTGACAATGACATCACCGGCCACAACCAGCTTGATGTCAACATGAACCACACATTGACAATAACATCACCGGCCATAACCAGCTTGATGTCAACATGAACCACACATTGACAATGACATCACCGGCCACAACCAGCTTGATGTCAACACGAACCATACGTTGACAATGACATCACCGGCCACAACCAGCTTGATGTCAACATGAACCACACATTGACAATGACATCACCGGCCACAACCAGCTTGATGTCAACATGAACCACACATTGACAATGACATCACCGGCCACAACCAGCTTGATGTCAACATGAACCACACGTTGATAATGACATCACCGGCCACAACCAGCTTGATGTCAACATGAACCACACGTTGACAATGACATCATCAACCACAACCAGTTTGATGTCAACACAACCACACGTTGACAATGACACCATCACCGGTCACAACCAGCTTGATGTCAACATGAACCATACGTTGACAATGACATCACCGGCCACAACCAGCTTGATGTCATCATGAACCATACGTTGACAATGACATCACCGGCCACAACCAGTTTGATGTCAACACGAACCACACGTTGACAATGACACCATCACTAGTCTGCTGTTTAATGTCAAGATGACCAAACAGGTGAACACATACTGCATCCATATCACTTCAGTCAAGAGAAGGGTTAGGAGAAATGGCCCACTATGATTAGAAAAATGATTCACTATGGTAGGAGAAATGTGCCACTATGATAGGAGAATTGTCCCAGTAAAGAGGAGAAATGGCCCAGTATGATAGGAGAAATGGCCCACTATGATAGGAGAATTGTCCCAGTAAATAGGAGAAATGGCCCAGTATGATAGGAGAAATTTCCAACTATGATAGGAGAAATGGCCCACAACGATAGGAGAAATGGCCCACTATGATTAGAGAATGGCTCTCTATGATAGGAGAAATGGCCCACTATGATTAGAGAATGGCTCTCTATGATAGGAGAAATGGCCCACTATGATTAGAGAATGGCTCTCTATGATAGGAGAAATGGCCCACTATGATTAAAGAATGGCTCTCTATGATAGGAGAAATGGCCCACTATGATAGGAGAAATGGCCCACTATGATAGGAGAAATGGCCCAGTATGATAGGAGAAATGGCCCACTATAATAGGAGAAATGGCCCACTATGATAAGAGAAATGGCCCAGTATGATAGGAGAAATGGCCCAGTATGATAGGAGAAATAGCCCACTATGATAGGAGAAATGGCCCACTATTATAGGAGAAATGGCCCAGTGGGTAGACGACAAACCCCGGGACATAGCCACACAACGCACACCAACCAGGTCCAGCCCAGCCCAGCCTTTGGACCAAGAGAGAATGGAAGACGCCTCTCTCGCTCCAGTCTGGTCTTCATCTTTCTTTCGGGCAGCCCTCCCTGCCACCAGCTCGCATAGCTGTCAGACTCATTCCCCTTCATCATAAGCAGTCGGAAGATCCCAACGTTGTCTTACTACAACCACAGAGGTTGTTTTAACGGCCGCAGAAAGTG
>CM060310.1:4835295-4848343 GCA_030674185.1 Monoplex corrugatus | reverse complement strand
GAATACACCAAGTTAAGTACCCTACTATTTGAATACACCACTAGTTAAGTACCCTACTATTTGAATACACCACTAGTTAAGTACCTACTATTTGAATACATCACTAGTTAAGTACCCTACTATTTGAATACACTACTATTTAAGTATCTACTATTTGAATACACAACTAGTTAAGTACCCTACTATTTGAACACCACTAGTTAAGTACCCTACTATTTGAATACACACTAGTTAAGTACCTACTATCTGAACACATCACTAGTTAAGTACCCTACTATTTGAATACACCACTAGTTAAGTACCTACTATTGAATACATCACTAGTTAAGTACCCTACTATTTGAATACACCACTAGTTAAGTACCCCACTATTTGAACCCATCACTTGTTAAGTACCCTACTATTTGAACACATCACTAGTTAAGTACCCTACTATTTGAATAAACACTAGTTAAGTACCCTGCTATTTGAATAAACGACTAGTTAAGTACCCTACTATTTGAATACACCACTAGTTAAGTACCCCACTATTTGATACCCATCACTAGTTAAGTACCCTACTATTTGAATCACATCACTAGTTAAGTACCCTACTATTTGAATAAACGACTAGTTAAGACCCTGCTATTTGAATAAACGACTAGTTAAGTACCCTGCTATTTGAATACACCACTAGTTAAGTACCCTACTATTTGAATACACCACTAGTTAAGTACCCACTATTTGAATGAACGACTAGTTAAGTACCCTACTATTTGAATACACCACTAGTTAAGTACCCTACTATATGAATACACCACTAGTTAATACCCTACTATTTGAACACACTTGTTAAGTACCCTACTATTTGAACAGATCACTAGTTAACTACCTACAATTTTAATACATCACTAGTTAAGTACCCTACTATTTGAATACACTACTAGTTAAGTACCCTACTAATTGAACACATCACTAGTTAAGTACCCTACTATTTGAACACATCACTAGTTAAGTACCCTACTATTTGAATACACTATCTAGTTAAGTACCCTACTATTTGAACACATCACTAGTTAAGTACCCTACTATTTGAATACACTACTAGTTAAGTAACCCTACTAATTGAACACTCACTAGTTAAGTACCCTACTATTTGAACACATCACTAGTTAAGTACCCTACTAATTGAACACATCACTGTTAAGTACCTACTATTTGAATAAACGACAAGTTAAGTACCCTATTATTTGAACACATCACTTGTTAAGTACCCTACTAATTGAACACATCACTAGTTAAGTACCCTACTAATTGAACACATCACTTGTTAAGTACCCTACTATTTGAACACATCACTTGTTAAGTACCCTACTATTTGAATAAACGACAAGTTAAGTACCCTATTATTTGAATATACCACTAGTTAAGTACCCTACAATTTGAATACACCACTAGTTAAGTACCCTACAATTTGAATACACCACTAGTTAAGTACCCTACAATTTGAATATACCACTAGTTAAGTACCCTACAATTTGAATACACCACTAGTTAAGTACCCTACAATTTGAATACACCACTAGTTAAGTACCCTACAATTTGAATACACCACTAGTTAAGTACCCTACAATTTGAATACACCACAAGTTAAGTACCCTACTATTGAATAAACGACAAGTTAAGTACCCTATTATTTGAATATACCACTAGTTAAGTACGCTACAATTTGAATACACCACTAGTTAAGTACCCTACAATTTGAATACACCACTAGTTAAGTACCCTACTAATTGAATACACCACTAGTTAAGTACCCTACTATTTGAATACACTACTAGTTAAGTACCATACTATTTGAATACACCACTAGTTAAGTACCATACTATTTGAATACACCACTAGTTAAGTACCCTACTATTTGAATACATCACTAGTTAAGTACCCTACTATTTGAATACACCACTAGTTAAGTATCCTACTATTTGAATACATCACTAGTTAAGTACCCTACTATTTGAATACACCACTAGTTAAGTACCATACTATTTGAATACACCACTAGTTAAGTACCCTTCTGTTTGAGTGCATCACATGTTAAGTACCCTACTGTTTGAATACACCACGAGTTAAGTACCCTACTATTTGAATACACCACTAGTTAAGTACCATACTATTTGAATACATCACTAGTTAAGTACTCTACTATTTGACTACACAACAAGTTAAGTACCATATTATTTAAGTAACATGTTTAATTAATCATTGATCATTTTGGCATAGTGAAAAACTGAATGGTGTAAATCTGTAGTTTAGTAGTGCGTGTGTACCGTTGTGTCGTGAGGGTTGGGGGATCAAGTTACTCTCTCTTTGTATCCATATTTCTCTCGTTTACCAAACGAAATGACATTCGCCACATGTTGTAAAAAGGAGTGTCACCGCCCTGCAGTGTGACTTGCATGGGTTTTTACCAACACGTACACTTAGTGTACCACCTGTTCTCTTGTTGGGTAATTAGTATGTAATTAGTTCCCCTTGATAACACCCGCAAGAGTGACGTAACAGCGTAACTGTTCGTCCTGTCAGGAATCGGGTGGTGACAATCGACTCACGATTATCTAAGAGCTTTTATGATTTTCGTTTCATTATCATAAGTCATCTAATCTGATAGCTAAGGATGTGAGCTGTCCACACAGGAATTACACATTTAAATGCATAAGAAACACTCACATAACATTCACATGGACTTAATCCTTTGGCTTCTGCACCCTGTCCGCAAGCATCCTGAATCGTCAACCATGCTTGCAAAGCAAAAATTTAACCCTTTGACTCCCTAACCCTATCCACCAGCTTCCTGCAAAGCTGGTGGATAGGGTGAGGGAGTCAAAGGGTTCAGTTTTTGCAGTTGGAGAATAGGGTGTGGGAGTCAAAGGGTTAACAAGCTGCTGTTGGTTACACTTCTGACCACGACTTTGTTTTGTCATTGCTGATTTCTGTTGCACACGTCCTGTGCTGACTTCCATACTGAACTTGTGTATCCCGTCAGGCCGCTGGTGTGTGAGACGGCAAGGCCAGCTTATGGGTCTATGTGCAGGCTTAATTAAGGCTTGTGCCATGAACATTCTGGATTTTCTCCATCAAATGTCTCAGTGGCTTACCAACACATAGGTTTATGTGCAGCTTAAGGCTTGTGCCATGAACATTCTGGATTTTCTCCATCAAATGTCATCAGTGGCTTACCAACACATAGGGTTTATGTGCAGGCTTAAGGCTTGTGCCATGATCATACTGGATTTTCTCCATCACATGACATCAGTGGCTTATCAACACATAGGTTTATGTGCAGACTAAGGCTTGTGCCATGATCATTGTGGATCTTCTCCATCACATGACATCAGTGGCTTACCAACACATAGGGTTTATGTGCAGACTTAAGGCTTGTGCCATGATCATACTGGATTTTCTCCATCACATGACATCAGTGGCTTACCAACATATAGGGTTTATGTGCAGGCTTAAGGCTTGTGCCATGATCATTCTGGATCTTCTCCATCACATGACATCAGTGGCTTACCAACACATAAGGTTTATGTGCAGGCTTAAGGCTTGTGCCGTGATCATACTGGATCTTCTCCATCACATGACATCAGTGACTTATCAACACATAGGGTTTATGTGCAGGCTTAAGGCTTGTGCCATGATCATTCTGGATCTTCTACATCACATGACATCAGTGGCTTACCAACACATAGGGTTTATGTGCAGGCTTAAGGCTTGTGCCATGATCATTCTGGATCTTCTACATCACATGACATCAGTGGCTTACCAACATATAGGGTTTATGTGCAGACTTAAGGCTTGTGCCGTGATCATTCTGGATTTTCTCCCCACATGGCACCTGTGACGTTAATTCATTCCGAGTGCGCAGACGTCATCTTGAGAACCTGAAACTGAAACTGTGTAAGGCAACAACGAAGATCCGCCGTTCCTGTCTGTCCTGGGCCAGCCTCTGTGTGGTGCTCTGGGTGTATTTCAAGGTCTTCAGTTCTCATTCTGCTGTTGATCGCCAGTGTTCTTGAGCAGAAAGCTGGTGGATAGGATGAGGGATTGGAACTGTTAAGGTTTTGTAGCTGGTGGACAGGGTGCGGGAGTGGAAGGATCTGAAGTCAGCCTGTTCTTCAGGAAGCCAGTGGTGGTTTTGAAGCTACAGAAACAACTGGGGATGACTCAAAAGTGCTTCATTGGCGTGACTGATTAGGTTGGTAGTTCTGGCCTTGTCTGCAGGTTTCTGTCTTTCAGGAATGGTAGTACAAGTGACTAAGTCCACTCTTTGGACCATTGTTTAGACTGACATGTCATCTGACATAATAATGTGAGGATTTTGTTGTTTTCTCAATGTGTTGAACCAGACGGGATATTGACAAAAGAAGGTGAATGGCCAGCCTGCTTCCCATTGCCTCCCCGACCTTGTCTTGCAATACTGGAAGTCCTTCAGCCTCTCTGTTACTGCTCCCATCTTTCTGGAAGGAAATCTGGATCAATGGGGCGCCAAAGTTCAAGTATATATACATAGAAACACACACACTCGCGCACACAAACACACATACATATATGCATACTCTCTCTCTCTCTCTTTCCCTTTCTCTCTCTCTCTCTCCTCTCAAACACACATACTCATACACACACACTCTCAAACACACAAACACAAACACACATACACGCGAGCGTGCGCACACAAACACAAATATACACATACACACCCATACACACACAAACACACACACAATCATACATACACACATACATACATACACATACACACATACATACACATACACACACTCGCGTACACACAAACAACACACACTCAAGCACACTCATACACATACACACCCATACACACAATACACACACACACACGCACACACACACATGCACACGCATACATACACACACACACACACACCACGCACACACACACGCACACACGCATACATGCAGACACACACACACACATGCACACGCATACATACACACACACACACAAAACACACACACACACACACACACACCACGCACACACATACACACACACATGTGCGTGCACATGAAAAAAGATGGAAAATGAAACATAAAAGACCCCAATGTTTGGTCAAACAGTCTTCACCATGTGTACATAGAAGGACATCAAAGAAAGATGATCACCAACCTTAGCAAAAAAATCCGCAGGACAATAATTTCATGTATTTTGCTAAACTGTCAAGTTCTCTCCATTTTAACAATTTAGGAAAATACATGAATCAACAGCTGCCCCGTGACTAGTGTTATAAAATGTACAGCACTTGGTTTGTGCCAACCCATAGAAGCATGTGATTGACAGACCAAAGTGATCATGATAAATGCCATAAACCGGTATATAAATGATAAGTACCATAAACCTGTACGTAAATGATAAAGCCATAAACCTGCACATAAATGGTAAATACCATAAACCTGCACATGAATGAAAATGCCATAAACCTGCACATGAATGATAAATGCCATAAACCTGCACATGAATGATAAATGCCATAAACCTGCACATGAATGATAAATGCCATAAACCTGCACATAAAGGATAAATGCCATAAACCTGCACATAAATGGTAAATGCCATAAACCTGCACATAAATGGTAAATGCCATAAACCTGCACATAAACCATAGTCCCTGACGAAGTCCTGAACCTCGACCTAGTTTGATTGGTATCATGTTTTTTTGTTAAATAATTGCTGTACAACTTTCTGTCCTCATATGTATCTGCCATTGCAACAATCCATACTGTATTAGAGTGCAGCTTTACGGGAGGACCCCCACTACACAATCCAAATACCCAGTTCTGCCAAAAGCATAGTTAATGTTGGGAGGAAAATATACATTGAGGAAAAAAATAAACGTTGCCTACAAAATCCACCTGCAGAGCAAAACTCCAACCGTCAGACACAGCACAAGGCTAACACAAAAAACCAAACACACACTCCTAGCAAGCCTTCTTCTATCCACTTACACGAAAGGCGATCGGGATCACCAGCGCGATTGTTGCCCCTTCCAGCCACAACACGAGCCTCATTAAAGTAGTATTCCAGAATTACACAGGTGTGCAGTTGTTGAGTAACTGTTTTGATGGTGATTTATGTACATGTATATGATATCTATCGTGATCATCTTTTCTTAGCATGGCATGATTATTATGTTCTGCAGTCAATCTGGAATCGCCAAAGCACAGTACCACCTTCTCGTCAATACTGCAACCAAGACTGTTCTACCAGTTCAGCTACAATACCGTGGGCGAGTACTGTCGAATAATTGCGATGTGAAAAGCTTCAGTCTGTATCAATGGTAACCAGGTATTGAAATAAATAGCCATACCTTTATGACCATCGGTACTTAACCTCGCAAAGTGATTTGATAAAATTCTTGTTTTTCGTTTATAACAATCGCTTTGTAATCTGTACATACACAGTACTCTAGCTGTACACCGTAACATTGTCCACATCCCTGTAAAAGCTTTAGTGGAGGTATTAGAAATGACCATGAAAACATATATGAATTGATCTTGTTTAGGCGCTAATTTCCAAATCCACTTATAGTTCAAAGTACACATAATTCATGTAGACGTTTTCACGGAGTATAGAGAACTCAAGCTGTTAGGCAAGTTTATCGCATTCCACTACTATTGCACAGTCTACATCTTTTAAATGGGCGTGCATGCTATGTGTTTTCATATTTACATAGGCCAACTGTTTGACTTACAGGATCTTCAGCGTGCATATTTGATATTCTGCAAGCGTACACACACAACGAGGGTTTAGGAGCTGGTAGGTCTGCACACATGTTGACATGGGGAAACAAAACATCTCCACTTTTTAGCCACCAGAAGGAGATGTCTAAGTGGATTGAACCTACGACATTCCGATTGGAATCCCGATGTTTATCCATGTGACTACCACGTCCTTCTGATTCTGACTCTGGAACTATTCAAGGTTAGATCACTAGGACTCATTCTAGCCTGTCCAGACATAAATACGAATTGCTTCTTCTCTGAAGCAATCAATCAGTCAAAAAACTCTGAGGATCTTCTGTTATCAAGCTCTCCTCCGAGTTTCTTGCTAATTGATTCTGAGTATGATGGCCACATACGGCCACATTGTTATTATTTATTATTATTATTATTATTATTATTAATTGTTATTATTATATTATTATTATTATATTATTATTATATATTATTATTATTATTTTTTTTCGACTGAAATGTGCATTTGAGTACTTAGGGGGTATTTATTTTCCCAACTCAAACGTGCACTTGTAGCAGCCAGTTTTCCACACGTACCTGGCGCAGACATCTTTGTCATGTGTGCTGTGTGCAGCAGGATGTACGTGTGAAAAGTTACCTGTGACAAGGGGTTAATGGCTGTGGACGTCATATCCTGAATGTTTTATGTCGCTGTGATTGGGAACAGCAGTAGGAAATATCTTTGTTCAATAGTTAAGTTACAATGTCTTCACAAGCAATTTTCTGTTCTTAATTTGTTGTTGTTGTTTTATTATTATTATACTGTTACTATTATTATTATTACTATTGTTATTGTTGTTATTATCATTACTATTCTTATTCTTATTATCATTATTGTTATTATTATTAATAGTAGTAGTAGTAGTAGTATTGTTATTATTATTATCATTATTATTACTATCATTATTATCATAATCATCATTATTATTGTTCTTGTTGTTGTTATTGCTATTAGTAGTAGAGTTGTAGTAATATAGTAGTAGTATAGTAGTAGTAGTAGTATCATTACTAATAGTCATCATCATCATGTGCCCTGCCCCATGGCGTTGGCGATCATGGCCCTCCATATGTATCTATCCCTTGTTGCCGCAAGCATATCTTCCATCCTCTCTGTCCTCAGTCACCCTGCAAGTCCGTCCAATATTTTCTCCCTGGGTCTTCCTGGAGCTCTCTTTCCCTCCAACTTTTCCGTTGTGACCAGGTGCTCTAATTTCCCTTTCCTCATATAATGGCCTATAAATGTTGCTTGTCTTTTCCTAATCTTCCTTATGAATAATCTTCTTGATTACTAATAGTATGATTATTTTACTATTGTCATCATTACTATTATCATCATTGTGAATAGTAGAATTAGTTGTAGCAGTAACAGAAGCATAAGCACTAATTTGTAAAAACATCAGGTTCTTTCCATCTTTTAACATATTTAACTTGTCAATAAAACCGCTCGAACATTTTTCACCAAACCATTTGAGCGTGAGCACATCATTTTTCTAATGAAGTTACAGTATGATGCAATAGTCTTAGACACAGGGAACAAAGTCTATCCATGGATTGAGATATTCGATATGGAATCATCGACCCACCCACCCAGCCATCCACCCGAGTCGTGTACAACAGCAGGCGTGTTGACACACGTGAGGAAGGACACAGTCATGATCGCTGCAATACGAAGAACAGTGCTGATCCACATAAAGAGGGCCAAAAACAGGAGATTGGAGTCTGTTCAAGAACTCATAGCACTGGGACAGATCCATTTGCGCTCTAGCCAGATCTGCCAGCAATCATCTGACAGACTGCTTGGGCCTGAGCAAAGCCATATACGCTGGCAAGGTCTTGAAATAGGGAAGGAGCTGAGGGAAGAAGGACATATGAAACACTTTGCTGACACCACAGAATGATGGAAACATTAAAACGGGAAGCAAGATCTTGAAAAAGGGAAATAGCTGAGGGAAGAAGGAACTATTGAACACTAAGCTGACACCACAGAATGATGGAAACATTAAAATGGGAAGCAAGGTCTTGAAACAGGGAAGGAGAAGAGTGAAGAAGGAACTATCAAACACTAAGCTGACACCATGGAATGATGGAAGCATTAAGATGGGAGGCAAACAGGCCAAGGTTTTGCAGGCTGGAATTGAACTCAGATATCAGATCCTTAGTCTGAAGCTGTATCAAAAGAACCAACCAGCCAACATAAACAGGCCAAACGTGTAGTGACTAACACAGAAAGCCAAGGGCACTGGGGCAGTGAACACCATACACAGTACTGCAACAGGTTAAGCCGAGAAGGAAACCAACCTTACTTTGTACTCAAAAGTCACATCTTCGAAAAGCTATCATAATGGATAGTAGCTTTAGGTCCCATTGGACCTGCTTTTACATCTAGTAGTTACTTTGCTGTCGACTTTGCCAGCAGAAAGAATTTATTCTTAGGTCAAATGCAATATTGATTGCAGCACAGAACATTCAGAACTATTTTCCCATCGCACATGAATGGTTTGTTGAAGCCTTTTGCAGTCTTTGCACACTTTGAAACCATACCTTTTCGAACAATTCCCGGGGCCATCATACTATTGATTGTGTCTGAAAAGGAAACAGTTGGAGGAAAAGGCTGAAAATCAGTATGAAGGAAACCCCACATGTCATCATCAGACATCTATCGGTACTATCTCAAATGCAACAAACAGAAACAGTTGTTTCTTTTTTGTTTTGTTTTTGGGGTTTGTAAGTTCATTTGTTGTTGTTGTTGTTGTTGTTGTTTGTCCGATAGTTCGGCACCTCACAAACTGCCAACTTACCCACCCAGCTCACCGTGCACACAACACAAGATGTCATGACTTCAAGGCCAGAAACTGACCATGGAAGACCTGGATTGATGGTGTCACAGACAGTCCACCTCACACAGCAACCCATCCGTCCAGATCTTCCAACTCGCTGAGGACCCATGGCCTTTTCTTCTGCGACATCCTCAACGGTTTCAGCGACAGGATAGAAAAAAAATGTTTGTTTGTTTGTTTTTGAGTTAGGGGCAAGGAAATTTTCATGAACAGAAGGTCACAGAACCATTAGGAGCTGAAATGACATAAAAGAATGATCTTGAGGAAAAGAGGTGGACAGAAAGTGTGAGCTGTGTTAATGAAAACGAAACCTTGGTGTTTTGTGCTGAAGGAAGTGACAACGCAATTTTGAGGTGGTGGATCGGTGACTAGAACAACGGACTGTAACTTTGGAATGTTGGAGAAGGTGAAGCACTATTGGGAGGGAAGGGGAGATTGTGTTGTCCCAAGATGAAGTTGTGTTATGTGATTACATGGAATGTCTGTGTGGTCTGTTGATATCAGATGATCTTGAAGCGTTTTGTCACACACACACACACACACACACACACACACCACACACACACACACACACACACACACACCACACACGCACGCACGCACACACAAGCACGCACACACACACGCACATACACACACTCACGCATACACACACACACACACACACACATACACACACACACACACATATATATATATATATATATTATATATATATATATATATATATATAATATATATATATATATATATATATAACATACATCCTTTCCAGACAATATGAAATAATCTCCCTTATAAAGAGGTTTAAAAAGACGCAGAAGTAATGGCGTTTTCAGCTTAGTTATATAATTAACATTTTCATGGGAAAAAAAACTTCACTGTGCTAAAAACACAAATAAGTACATGTGGAAGCAGCCCAACACAAAATTGTCTTTCTTCATCCCTTCTTGTGCTTACTTCGTGTCCTGTGAGATCAACAGGCGTGTTCTCTAGTAGATGCAAAGCGACACTGCACATTATAGAGAACATATTAAAACAAGTTTGAGGCTAAAACAAAGTCGCTAAGTTAACATGTCAATTAAAATGATTTAAACAAAATGAAGCTGCTCTCTCTTTCCTCTTGTGTGTGTGTGTGTGTGGTGGTTTGTGTTGTGTGTGTGTGTGTGTGTGTGTGTGTGTGTGTGTGTGTGTGTGTGTGTGTGTGTGTGTGTGTGTGTGGTCGTTCTCTGTCTCTGAAGCCTCAGTACCTGGTGTTGTGTAATCTTGCAGGGCTGGTTGGTTGACTGGCATTCTTGTCAGGTGACCAAACCACTTGATGCTTTGGTGCACTATGTATTGGTTAGGTAGTTGTTGTGCCAACCCTCTGTCTGATGTAACGTTCCTGACCCAGTCCATTCTGGTTTTGCCAGCTGCTCATCAGAAACATCTCATCTTATCTCAGGCTGCATCTAAGCTTGTGACATCTCTTATTTTGTCTCGTTTTGATTACTGTAAGGCTCTCCTTTCTGGACTACCAGCTTCTTCTCTCCTATGTCTGCAAGCATACAAAACTCAGCTGCTCGTCTTATCCTCAGAAAGAACAAAAGGTTGTTCATGTCAGTCCTCACCTCCGCTCTCTGCACTGGTTGCCTGTTTTGAGTAGAATTCAATGTAAGCTGGATACTCTGTGTTACAAATCCATTCACCAGTCTGCTCCATCGTATCTTTGCGACAACATCAATATCTATACGCCAACTCGAACCTTGAGCTCAGTTTCAGATACTCTTTCTCTTCAGGTCCCTAGATTTAAATTATCAAGTGTTGGCCAGCATTGTTTTGTTGTTTCAGGACTGTCTGCCTGGAATAAACTTCTATTCTCCATTCGTCTGTCACCTGTCCTTTCCAATTAAAAACCCCACCTCTTTTCTCAATAATGAATTCTGCAACTGCCTCTTTCCATCAGTCTTTTTGCGTGTTGTAAAGTGGTCTGCATTGATCGCATGCATATGTCTGTTGCGTTGGGTGCTTTGATTTGAATTGTCCAAATTTGGCGCCGTATAAATACTGTAATCATTATTGTTATTGTTATTTATCTCACAAGTTCTTAGTTTTCCCTGCAGAGTTTAGTTCTGAGTCCAGGTCTGGCACTGGTGGATGAGGGTGGAAACGGAGATTATGTTGATCAGTCTGGGTTTGGTTTCAATAGGTAATGCTTGGTTACTGCAAGACACTTTCCTTCTGAACTCTTGTCTCTGGTTCTCTCTCCAGCTTCCCATCGCCAGCAAAGATACTCCCTAAGTATTCCAAGTCTGTAGTTTGCTTGAGTAGCTATCCGTTGATGGTAATATTCAGCTTTTCAGAAGTACATCATACTGACACGACCTCTCTCTTACCTGTGCTCGTCTTCATTCCGTAATATTCGCAGCTGTGAAAATAATGTGTTCATGATTATTATCATCATCATCATCAAGTGCCCTGCCACATGGCGTTGGCGATCATGGCCCTCCATATGCATCTATCCCTTGTTGCCGCAAGCACATCTTCACCCTCTCTGTCGTCATCCACCCTGCAAGTCTGTTCAATATTTTTTTCCCTGGGTCTACCTGCTGCTCTTTTCCCCTCCAGCTTTCTGTTGTGACCAGGTGCGCTAATTCCCCTTTCCTCATAAAATGGCCAATAAATGTTGCCTGTCTTTTCCTAATCTTCCTTATGAATGATCTTCTTGTGTCTGCCTTCATCAAGACTAGCGTTTGTTTTCTTTGCTGTCCATGGAACTCTCAACATTCTTCTTAGAAACTACATCTCGGCTGCCTCAATCTTGTTCTGGCTTTGCTTGTTGACTGTCCACATCTCACAACCGTATAACATTATCAGTTCTGTATAAAATTCAAGAACTCTCTTCCTGATGTTATTTGATAGGCATTTGTTGGTAAGAATGCTTTTCATTATCACAGCTGTTAAAACGAAGAATTAGAAGAGATTCACACTAATGATTTCACTCTGAGAAACCATGCCGACGAGTACAGTAATTCTTTCATCTATCATTTATGTAGGCCTGCTGGCCGTGTTGACTTCCTTCAATAGTGGATGGGTGGGCGGCTTCTTCTCCCTCTGAGGACCTTCTGTTATCCATCTCCCCCAACAGTTTCTTGCTACACGAAGACCAACCAACTCCTATAAAAATGTCACCCCCTGTCTCTTTATACTACGTACCAACTACAACATTTTACAATAGTGGCTATGACTCAAACTGGAATCAGCCGGCAATCTCTGGTATTTACTGATTGTCGGTTTTTGCCTAATGGGGTAAGATCGACAAAGAAATGGAGGTCACAAAAGAGAAAAAAAAAAACGGCTGTAAGTAGGTAATTCATTATGTTTGTACAGTTTTGAATTATTGACCGGGATGTTCACGA
>CM060310.1:4829261-4831761 GCA_030674185.1 Monoplex corrugatus | reverse complement strand
ATAGGGTGAGGGAATCAAAGGGTTAAGTTTTTGTAGTTGGTAGATAGAGTGCGGGAGTCAAAGGGTGAAGCTGATGTGAAAAACAAAAAAAATAGCCAGAAATCGTGGTCTCACACTTGCGGAAATCATGCGACTGCTCGACCTTGATGACAACGACCCTGGCAATGGTGAAAATGAAGTTTCTGAGGAAGAAAGGGATTCAGGACAAAACAGATAATTATGGTAGTGTCTTCAACAAGTGCTAGTGATGGGTATGATAATTGTAGCGATTATAAAAAAAAATAAATAAATAAATAAAAAACTCGAAAAAGCCAAAAACTACGTATACTTCAAACTACTTCAATATACAGATTTTATATTGACAGATTCAATTTTTTTCAGTCATTTTACCGTGAGTATGTAAAAGTTGTAATTCTATCAACTATGACGGTATTCATCCATCTACATGTATTCATCCTTCCAAGGTGGATCAGGAGAACCGAATAAAGCATCGGTTTCTCACAATGCTTTAAAATTATTGAAGGCTTCTTCAAAAATTTCTTCGCTAGTCCTCGTATACTCTAAGAGTGATAGGACTTTAAAACTCACTCAACTAACAACTAACTATGACGGATGCTGTGTAACGAGAAAGACAAGTTAAGTACCCATATGCTCCAGATTTTCTGAAGGCAACCTCAGGCCTGCACAGCACTTGCCCTGAGGCAACTAAGTCACAGTAGAGTTAGAAGCGTAATCTCATAATAATAATAATAATAATTACAATATTTATATAGCGCAAAATCTTGATAGAAATCAAATCTAAGCGCATCTCATGATGCTTGTCTTCTCGCTTTGTTTTATTTTCTGGTTATTTCTTCACGGGTTCCTCTTTTTGACACTTCATCTCCATCCGTTTTTCCGGGTACTTCCACAGTGGGTAGGGAGACTTACAGGGAAAGCGTTAGTCAGATGGGAGACCTTGTCTTTCTCTGGGGCCTGGGGAACAGAGAGGGCATCATTCAGTTCATTTGTAGAGGCGAGAAGGCAAGCTGTTTTTTCTGTGCTTGACTGGACATTCAGAAGACAATATGATTGTTCTTTTGTTAGTGCGAAAATAGGCCATGTTCCCGGGACAGGTTAAATAATGTCACAGGCCATGTTCCCGGGACAGGTTAAATAATGTCACAGGCCATGTTGCCGGGACAGGTCAAATAATGTCACAGGCCATGTTGCAGGAACAGGTCAAATAATGTCATAGGCCATGTTGCCGGGACAGGTCAAATAATGTCACAGGCCATGTTGCCGGGACAGGTCAAATAATGTCATAGGCCATGTTGCCGGGACAGGTCAAATAATGTCATAGGCCATGTTGCAGGAACAGGTCAAATAATGTCATAGGCCATGTTGCCGGGACAGGTCAAATAATGTCACAGGCCATGTTGCCGGGACAGGTCAAATAATGTCATAGGCCATGTTGCCGGGACAGGTCAAATAATGTCACAGGCCATGTTGCCGGGACAGGTCAAATAATGTCACAGGCCATGTTGCCGGGACAGGTCAAATAATGTCATAGGCCATGTTGCCGGGACAGGTCAAATAATGTCATAGGCCATGTTGCCGGGACAGGTCAAATAATGTCACAGGCCATGTTGCCGGGACAGGTCAAATAATGTCACAGGCCATGTTGCCGGGACAGGTCAAATAATGTCATAGGCCATGTTGCCGGGACAGGTCAAATAATGTCACAGGCCATGTTGCCGGGACAGGTCAAATAATGTCATAGGCCATGTTGCCGGGACAGGTCAAATAATGTCACAGGCCATGTTGCCGGGACAGGTCAAATAATGTCATAGGCCATGTTGCAGGAACAGGTCAAATAATGTCACAGGCCATTGTGTAAGCCATGTTGCCGGGACAGGTCAAATAATGTCATAGGCCATGTTGCCGGGACAGGTCAAATAATGTCACAGGCCATGTTGCCGGGACAGGTCAAATAATGTCATAGGCCATGTTGCCGGGACAGGTCAAATAGTGTCACAGGTCATGTTGCCGGAACAGGTCAAATAGTGTCACAGGTCATTGTGCAGACGAGACACTGTCTAACAGGTCCTGGCTACCTTGAGTAATCGAACAAGCAGCAGCATCGCCGTCATCGTCGTCATCGTCATCACCAACGTCATCGTCGTCATCAATATCATCATCATCGTCATTGTCGTCGTCGTCGTCGTCTTCGTCATCATCATCATTGTCGTCGTCGTCGTCGTCGTCATCGTCATCATCATCATCATCGTCGTCGTCGTCGTCGTCACCATCATTTATTATTATTATTATTATTATTATCTACGTCATCATCATTGTTATAGTACTCATTCATCATTATCATCGTTATCGTCATCGCCGTACTCTTGTCTCGACCGGGAAAGTTGTACAAACGGTTGTAACATACAGCTGCTTGATTCCTTTCTATCCCTAACAAACTTCCTTGACTGAAATCGGATGTATTGGTCAAAATTGCAGAACT
>CM060310.1:4821761-4824261 GCA_030674185.1 Monoplex corrugatus | reverse complement strand
GTCAGTCTAGATCTTCCCATTACAAGGTTGGTCACTGTTGCAGTCTGCGCTTCGCTTGGTAATGTTTTTGCTATCAGTCAAGAATGTCTAAATCTGTTATTTATTGGGATAGAATCAGTTTAATCTCTTGTATTATCTCCTGGATTCATCTACGTCCATTTTCTTCTGTTAGATTGCTCAAACCGAGTGTTTCCTGTTATGAATTGACTTGCTTGTGCCCACTCAACAAGTTTCTCTCTCCTTTCATTTCCTGTGCCAAGGCCATGAGGTCCAACGTGGTCAGAACCAGAACAAGAAAAACACAAAAAACAGAATCAAAACGCGAATTTAACATAACAAAACAAAACATGTGAACAATTTCGGCCAACTGGCTTTTGTTAAGCGTAAAGGTATGAAAAGAAACAACAAACAGCAAACAACAAATACACAAATACAACAATTAGAGGAAAAACAAAACAAACAAACAAACAAACAAAAACTTCCACATTGCTTTGTGGAACAGAAACAGGTAGACCTAAAGGTTGACCTATAACCCTGAGGTGTTAGGAAAATGAAGTGATGGAAATCATAAATCACTTTCCGACAGACGCGGTAATGATGTGGGTGAACGTTAGACTTTCAATCGAAGTCCTGGGTTCGATCTGCTAAGACGCCAGCACCTGGTGAGTAAAACCTTATGACTTTTTACCTTCTCCCAGGTCACCAGGTGTGAAGGGCTGTCAGTGCCTAAACTCCTTTCGTGTGAAAACGTATGCAGAATATTAACCCTTTGAATCCCGCCCCCTGTCCACCAGCATCCTATATTGTCTGATGAATAGGGTGAGGGAATCGAAGGGTTAAGTTTTTGCAGTTGGTGGACAGGGTGCAGGAGGCAAAAGATTAAACATGTGCTTTAAGGATCTTGTAATTCATGTCAGTGACTGGTTATCATCATCATCATCATCAGATGCCTTGCCACATGGCGTTGGAGATCATGGCGTTCCATCTGTTTCTATCCCTTGTTGCCGCAAGCACCTCTTCCACCCTCTCTGTCTTCAGCCACTCTGCACGTCCGTGCAATACTTTCTCCCTGGGTCTACCTGGTGCTCTCTTTCTCTCCAGCTTTCTCGTTGTGACCAGGTGCTCCAATTCCCTTTTCCTCATAAAATGGCCTATAAATGTTACCTGTCTTTTCCTAATCTTCCTTATGAATGAGCTTCTTGTGTCTGCCTCCATCAAGACTGTCTCGTTTGTTTTCTTTGCTGTCCATAGAACTCTCAACATTCTTCTTGGAAACCACATCTCGGCTGCATCAATCTTGTTCTGGCTTTGCTTGTTGACTGTCCACGCCTCACAACCGTATAACATTATCGGTTCTATATAACATCCGAGAACTCTCTTCCTGATGTTAATTGATAGGCATTTGTTGGTAAGAATGCTTGTCATCTTCTTGAATGCTGTTTTGGCCTGGCTGATTCTACTGGCTATTTCTGATGTGCATCTGCCGTCTGGTGAAATGATCGTTCCTAGATATTTAAACTTATCAACCTGTTTCAGGGTTGTGCCGTTTAATGTTATTTTGCAGGAGGGGATTTTTTACTGATCACCATGACTTCAATCTTCTTGCTGTTTAGTTCCAACCCCTTACCTTTGCTTTCTATTTCTAGAAGTGACTGGTTATGGAAACACGAAAACACGAAAACACCCAGCAAAGCAAGTCCACCGATGACGGAATATGCAGACTGTGCAGCGGTATACCATCGACACAGTGTGGGCAAAACAACGTGCATACACACATCCAAAAGCAATCGGAATGCCAACTTTACAGAGCGTTTTTCTCCAAACTCGTTTGGTTACATGTACAAGACACAGAGTATAATACATACACAAATACTGATGCTTCACTCACACACTAACATGTTACTGCTACTGTTATTTTTGTTTAAAGCCCAACCGACTTCTTCGTTAATGTTCTTCTTGTGTCTGCCTCCTTCAATACTGTCTGGTTTGTTTTCTTTGCTGTCCATGGAACTCTTAAAATTCTTCTTAAAACCACATTTCAGCCGCTCAATCTTGTTGTAACTTTGTGTGTTGACTGTCCACGCTTCGCATCCGTATTAACAGTATCTTTTCTATATAATACTGAGGAACTCTCTTCCTGATGTTAATTGATAGGCATTTGTCGGTAAGAACTCTTTTCATTTTCTTGAATGTTGTTTTAGCTTGGACGATTCTCCCGACCATTTCTGATGTGTATTCTCTTGATTTGTGTCCTGTACACGGGCAATTTATAATTCCTTCTCTTTGTGTGATTGACATTTCACCCCATGTGGACATTTCTTCTTTATTATGTCGTTGGGTGGTCAGATGGTCAGTCTGGTGCCTAGGACGAAGTCTGCTGTAATTTGCCTATTCTGTTTTGTTCCCTGTCACTGGACACGTAGTGTTCTGTCTTCTGGTCACATGGTCCTCCTGGGGGCGTTGTAGCTTGGACATTTCTGGACGATGTACTGTACTGTCT
>CM060310.1:4814571-4821661 GCA_030674185.1 Monoplex corrugatus | reverse complement strand
CACAGATAAAAATTATGTGAAAAAGATTGAAACTTCCCTGTTGCTTCGTCCGGTTGGAGAAAGGCACTGATTTCACTCTAAGACTGCATTTACAGTCGCACTTGTTTTTGATTTTTCCTCATGTTTAAGCCAGATCAATGTATTTCACTTTTATAATTATTTGTATGGTTACGTGTGTAGAACATCAGGGACTAGAGCTGTAAGACAGGTCCAGTGGGACTCGGTGCTACTGTCCTTGAGTAATACAGTGTTCTGAGGTTCTCTCTCTCTCCCTCCCTCCCTCTCTCTCTCCCTCCCTCCCTCTCTCTCTCTTTCTCTCTCTCTCTCTCTTCTTCTCTCTCTCTCTCTCTCTCACTATATATGTACATATGAGTGAGAGAGAGAGAAAGGGAGAGACAGAAAGAGAGAGATATCCATATATATAGGCCTACATACATATACATATTAATATACATATGTACATATGCATATACATATAGGGCCTATATATGTATATATACACATGTATATATATATATATATATATATATATATATATGTGTGTGTGTGTGTGTGTGTGTGTGTGTGTGTGTGTGTGTGTGTGTGTGTGTGTGTGTGTGTCTGTGTCTGTGTCTCTGTGGTGGTCTTTGATTTAATGTCTATTCACTAAAGTGGAGAGAGCATAGAGGAGGAGTGAAGAGGATATTTGAAAATTGTCAATTTTGGTCTTGAGAAAAGATGATCCAGAAAACAACTGTCTCTGTATGTGTGTGTGTCTGTCTGTGTGTACGCATATATAGGTGCATATGAGGATCTACATTCATGTTTTGTTGATTACATCAATGCTTTTGATCAGGTAAGACACGAAGAATTAATCAATCAACTTGAAAAGGTCAAAATGATAGAAAGGGCCTAAGAGTTATAAGTATTATGTATTGGGAACAAACAGTAGTACTGAGAGCAGAAAATGATATAAGCTCTTTTTCAAAATATCGAAAGAAGAGATAGATAAAGATGTGTTCTGTCATCATACTTATTTTCACGTTAAAGCGAAACAATCATAAGAAACCCCGGAAAATGTTCTGGGATAAAAGTTGGAAGTAAAACAATATACAATCTTGGTTATGCCTATGACACCGTTCTAATTGCAGAAAATGAAAAAGATCTACAAAATCTTGTGAATATAATAGAAATAGAAAATCAGATATAAGAGCTGGAGCAAAATAATAAAAAAAAATAATAAAAAAAGGTCATTTTATTTCAGTTAACCCTTTGACTCCCGCACCCTATCCACCAACTACAAAAACTTACCTATTTGACTCTCTCACCCTATCCACATGCTTCATACAGGAAGCTGGTGGATAGGGTAAAGGAATCAGAGGGTCAATGTTTTGTATTGTTAACATGGTTGAAATGGCAGGATGCTGGTCGACAGGATGCGGGAGTCAAAGGGTTAAACAAATCAAACCCCCTCAGATAAAATAACAGCAGATGGCATAACATTGGGACAAGTTGACAACTTTAAATATCTGGAAACAGCCATCTTACCAGACGGCAGACACACAGTGAAAATATCCAGCAGAATTGTCCAAGCCAAAAATGTAAAAAAAGAAAAAAATGTTTATGTCTTTGGGCCAAGCTAAAACAGCACTCCGGTAAATGAAAAATATTCCTACCAAAAAAATGCCTGTCAATGGACATCAGAAAGAGAGGTTTTCAGTGTTTTACAGAACCAATACTGTTGTTCCAGAGCGAAACCTAGACAGTTAACAAGCAAAGTGAAAACCAGATCGAGGCAGCTTAAATTAAGTGTGTGTTCCAAGGAGAATGTTATGAGTTCCATAGATAGCAAAGAAAACATGCGAGAAGCAAACACACACACACACACACACACACACACACACACACACACACACACACACACACACACACACACACACACAACACACACACACACACACACATACACACACACTCAACCATCAATGAGGAAGATTAGGCAAGAGATAAACAACGTTTACAGGACATTTTATGATGCAAGAGAAACTTTGAACACCTGGTCACAACAGGAAAGCTGAGGGAAAAATAGCACCAAGTAGACCTAGGGAGAAAATAGTGGACAGTTTTGCAGAGTAGGTGGGGATGATAAGATAGAAGATACACTTGTGACCACAAAAGATAGATTCGTATGGAGGACCAGTTATCGTCACGCCATATGGCATGACACATGACAATATTGATGTCATCTTGACACAAAGGACATACAGGACTGCCAGCAGATGGTCGTCTGTGACAGTAGTGCTGAAGAGAGAGAGAGAGAGCGCAACACATGAGACGATACACACACACACACACACACACACAGCAACCACACGTATATACAGACATACACAATGCACACACACATCACATACACACCCACACACACATACACACAAACACACATACACAACACAACACACACGCACACACACACACACACCACACACAACACACCACAACACAACACACACACACACACACACACAACACACACACACAACACACACACAACACACACACACACACCACACCAACACACACACACCACACAAACAACACAAAACGACGCACCACAACACACACACATACACAAACAAACACACAACACACAACCACACACACAAAAACACAACACAACACACACACACACACACACACACACACACACACACACACACACACACACACACACACACAACACACACACACACACACACACACACACACACACAAGCATTATGCAATAATGTAATGGAGCAGATGTTGGCACCTGTGGAAGACAGACAACAGACAACAGACGGCAGACGGTTGCGTGGTAACTATGTCTTAGACAGTTGGAATCCCTCTGTAGACAGAGACTACTGTGCTGTATGTCAGACAGCAGTGTGTTGGGAGATTTCAGCGGTAGGCTGATAGAATACCAGTATAAAATATAGACTAGGTAAAACATCGTCTAGGTAGGGCCTCAGGACCTGGCCAGCTCATAGGTTTATGTGCAGGCTTAAGGCGTGTGCCACGGTCACCATACACATGGCACCTGTGACGTTAGTGCATATGGAATTCGTTCCAAGCGCAGATACGTCATCTTGAGAAACTGGAACTGGGATGTTTATCTTAGCACGCTGATCCCTCAAGCTGTAGACGTCTCAAGTTCAATCACAGACTGCAATAAAACAAATTAACAAACAAAAACAAACAAACAAACAAACAAAAACTGGTATGTTTGCTGCTCCATCTTAATGTTCCAGTCATTTTGGTGATGTCAACTTAGTGTGACACAGGTCCTGTCTTCACTCTCCTCCCGACTCCCCCTTTCCATCCACTTCAAATTTAAGATTTTGATGGTGCATAGATTTTAACGCAGACTCAAAGAGTCCGTCAAATGATATATTGATTGAGTGGAGCACATAAGGATTGTCCGAACAACCCTTGTATAAACTCTCTACTTTAACCCTTTGACTCCCGCACCCTATCTACCGACTGCAAAAACTTAATCCTATAACGCCCTTACCCTACCCACCAGCTAAGCTGGTGGATAGGGTGAGGGTGTCGAAGGGTTAAGTTCTTGCTTTGCTAGCATGGTTAATAACGCAGGACGCTGGAGGACAGGGTGCGGGAGTGAAGGGTTAAACTGACTAGGTATGTCACCAGCTATCGAGTGACACGTGGACCCCGAACATTCCACTGTCCCAGTTGATTCCACTGATTTAGCAGAACAATGGAACCACCAAGAGTGGATGACATAGTCGTGACGTAGTCATAGAGTGACGTAGTCGTCGGGACTTTAACCCTTTGACTACCGCATCCTGTTCACCACCATCCTGCATTGTCAATCATGCTAGCAAAGCAAAAAAACTTAACCGTTTGACTCCCTCACTCTATCCACCAGTTTCCTGCAGGAAGCTGGTGGATAGAGCGAGGGAGTCAAACGGTTAAGTTTTTGCAGTTGGTGGATAGGATGCGGGAGTCAAAGGATTAGTGATAACAGAACCGTGGAATCAAATCTCATATCTTGAGTTCAATCCCAGCTTGCGACATTAAAAACTGGCTTATTGGCAGGAAGCTGGTGGGTAGGGTGAGGGAGTCAAAGGGTTAAAGTTTTTGTTTTGTGAGCATGGTTGACAACGCGGGACGCTGGTGGACAAGGTGCGGGAATCAAAGGGTTAAAAGCACGTCTGTGTGTTCAGGCACAGATGATCCATCCTATATATCCATTCATCCATCCAATCGATCTGATCCAGATCGACAGAGAACTGAAAAAAGCATCGGTATCTCACAATGCTACTAAAATTTTTCTTAAAGCATATATATATATATTTTTTTTCTTAGTCGTCGTAAACTCAGAGAGTGGTATGACTTAAAAATCTACAGAACAACATCAGTCATAGATTTGCGGGCCC
Source organism: Monoplex corrugatus (assembly GCA_030674185.1). Classification (NCBI taxonomy): domain Eukaryota; kingdom Metazoa; phylum Mollusca; class Gastropoda; order Littorinimorpha; family Ranellidae; genus Monoplex; species Monoplex corrugatus. The sequence goes on along the minus strand of CM060310.1, from coordinate 4,817,240 downwards.
CGGTAGCTCAGTTGGTTTGAGCGTCGGATTCACATGCTAATGGTTGTGGGTTCGAATCCCAGGGCGCGCTACATTATTTAAAACTGGTCATCTCACTGTCCCATCTTAACATCATTGTTGTTCCGGTGGTGTCAGTATAGAATTAGATAAGCCACCCCTCCCCCTTCCCCCACTTTCCTGGGATGGTTATCTCCGTCGGCCATATCACCCGAGGTGGGTGCTGACGTACAAACGGAACCGAATCAATCAATCAATCAATCAATCAATTAATCAATCAATCATTCATAGATTTACCAGAAGCATGGAAAGGGCTGTATGTGAACTGCCTTTTAGGTGGATACCGCCATTAACTGTACAAGGCTGTTGAAAATAATAGACCCTGACTCCCATATCTTGTCCACCAGCATCCTGCATTACCAACCATGCTAGCAAAGCAAAAACTTAACCCTTTGACTCTCTCACCCTATCCACCAGCACGTAACATTAAAGAAAAATATGTTCGCTGCCCATCGTAATGTTTCCATCATTCTGGTGGTGTCCGCTTAGTGTTTCATGGGTCCCTCTACCACCACTACTCCGCATTTCAAGCTTGACCTTGCCAATGCATAAGGTTTTGCGCAGACTCAGGAAGTCTGCCGGATAATTGCTGTCAGATTTAGGTGGAGCGCATATGGAAATGTCCGAGTATGATGAAGTCTTACTTGAACAAATGTGACCCGTTTTCACAAAATGAGCCCTAACTCGCATTCAGCGAAAAGCGCAGAGGCCCGGAAAAGGTGTGATGGGTCGATTTTGTCAATTTTTACTTTTCGTCAAAAATGGAATGTTTAATCTTTGAATTACATGAGCATGCACTCAGCACTTAATAATTCAATCGGAAAATGTATTTAAAATGCGTTTTAACCAGATAACGGCATGCTTTTTGTGTCAGAAAAAGGGATATATAAACTTAAATAACAAGACAATTACAGTAGATTTTCACACCAATTTTTTGTGTGCTATTGTGACATGAAAAAACCATGACCCCAAACGCACCAATTGCTATGACAACGTTCTACAAAGCAGGAGGGAAACAGGTCTGGCCCGAAAGTGCTATGACAACCAGCACATTGCCAAAGGGTCTTCTGGATGGAGCAGTCGACTGGGAGTGTACAGCAGACCTCCCAGAGTGGAGAAATTACCCAGATGTCATCAGCAAGACAGGCATGAGACCAGACATCGCTCTCCACTCTGACTCCTCGAAACAAGTGATTCTGATAGAACTCACTGTGCCATACGAAAGCAGAATGGAAGAAGCACATATCTACAAGACCGAAAAATACGCCGGTCTTGCCAGCACCCTGAAGAAAGCAGGTCTGCGGGTCAAAATCTTCGCCATAGAGGTCGGGGCAAGAGGGTTTGTGGGCACCTCCGCTTATGATCTCATGAAACAACTCGCCATTTCTGGGAAGAAGAGGACTAGAGCCCTTAAAGCGATGGCAGAGGCAGCAGAAAGGAGCTCAAGCTGGATCTGGGCAAGGAGGAACGAAAAAAGTGAACTTCATAAGGATTAAATTCCCTACAGATGATGTGTGCCCCGTTAGCACATTGGTAAAACCGCGTACCGCAGTTCTGAAGCGCAGAATCGCCCAGGTTCAATCCCCGGCGTGGGAAAAAAAAAAAAAAATAGACAACAGCAGAAGGGCATCCAGGAGTCATGACCTGGATGTGGCCCGGCCCCCCGAGAGTGTAAGGAATTCAGGGCCGAAACACTTGTCTAAAGGGGGTTACTTCTCTGAAGACCTTCTGTTGTCTAGCTCTCCCTAGAGTTTCTTTCTACCATGATGTGTTTTACCATGGTACAAAATATGGTAAAAATTGGTGAAGTAGAAATACCTGTTGCTAAGGTAAAACTTCACTGAAGTGGTGAAATTTTGAAAACTTGATTTTCTCAAAAAAGCTGTTTGGTATGTTACACACTTCAAACACCCATAACTTCCTTATTTTTAGGAGTAGAATAATAGATTTCATATGAAAAGAAAGTTAATAATCTGGACATTGTGAAAATCATAATATCCTAAAATCTGTTATTTTCACCTTAGGATTTATTTTGTTAAAACGGGTCACAAATTCCAAGCACCAAACTCCACAGACTTAATGTGTAGGCTATTACATTGTAGAGATTTTTTTTCATGTTCCTATTGATATTGATATTGATACCGATATTGATATTGATATTGATATTGATATTGATATTGGCATTCATATTCATATTCATTGATAGGTATTTGTTGATAAGATAGTTTTCACTGATCGTCTAGTCCTTCGGAAGGGGTCGAAAAACGAGTCGGACCCGTGTGCCTTCAGGCTGCACACGCTAAAAATCCCACGGCAGTTGAAAATCGTGAAGAGCATGGCATTGCCCGGCTGCTTTAGTATACAACATTGGAGAGATAGGTTGATTTCCCAGGTTCCACCCCTTGAAGACCAATTAGCCTTCTTGCCTTTTTGAAGTCATGGTAAAAAAGTGAATATGAATATGAAATTGAATCTGGGAGAGGCGATGGGCGCTGCCCTCGTGGTGCTGGCCCCGGGAAAAGTTGAGGTCTCTGCCACCTCACTCCCCTAGGACCCCAAAGTTATGGAACTATCTAGGTAGGACCTCAGGACCTTCTTCTTCTTCGGTGATA
>CM060310.1:4779571-4809571 GCA_030674185.1 Monoplex corrugatus | reverse complement strand
TCTCCTGTCCAACATCGCTGGTGTCTGCATCTCTCGGACCTGGTTGGGTATAGTTTGATAGTAAGCGAAGAGTCAAGCCTTGTCAAGCAGTCATCATTATCATCATCAGGTGCCCTGCCGCATGGCGTTGGCGATCATGGACTCCCAACCATCTCTTATCTCTCGATTCCCCCAGCATCTCCCCCACCCTCCTCATCCCCAGTCACTCTACAAGTCCGTCCAGCATTCTCTCCCTGGGTCTACCTGGTGCTCTCTTTCCCTCCAGCTTTCCCGTTGTGTCCAGGTGCTCCAAATCCCCTTCCTCATAAAATGTCCTATAAATGTTGCTTGCCTTTTCCTAATCTTCCTTATGAGTGATCTACTTGTGTCTGCCTCCATCAAGACTGTCTCGTTTGTTTTCTTTGCTGTCCATGGAACTCTCAACATTCTTCTGAGAAACCACATCTCGGCTGCCTCGATCCTGCTCTGGCTTTGCTTGCTGACTGTCCACGCCTCACATCCGTACAACAGTATTGGTTCTATATAACATTCAAGGGCTCGTTAGGGAAACAAAAGGCAGACTTATCAATATAATCCCTGTTCCCACTCTGACTCGCCAGTTCCAGACCTAGACTGTACCCTTTCACCCCCAAACCCTATCCAATTCATCCATCTCCATCGCCGCGGACGACGGTGGGAGCTCCACTCTTTGTCACGAAGGATCGCCAGGCGACACGGTCTCTGCTCCTGTGTGTGATGTCATGGAGCCCCAGTTTGCAGGCGTCAGCGATGTTGTCCAAGAAGGATTTTGCTGGCCTTCCTTGTTTTCTCTTTGCCTCGACTCTCCCCTGCAGGACTTGACGACTTGATGGCACCCTGTCCATCAACTGCAGAAAACCAAACAAACAAACAAAAACAACAAAAAACAAAACAAAACAAACAACAACAACAACAAAACAAAACGTTTGACTCCCTCACTTTATCCAACGGCTTCCTGACCTGCAGGAAGCTGGTGGATTGGGAAAGAGAACCAAAGGGTTAAGTTTTTATTTTGCAAACATGGTTGACAATGCAGGATACTAATGGACAGGGTGGGGGAGTCAAAGGGTTAAGGTTTTGCTTTGCTGGCATGGTTGACAATGCAGGATGCTGGTGGATAGGGTGAGGGGGTCAAAGGGATAAGTTTTTGAGGCTGGTGAATAAGGTGCCGGAGTCAAAGGGTTAATATTGTCTGACCACCTTCGTGCTTCACCCCCACCCCACCCCTACACTCACACACACATACCCTCGGCCTTTTCAATTGTTTCTTTTTCTATTGTTTTCTTGAATAGTCTGAACTAACGCTGATTTCTGTCCTTGTAGATATGTATGTATCTGATTGTAGCGCTGTTACAGCTTATAACTGGCATTTACTGACGCTGGAATCTTGTTATTCTGACATTGTGATTTCTTCCTTCGGTATTTTCTTTCTTAAATACATTTGGATCGTTTAATCTCTATTCTTAAAGGAAAATTATTTCATAATGTTCAATGAGGAGGGATGTGTGTGAGAGTGTGAGTGAGTGTGTGAGTGAGTGAGTGTGTGTGTGAGAGAGAGAGAGGAGAGAGAGAGAGAGTGTGTGTGTGTGTGTGTGAGTGTGTGTGTGTGTGTGTGTGCGTGTGTGTGTGTATGTGTGTGTGCGTGCGCACCAAAATGTATTAAGTAACATGATTTTCTCTGCTGTCAACTTTTGTTTATACATATATATATCGAAAGATATTTCCTCCAATTTTCAATGAACATATTCATTTCACGCTCAGCGTAACCTTTTCCCCAGCTCTTACTGTCATCTTCTGAGATGTGACGTAAAAGATAAAATGACACAACAGTGTGTGACGTAAGAATAATAAAAAGAAAATCACACTAATGACGCATTATTTCCCCCTCCTTCAGAGTTTTAGATCTATTGTTAAAAATCATGTCCGTTCGAATATAGGCCTACCATGTTGTGTATGTTTGTATACATGTGTGAACGTGATCGTGCGTTCACGAGTGTGCACGTGTGTGTGTGTGTGTGTATGTGTGTGTGTGTGTGTGTGTGTGTGTGTGTGTGTGTGTGTGTGTGTAGTGAGAGAGAGAGAGAGAGAGAGAGAGAGAGAGAGAGAGAGAAGAGAAGAAACATTGTACAGATGCATAGTATAGGGTGCGCAGAGAGAGAGAGAGAGAGAGAGAGAGAGAGAGAGAGAGAGAGAGAGAGAGAGAGAGAGAGAAACAGAGAGATTTAAACTTTTATACACAAGTACATACACCAGACCAAGGGTTTGGTTACAAACATCTTTAATTTCATCATTGCTCATCTTTATAGACAAACAAAAAGTAAAAACAAAATGATGCATTATAAAGTAAAACGTAATGTTCATAAATGAAATCGCACAATTTTGTTCTAAAATATTTTGCATTTTGATACTGTGTAAATAAATGTATAAATGGTTATTTGATTTACATTATGGTGTACACAAATCACCACCTAATAAATAAATACACAAATGTACAAAACTCAATGTTACATTTTGGCGTACCAACAATTCCTATTCATGACAGCGCAAAGCTTATAAACATTTTCAAGAACTTAACCCTTTGACTCTCTCACCTTGACCGCCAACATCCTGCACTGTCAGCCGTGACTGCAAAGCAAAAACTTAACCCTTTCACTCCATCATCCTATCCACCAGCTTCCGCTTCCGCTGGTGGATAGGATGATGGAGTGAAACTGAAAGGGTTAAGTTTTTGCAGCTGGCAGGTAGGGTGTGGGATGAAAGGGTTAACTCTGACAGAACAGAGAATTCAGGGAGAAGTGTTGAAGCATTATAAATGCAGAGCCCTTCGAGCGTCAGAACTACGCACAAAATGAAGAGTTCACCTACGTTGGCAGTACTGTCACAAATGATGGACAGCCAGCGGTGAAATCAAAAGCTGTCCCTCCAAGGCCAGAGACACTTTCACTAGAATACTGAACAGCACGCAAAAGAGTTTCCGTCCACACAATACCAACACCGAGCTGAGACCATACAGAGTTGTGTCCCTTCTACCCTACTTTTTTTTTACAGCTCAAAATGGCGGAGGACAAAGGAGATTGACCTTATCAAGCAGGAGATTGACCTCATCAAGCAATCAATGACCTTATTAAGCAGGAGATTGACCTCATCAAGCAATCAATGACCTTATGAAGCAGGAGATTGACCTCATCAAGCAATCAATGACCCTATCAAGCAGGAGATTGACCTCATCAAGCAATCAATGACCTTATCAAGCAGGAGATTGACCTCATCAAGCACAATCAATGACCTTATTAAGCAGGAGATTGACCTCATCAAGCAATCAACCTTCCACACAAATGAACTCGGAAAGAAGTAGATGAACCTTGTGGTCCAACATCATCTCCTACCAACAGCTTCACACCCAGCACAATCAAAGACGGTACGGACACTATCATCATGAAAACAAGGAAATCGGGGGATTGGGCACATCGTTTGAAGAGAGCAGGATAACATTACATGGACTGCCTTATACTAAATCACAGAAGGAAGACACAAAAGAGGAAGATCCCAAAACTGTCAACCGACATTGTAGAACTCAAGTTGTTGCTTAGATTGGTCTACAGTGTTTCAGTCCTTGTCATGACGCCCAGCAAGTGAGGTAAACGTTACCATGGAAACATCTCAGAGCTCAATCCTGACATTTCTGTTCAAGAATTGACTCGCTCTGTGACGTCCAACCACAAAGCCAAACAAAGCGAGCAAAATATAGTTTCATTTCGCATAGATCTGTATTTATCTTTGCTGATATGTCAACTTTGTTAAAAACCTTTTCCACTGGATGATCTGCCCTAGGAAATTAAGTCAGATGTGGATTGCATCGGTAAAGGCTTACACTCATACAACGCAAACGTTGGAGCTGCTGAAAAAAAAAAAAAAAGAAATTTGAGAGGCTTGAGTACATTCTCTCCCAGAAAATTTGTTTAATTCAAATTCCCATCTCTGCATCATAATTGTTCTTGTACAGCACAATTCTTCATTGTTCTTGTACAGCACAATTCTTCATTGTTCTTGTACAGCACAATTCTTCATTGTTCTTGTACAGCACAATTCTTATTGTTCTTGTACAGCACAATTCTTATTGTTCTTGTACAGCACAATTCTTCATTGTTCTTGTAGAGCACAATTCTTATTGTTCTTGTACAGCACAATTCTTATTGTTCTTGTACAGCACAATTCTTATTGTTCTTGTACAGCACAATTCTTCATTGTTCTTGTACAGCACAATTCTTCAAACTCATTTGGACTAACTGTGCATTGCCAATAACGCTAGTCTAGCAATGCAGAAACCTGATCTACTCCTTAACTGGAACTTAATATAAAAATCCAGACGAGTACCTTGGAAATGCACAGACAATATGACCACGTTATACAAAACAAACAAACAAAAAGATATCCTCCCACCTCCTAAAAAAATAGCCAAACAAAAAACAAACAAACAAAAACCAGACATGTCTTTTTGAGTACTGATCACAGAGATAATCATAATCATGGTTAGTTTCCTAAGTAAGATCTATGTCTATGTCTTTTCCATCAGGTTTTGGCACACCAGTCACAGGAAACTGAATGCAGCAGGCACCAGACCCATTTATCTGTTTTTTATTTTCAAACAAACTAAGTGAATTCATTGCCTTCAGCCCTCATGGGGTGTAGTTCAATTCACCTGTAGTCGACACATTTTCCACCATGTCCATGATCAAGAAATTTAATTATCGATATTTTCTCAAGTTCATTAACCCTTTGACTCCCACATACTATCCATCAGCTAGAAAAACTTAACCCTTTGATTTCCTCATCCTATCCACCAGCTTCCTGCATGGTGAGGGAATCGAAGGGTTAAGTCTTTGCTTTGCTGTCATGGCTGACAATGCAGGATGCTGTTGGACAGGGTGCGGGAGTTAAAGTGTTAAGTCCATCGGCTGTGAAGCTGGCTATCTGACTCAATGACAGCACGGCGAACATGGCAGTGTAACTTTTCAGTATGTTTTAGAATGATGATGATAACAGCACAGAAAGTTTTGCTGTGCAAAATGTAGTTCAGACAGAGGGCAGCCGGTGTCAGGTCAACACTGACAGACTTCAGTGTGTTGTGATTCCAGGCCTGTGTGTGCTTCAACTATAACTGTGTGTCGGTCAATGGTGATATTAAAGCCTCTACATCCGATCCAACAGATTAGGCCACATACGTAGTAAGCATGGGAATGGCTAAACCAAATACCGAAAAGTATGTGGCGGACGGTAGCAAACAAACACGCTTAGAATGACGAACAAAACAGACACTGACTTCTTAGTAACTGTAGAGAAACTGAAGTAAACTCCGTCCACACAGCCTCCCAGAACTCGAATGTTTTCTTGTGCAACACATGGCTGTCAGTCTGTTTCCATGGGTTTTTAGAATCCTGCACCACACACTAATGTCCCCACTTGACTGTTGATGTGTTTACAGATGTGTGCACTAAACTGTGCTGCTGTGCGTTAGTCATGGTACTGGAGTAAAGAATTGTTGAATGACTCTATTAAGAACGTGTCCATGCAATAAAGTCATTTGGCTGTTTGTAAATGAGTGTTCTTTGGAGTGCTTGTCTCAGAAGTTTTTGGATTGTTCATGATGAATTTACTGCACTCATATGCTGGATCAGTCTTGCATCTTGATGTGTGATGGCAGTTGTTCTGACTGTTTTGGTGATGTTCTACGATGTTCATGATCGTGTTTGTCTTGAGTTGGTCTGTGTGTGAACACAATTTTTCATGGACCAATACATGTAGGTTTTCATGCTAGCTGCTTTGTTGTAAAGCAGAGGATGCCAGGTTTTTCCTTGTAAGTGTCTGGGTCCTGTACATACGTTACGAATCGGTTTTGTGATGTTTTTGGATGTGTGCCATGTTGTTGGTGGTTTCTGTGTCAGGTTTGTTGTCTCTAATCCACTTATTCATGCTAGTGTTTTTGTCATGAGAAGTGGACTCTAGCCACACTGCTGTTTTCCTAGATCCTGCTCTTCTAAATGTTGGTAGATTTTCTGTGTCCCTAACAGTTCGTGGCGTTGAGTGCAGGGGTCGTCATTTCGGGTGACAGTTTCCACATACAGGACTTTCTGGCTTCGCTCACTGTGACGGATGTGCTGTATATATTTTCATAGTGCTGTTTTTTACATGTTCACTTCTGTGTAGGGTTTTGGCTCATTTTTGCTTTTGTGGATTGGAGCACCCAGTGTTGTTTTCGGTGTTTTCATTCTCATTGGTTGAAATGGGAAATTTTGGATTGGCTGTGAAGTAAAAGCGTGGAGTGTGGGATGCGTGTAGCGTTGATTGTGTGTTGAAAAATCTGTGAACTTAAATTCAGTTCTACAGAGATTTCCAGGTCGAGTGGTCGCGTTTCCTTGCTGCCTGAAGAGAACTAAGTCTGTTTTGTTGTAAGCTGCTAATATGTTAGCAGGTTGGTGAATCTTTTATATTTTTTGAGATTACTAATGTTTGAACAAAAGTTTCTTTTTGCAGCATTAATTTACCTTCGGATTTGTGGAATGTTAGCATGAGAAATTTACTTTACCAGAAATAAACACATTTGTGTAAAAGTGAAGTGAATTAAGTATTTTGGCAGTCAAGAGTTGTATTGAGTTGTAGTTCTTGATTTAATGTTTTATGAATTACTGTTTTGGGTTTTGATCTTTAAATGATGTGCAGTCAGTGTGAATTTTATGGATAATTATATGTATTGAGAGTTTGGACTTTTGAAACATGAATGGCGAATTTTGTGTTAAATTCTTTATTGTAAGATGTTTTCTTGTTAAATGAATATGAAGCTAAGTTGGTGGTCATTTTTTTGAAATTGATAGTGTAGAATATTTGCTGTATGGCACTGTGAATGTAATTTGCCTGCGAGCTTTCAAAAGGCAAAAATATTATTTTGGGATAAACGTTGTCAACCATATAATATTAAAATATGGTGCGGCCATTGACCCGATACATTTTATTGACATTTTTGTAGATGGAAGTACTTAGCAAATTCTTTCCTATCTACAGCTTCTGACGTGGGGAGCTGTCTGGTCTGATTAGCTCACGAGGGAGCCACATACGTACGTGACTTTGGCTTTGCTACATACCTGGGCGTTTCCGACTAATGACCCCACTGTAATTTGTTCTGCTCAACAGGATTGTGTGGTAACGATGTATTTATATAGCGCGTTGAACTGAAGCCTGAACAATGATTTCGATGCTGTGAAACAAACTGACTGAAGTGTTGACGCAGTGAAGGAGTCCCTGTGAAAGGACTGTTTGGGACGGAAACCTATCTGATCTGAATCGATTACTTTCTATTGAATAGTGGACGTTGAACATTTATCTCTTGTCTTATGTGTTTGTTGATCCAGTTGGATGAAAAATGAACTGAGGATATATGATTAATTATAAACATTGAAATATAATGTTTTGTTTGCAGAGGTGGATGAGGTGACTGAATGGAAGGTTGTGTGTGATTGGGAAAAACACATAGAACAGGCACCTACACACACACAGTTTACGTAATATCTCTAGTCGACTCTCATTCTGTTATCAGTCACTCGTTACCCAACATCTGTAACACTCACGATACACACACATCTGTGTACTTTGAATTCTTATGCGTGCCATAACGCGCATCAGTCAGAATGTTTATGCCATCCATTTCTAGATATGGACCCATTTCCTCGTACAGAGCGTCTTTACATGATCTTTCTGCGATTGTTTGCACACACTGTTTAGTCATTGAACAGTTCTGACAGATACACGTCCTTTAGCCGTCCAATGCCAGCAATCTCCACAACTCTTGCGTACTGGTTTGGCAAGATTCTAGACAGAAAATAGCCATTGGCCATCCTGCAGTTGACCAGGTATTTCCTGCCTAGATATGATGAAGATGGCCGAAGTAACTTATGCCCATTGTCACACTGGAAGTACACGGTGGCCACATGACCCAACATGTTAAATTCTGTTTTGTGAAGAGGGCGTTGGCAAGACAGAGCGTGGTTAGACACTCTGTCAACTAGTTTGTCCACACATGATTCAGCACACAGCGTGGTTAGACACTGTCAACTAGTTTGTCCACACACGATTCAGCACAAACAAAAAGTTGCTGCTGGCTTGTTGGTATGTCTTCACACTGTGAAAATGAGCGGTCACTAAAGTGTGATGATGATGATGCATCTAAGTCAACTTGATTGTTCTCCTCTTCACACACACAAACGCCATCACTCGCACCTTCAATGTTTTTTACAAGTGTGTGTGTGTGTGTTGTGTGTGTGTGTGTGTGGTTTTGTGTGTGTGTGTGTTAACAACCTGACTGTTTCTTTCCTTCTATGTGCTTTTCTAATTTTGGAAAGTGTGCCTGTCAGACGTCTCATCATATTTTGTAGCCCTGCCTCTCATTTCGTTTGACTCAAGATTCATTTTCCTAATAAATGCATAAAAATATACGCACATTTACTCTGTGACAAATACGAACCAGGTTGCTTTCCAACAGCATCCAAAGTCTATAATTAACTAAGAGCACACAGCTTGTGTTGCTTCGGCAAACATATGAACTCCAAGCGACTTCCAACTACCTCCTGCCCTGTACAGTCCTGCTGTCCCTTTAAGGAATGAGCAGTATTTAATTATTACAAATTCCAGAAAAGAAAATGTCTCCTATATCAGACAGAAGCACCAGCGTATTAATAGTAGAAGCACCAGCGTATTAATACTATTATCCAGTGATTCTGGAAAACAAGCAAAAAAAAAAAGCATTCAAATACGACCACTGAAGAACTGTCTAACATGGAAAATCTTCAGGAAGCCCTAGATAAGATAAAGTTATACTTGGACTCATTCACTTCAAATAAAGTCTTGGAAATGAAAAGAGTTTAAAAGTTTGACTAAAAACCACATACGCACTAAAAGGACACGTTTTGATCCTGAGGTTAATTTAAAGCAGACAGAAGGGACACTGAAATATCCACATTGCCAAAGAAACTTGAATTGTCAAGTGCCGAAGAAGCCAGAAACAACAGTTTTGATGTCAAACAGGATAAAAAAAAATATCTATCATTAATGCTTTCACTCCCTCAAACGCCGGCTTTTTGGGGTAAAGGGGTAGGGATGTTGGTGGAGATGGGTGGAGGTGGGTAACTTTGACACGGTGCCTTGATGGGCGGGTGGGGGCGTGGGGTCCGTGGGGGGTGACAGATTCCAATGACTGCAGTTAAGTCTGAGAAGAGACGGAGACCCTGAACTTTCTGACGACTGTGATTCTGGATCGCTAGTTCTCGCTTCTTTCTCGTCCTCCATGTGTTGGACCACAACAGAAATGTCAGCTGATGAGTCACTCTCCCTCTGTTGCACAATGTCATCACTTAATGAGTGATCTCCCTTATTTTGGGCAGGTGAGTTGCCTTCCTCGTGTCGCGCAATGCCGTCACTTAGAAGACGATCTTCCCTTTGTTGGGCAGATGAGTCAGTGTCCTTGTGTGGCGTGATGTTACCAAGCACGTGATGTCCTTCCTTCTGCTGGATGGCTTCCCACAGTTGGTGAAGATACCCTGCAGGAACCGATGGGCTGACGTCTGACTCCGATGACTGCTGTTCCTTCCTGACACACACTTCCATTCCGCTGCTCACCGTGCAGCTTTCACCAGTTTCCTGAAACAACACACAGATATGTCAAGATTTTTTGTGTGTGTGTCTTTTCTCATCAGAATCATTTTACTGGCTGAAATTCAAACTGATTTTCCTTGGGAAAGCATATCAGCAAAATGGGCAGTACCACCATTTTGGATGTCACAGTACCCATACCGCCCCAAATAAAATAAATCAATAAATAAATAAACAAATAATAATACATACATTCAAGTAAGAAAAAAATGTACACATCTACTGTACATTGAAGTTCCTGAAACTAAAAAACAAAACAACAACCAACAACAACAAAAAACAACAACATAAAAAACAACAAAACGGCAACCAAAAAACAAACAAAACAAACAAAAAACCCATAAAAGTTTTGTTCAGTTCATACAGGCTCAAGAAGTCTTCCATACAACTAATGGCAGGTTTGAGAGGAACACATAAAGAACTGTCTGGATACGACTGAGTCTTCCTGAACTCAATTCCAGTTCCCAAAACACCACACAGGTACACAGAACACACACACCTGTTGTACACTGAGATCCCTGTAGGCACACACTGATGGCAGAGAAATGCCCCTATCTCCGGATGTGTACATATGTACCACAACCCCAGGTGTTCAGTAACCTATACATGAATGTAGATGGTTGACAAAACACCACAAGAGGGGCTTCCTCACAAAACACCACATGCTTTTTCTGAGTCACAAAACACCATGGGAAGTGTTTGGGCTTTTTCTGAGTCACAAAACACCACAGGAAGTATCTGGGCTTTTTCTGAGTCACAAAACACCACAGGAAGTATTTGGGCTTTTTCTGAGTCACAAAACACCACAGGAAGTATCTGGGCTTTTTCTGAGTCACAAAACACCACAGGAAGTATCTGGGCTTTTTCTGAGTCACAAAACACCACAGGAAGTATTTGGGCTTTTTCTGAGTCACAAATCACCATGGGAAGTGTTTGGGCTTTTTCTGAGTCTCAAAACACCATGGGAAGTATTTGGGCTTTTCCTGAGTCACAAAACACCACAGGAAGTATCTGGGCTTTTTCTGAGTCACAAAACACCATGGGAAGTGTTTGAGCTTTTTCTGAATTAGAGATCAAAGAAACTGAAAGAAACAAAAAAGACAACTGGAGCGTGAGTGAGGAAGAATGTGGTACGCACAGTACAAACGGAATTTTTATTTTGCTTCTCTTTCATGATCAAGGGTGGAGGGTAAGCTGAGGGAATTAATTACAGTGATATGGAGGAGACAGTCAATTCATGCTGGGGGGCTGAACATGTTTTCAGGCTGGGTAAGAGACGAAGATAGTTTCCTCTGAAGACTGGCTGAGGCCCAGGGGCAATGTCCCTGCTGGGGGGTCTGGGGTGAATTTCTGTAATTCTGAGGCATTATGGATGCATTTCCTGATGGCAAATACAATAATTCAGTAATATTTCCTCTGAAAATTTTTTTCCCCCTCTGAACCTAGGAGTTCATCCGCTGAAATTAGTGGATCCGCTGAGAGTTACCCAGCCTGGTTTTCTCTAATTTCCACATGATCTTTTTCATGAAACATTGCAGGTGGAGATATATATGTTTTGCTATCATGTAGCCCAAGTTGTCTCAATGACACACTGATACATAAAGCTTGTACGCCAGGTATGACACCAAGACCTTGCCAGCTCATACAGCCAACGTGCAGGGTTATGCCTGTGGCTTATACTACGACCATTTTGCATCATCTACATCATCATCATAAAGTATTTATTGTGAAGTGAACATAAAGCCGTAACATAAAAACTCCCATCACATAAGAAATGTGGTATCAGTGCATGTGTTGAAAAACTGAAACCATTACGTCAAAGGTGTGTGTACAAATCTGTTCACACCAATATAAATCAAAAGTCAGTGAATGACAATTTTTCTTTTCTGCTTTTCATTCATTGGTTTTACTTCAAAGCTCTTTTCTTACCAAAATTTGTTATTCAATATAAAAACCAAGTAAAGCACAATTTTATCATTTCGAGTTCCCACCTCATTTCAAAATTTCAAAGTTGATTAAATTCACAAGTTAAAAAACAACAGAAATAATCTATTTCTCAGTTTCTTCTTTCAAACATGTTTAAACTTTCTTGCTCACTTCTGACAAGGGAGGTAATAAGCTCATACACTGAACAAACCTTAGGTAATTAGCTCATAAAGTGAACAAACCTGAGGCAATAAGCTCATAAATTGAACAAACCTGAGGTAATATTTTACTAATAAGCTCATAAATTGAAGAAACCTTTTCAACTGATTTTCAGGGAGCTTGCAACCATGAAACTTTGGTAAACTGAAAATTAGATTTTAAAGACCAGGGCTCCTGTTAGAACCGATTCAAAAATTGTCCTTGGGACCTTATGACTGGAGTGATAGGGGGTCTCACTAAAACTTGAGAGGGTCTGCCCTGAAAAATCAGAAGCTTTAAGGGGGAAAACAGAAGGAAGAAAAAAAAGTAGGTGGCTGATCTGTATCGAGTTGTACTGCTTTCAAGTGTGTGTGTGTGTGTGTGTGTGTGTGTGTGTGTGTGTGTGTGTGTGTGTGTGTGTGTGTGTGTGTGTGTGTGGTGTGGTGTGTGGTGTGTGTGTGTGTGTGTGTGGTGTGTGTGTGTGTGTGTGTGTGTGTGTGTGTGTGTGTGCGTGCGCCCGCGTGCATAAATGCATACGACGTGTGTACTTTGTGACCACAGCCACAGATATAAGTGTATATCAGTGCGTGCACGCACAAACATGTTATACATGTGCATGTGAACCGATGCGTGTGTTATTCATTCGTTTGTTTAAATTATGTTGTATGTTTTTGTTGACCTAAACTACCCGACATACGAGGGTACTTTCCAGTAGAATGAGACCAACGAACTTATACGTCAAAGACTCATCGGCAAAAAAAAAAGATTATTTCATCTGTTCTAAGTAGTCACCTCCTGCTGCCACACACTTCTGCATTCGCACGAGCCACTGTAGAAATGCCGCTCTGTAGGCTTCTTTGGGTATACGTGACAGACACTGGAAAACTGCTGTTCCCAAGGCTGCTTGGCTCTTGAAACTTCTTCCTGCCAGTGATTTCTTCAGATGTGGAAACAGGTAAAAGTCACAAGGCGCAAGGTCTGGGGAGTAAGCAGGGTGTGGCAAAGTATGGATGTTCTCGGTTGCAAGCTATTCTCGTACGAGCCTTGACTTGTGAGCAGGTGCGTTATCATGAAGAATCTTGATTCCTCTCATGCCTGCGTTGGTCAGGAAGTTGCATAACACTGATGTCTGACAGTACTGAGTCTCTGTAAACTTTCCAGTGATGTCTCTGTAGAACTTTCCGGTGATGGTCTCTGTAGAACTTTCCGGTGATGTCTCTGTAGAACTTTCGGTGATGGCTCTCCTTGTTTGCATGGTTTCTGTAGCACGATCCCCTTTGTGTGAAAAAATAATGTATAACACTTTCTTTTGCGAATGTTGACGACGAGCGACTTGAGGAATCCCACCTTTAGGAATCCAGGCCTTGTTCTGTGACTTTCTCCGAGGTTTACACATGTACAGCCAGGTTCTGTCATCTGTCACAATTTCATCCAGCCGCTTAGGGTCGCGTTCTTGTAAATTTTCAGCATATCTTGGCAGAAACGTAACCTACCCCCCCTTATTTTCTGGCATCAAAATATGAGGTGGTCCATCTTGATGACACCTTCCTGTAGCCAAGCTGATTTCTTAGGATCCTCGATGCAGTCGACGAATGAATGCCGTGACAATCAGTGATCTCTTCAAGGCTGACTCTTAAATCAGCATCAACCATTGCCTTCACACTAGCCACTAACTTTTCATCGCACTTTTTACTTTTTCGCATTTTCCCCCTGTTGTCTTCAGTGCCGGCCTGGCCACTTGCAAAATGTTTTACCCATCTAACACAGTTGCTTTAGAAGAAGCAGAAGGTTGTCCCAAAGCTCTCATGTCCGCAAGTATTTCGGATGCATTCTTTCCGAGGGTAACACGTACCTTGATGTAGCTGCGATAATCTGCTGTTGAAAGCACATTCTTCGCCATTTTTCAAATCAGTGTCTGACAGGGCCTTGACATACACTGTCAGAACTGTAAGACGGATCAAAGTCGAATAACGAACTTTGGCACAGAACTACATCGTAGACTTACATTTTCTATGACATAATTTCCTATTTTCTGTAAATGCATTTTCAAGCTATAGAGACATGGTCTCATTCTACTGGAAAGTACCCTCGTATGACAAAGACAACTTACCATTTTGACAGGGTGGGGGACGGAGGGAGAGGGTGTAACCACTAAAGATCTTGGAGTGTGGACCAGCTGAGCCTTCTGCGGCGCGCATGTGTTGTTCTCGAACACCTGCTGCATCGCACGTGCGTCGTTCTCAAACACCATGCGACGTGCCTGTTCATACTGCAGTTGGAGACGCATCTGCTCAACTTGCAACTTCACTTCGTCCGCGCTAGAGCCGTCTGTGGCTGAATCCATCAGACTGATGCCTTCATCACTACTCTCTGCAACAACCACCATTCTGTATTAAAACAACAACACCAACGGCAGCAACAAAACAGATGGTAAAAAAAATTCTAACAAAAGATCTTTTTTTTTTTAATAAACTTTTTAACAAATTAATCTTTCACTTCACAACAAACGGACGTCAAACACACAATGTGGCACCACAAAATCATTTATATACATATGAAAAGACATTGTTGACATATGAAATCCATATAGCACACAGAACATACATAATGACATCTTATACATTGGAATGGAAGTTTAAAAATGAACATAAGATCAAAGCACGTCAACATTTTATGAATTTGCTTTTCAAATTATAACTTTTTGCTGTACGATATCTGATAATCAAGCATAATGAACAATGTGATAACAGAAACGATGTAGCAAAAGATCTATTTTTACAGAAAAATTATTAAAGAAAATCTCGACAGTGACCTTGAAGAAGTATCAGAAGAAACATACATTTTTTGATAAAACTATACATACATTTTATAATAAAGCTTATAACTATATATTTTGTACAAAAACTTATATACCTATACATGTGTTTTGTAATAAATCTTATAAGTACACATATATTTTGTAATGAAACTTATAACTATACATACATTCTGTACTAAAACATAACTATACATATATTTTTTATTAAAACTGATATAATCATACATATATTTTGTACTAAAACTTATAAGTATACATTTTGTAATGAAATTTATAACTATGCGTACATTTTGTACTAAAACTTATATCACTACATGCATGTATGCAAATTTTGTACTAAAAGTAAAACTTATATAACCATACCTATATTTTGTAATAAAAACTTATATAACTATACATATATTTTGTAATGAAACTTATAACTATACATATATTTTGTACTAAAACTTATATAACTATACATATATATTTTGTAATAAAAACATATATAACTATACATAAATTTTGTACTAAAACTTATATAACTATATATACATTTTTGTATTAAAAGTAAAACTTACATAGCTATACATATATTTTGTACTAAAACTTATGTAAATATACATATATTTTGAACTAAAACATATGTAAGTATACATATATTTTGTACTAAAACTTATGTAAGTACATATATATTTTGTACTAAAACTTATGTAAGTACACATATATTTTGTACTAAAACTTATGAAAACTTAGTGAAATGGGGGAAAGCAGACGACCCAGCATGTCCGCTCTGTCAGAAGAAACAAACAGTGGAACATGTCCTAAGCTCTTGCAAAGTAGCGCTAGCCCAAGGAAGGTATACATGGAGGCACAACCAAGTTCTGAAAGTGATCACAGATGTGGTTAGCGAAAAAACCATGACCCCAAACGCACCAATTGCTATGACAACGTTCTACAAAGCAGGAGGGAAACAGGTCTGGCCAGAAAGGGCTATGACAACCAGCACATTGCCAAAGGGTCTTCTGGATGGAGCAGTCGACTGGGAGTGTACAGCAGACCTCCCAGAGTGGAGAAATTACCCAGATGTCATCAGAAAGACAGGCATGAGACCAGACATCGCTCTCCACTCTGACTCCTCGAAACAAGTGATTCTGATAGAACTCACTGTGCCATACGAAAGCAGAATGGAAGAAGCACATATCTACAAGACCGAAAAATACGCCGGTCTTGCCAGCACCCTGAAGAAAGCAGGTCTGCGGGTCAAAATCTTCGCCATAGAGGTCGGGGCAAGAGGGTTTGTGGGCACCTCCGCTTATGATCTCATGAAACAACTCGCCATTTCTGGGAAGAAGAGGACTAGAGCCCTTAAAGCGATGGCAGAGGCAGCAGAAAGGAGCTCAAGCTGGATCTGGGCAAGGAGGAACCAAAAAAGTGAACTTCATAAGGATTAAATTCCCTACAGATGATGTGTGCCCCGTTAGCACATTGGTAAAACCGCGTACCGCAGTTCTGAAGCGCAGAATCGCCCAGGTTCGATCCCCGGCGTGGGAAAAAAAAAAATAGACAGCAGCAGAAGGGCATCCAGGAGTCATGACCTGGATGTGGCCCGGCCCCCCGAGAGTGTAAGGAATTCAGGGCCGAAACACTTGTCTAAAGGGGGTTACTTCTCTGAAGACCTTCTGTTGTCTAGCTCTCCCTAGAGTTTCTTTCTACCTGCACATGGTCAGTCCATTGACTTCCGGGAATAGTTCGGAGGACATTCGGGAAAGACCGAAGGACACTGGGAAAGACTAGATCTGCGGGCTTTGTGGGTTGGCTTCCCACCTTGCCTTTGATAACATGCCACGAGTTTTCCAAATGAAAGATGCTCCCAGGATTCACCGAAAGGGGGAGAGAATGATGAATCCATCGGCACTGACTCCATCACGACTGGAAACGCACAACGGACCATGATTAATGACCAGTTGGAATTTCCGTGTGCGTGTGGAAGGAGATTCACCACCAAACGCGGCATGAAGATCCACAGGACAAAAATGGGCTGTTTGAAGACACATACGAACCAGCAGCAGCGCACTGCGATAGCAGGTGAGACGTTGGATGACCAAGGCCAGGAATTAAACCATAGTGCCAAGGACATCCACGCTGACGGTTCTGATGCGGATTTTGCACAAGCTCTTAACGCCAAACGTGGAAAACTCAATTTGCCGCCTGCCGGTGCAAAAGAACAATGGGAGAAATTAGATGAGGAACTTGTCCTTAAGCTGAATGCGCTAATAGGGAACAGTACGCTGGAACACAAACTTGACACATACGGAGACATCATATACTCTATCTGCAGGGACACTTATGGAGTGAAGCAGCCAAAGACAAAAACGCCTCCCCAGAAATCCAGAAGACAGCAACAGATGGAGAGCATCCGGAGGGAGAAAAGGAAGCTTAAAAAGCGAATGAAAACTGCCTCAGAATTCGAGAAGCAAGGGCTCCTGGAACTCTGGAAAGATCTGAAGGCCAAACACAATGCTCTCAGCAAAGTGGAATCAGCAAGGCGAAGAAAGAGCAAAAAGAAGAAGACTCAAGATCGTTTCTTCAAAGATCCCTTTGACTTTGCAAGAAAGCTGTTTGAACAACCCAAATCAGGGACTCTCACAGTGGGCAAGGAAACCCTAGAGCAGCATCTCAGGGAAACATATTCCGATTCTCAGCGCGAGGCACCACTTGAAATCCAAAATCTGGTTTGGCCTGCAGCGCCAGAAGGAAAATTCAATAACAAACCACCAACACTGGATGAAGTGAAGAACGTAGTAAAGAAAGCCAGAGCCAAGTCAGCACCTGGACCAAACGGAATACCATACCTGCTCTACAAGAAATGCCCAAAAGTGCTCGAGTGGCTCCACAAGATGATTCGATCAGCATGGAGGAACCAGAAGATCAGCGACCAATGGATGAGAGCTGAAGGAGTGTACATTCCGAAGGAGCAGAACTCCAGCAGCATCAATCAGTTCAGGCCAATATCACTTCTGAACGTCGAGGGGAAAATCTTCTTCTCTGTTATGGCAGCAAGATTGACAAAATACCTGACTGAAAACAAGTATCTGGATATGTCAGTCCAAAAGGGAGGCATACCAGGAATGCCTGGATGCTTGGAACATGCCACGTTGATTTGGGATGCCATCCAAAAAGCAAGAACAGAGAAGAGAGACATTGACGTAGTTTGGCTTGATCTGGCGAATGCATATGGATCAGTTCCACACGATATGATCCAGCTGGCTCTTGAAATGTATCACATCCCAGAAAACATCCGAACAATGCTGAGGAAGTATTTCCAAGGGTTCTCAATGCGGTTCTCTACCAAAGAATACACCACGGACTGGATAGACCTAGAGGTGGGCATTGCAATGGGCTGTGCAATCTCTCCCATACTGTTCGTTGTTGGCAATGGAAGTCATCTTGAAAGCTGCAATGAAGAGTTCAGGTCCAGTGAATCTGGGAGATGGATACCAGATGCCTCCTCTGAAAGCTTTCATGGATGACACAACAGTCTTGTCCACGGATGAGGAAGAGACACACCAAATCTTAAAGCAGCTGGATGAGCTGGTGGCCTCTTCAAGAATGAGGTTCAAACCTAAGAAATCCCGAAGTCTCTCACTGCGAAAAGGAAAAGTGGCAGATTCAGTCAAATTCATGGTAGCCAACCAAGCCATCCCCACTGTCACAGAAGAGCCAGTAAAAAGTCTCGGAAGATGGTATGATGACTCCCTGAAAGACACACAAAGGGGATGTGAAACCAAGCAAACAGCAGAAGAAGGCCTGAAGAAAATAGATAACTGCGGACTGCCAGGCAAATACAAAGTCTGGTGTCTACAGTTCATGCTGATACCAAAGCTGCTGTGGCCACTGCTAATCTATGACATTTGCACCAGCACAGTCGAAGCAATGGAAGCCAAAATCAACAAATACACAAGAAAATGGCTCGGTGTCCCACCTGGTCTCACTGATGTTGCATTCTACTGTCGTCAAGCAATGCTGAAGCTACCTCTGAAATCCATAGTGGAGGAATACAAAGTTGGAAAAGCAAGACTGTTGAGCATGCTGGAGGAATCGGAGGACAATATCGTGAGAGCAGTTCATCCAAAGCTGAGAACTGGCAGAAAGTGGAAAGTCCAAGAGGCTGTAAACAATGCCAAGAGAAACCTCAGCATCAAAGAAATAATTGGACACACGCAAACCAACAGACAGGGACTGGGAGCAACAAAAATGCAGTGGTGGTCCAAAGCCAAAGGGAAGGAAAAAAGAGACATGATCATACAGGAGTTGAAGGAAGAAGAAGATGTCAAAAGAGTGCAGAAGGCAGTCCAGCAAGGTCAACAGGGGCAATGGACAACATGGGACAGTGCACTCCAAAGAAGTCTCAGCTGGAACGATATGTGGCACATGGCTCCTCTAAGGATAAGCTTCCTCCTCAGATCTGTATATGACCTGCTCCCCTCGAATGCAAACTTAGTGAAATGGGGGAAAGCAGACGACCCAGCATGTCCGCTCTGTCAGAAGAAACAAACAGTGGAACATGTCCTAAGCTCTTGCAAAGTAGCGCTAGCCCAAGGAAGGTATACATGGAGGCACAACCAAGTTCTGAAAGTGATCACAGATGTGGTTAGCGAAAAAACCATGACCCCAAACGCACCAATTGCTATGACAACGTTCTACAAAGCAGGAGGGAAACAGGTCTGGCCAGAAAGGGCTATGACAACCAGCACATTGCCAAAGGGTCTTCTGGATGGAGCAGTCGACTGGGAGTGTACAGCAGACCTCCCAGAGTGGAGAAATTACCCAGATGTCATCAGAAAGACAGGCATGAGACCAGACATCGCTCTCCACTCTGACTCCTCGAAACAAGTGATTCTGATAGAACTCACTGTGCCATACGAAAGCAGAATGGAAGAAGCACATATCTACAAGACCGAAAAATACGCCGGTCTTGCCAGCACCCTGAAGAAAGCAGGTCTGCGGGTCAAAATCTTCGCCATAGAGGTCGGGGCAAGAGGGTTTGTGGGCACCTCCGCTTATGATCTCATGAAACAACTCGCCATTTCTGGGAAGAAGAGGACTAGAGCCCTTAAAGCGATGGCAGAGGCAGCAGAAAGGAGCTCAAGCTGGATCTGGGCAAGGAGGAACCAAAAAAGTGAACTTCATAAGGATTAAATTCCCTACAGATGATGTGTGCCCCGTTAGCACATTGGTAAAACCGCGTACCGCAGTTCTGAAGCGCAGAATCGCCCAGGTTCGATCCCCGGCGTGGGAAAAAAAAAAAAAATAGACAGCAGCAGAAGGGCATCCAGGAGTCATGACCTGGATGTGGCCCGGCCCCCCGAGAGTGTAAGGAATTCAGGGCCGAAACACTTGTCTAAAGGGGGTTACTTCTCTGAAGACCTTCTGTTGTCTAGCTCTCCCTAGAGTTTCTTTCTACCTATGTAAGTACACATATATTTTGTACTAAAACTTATGTAAGTATACATATAGTTTGTACTAAAACTTAACTATACATAGTTTGTACTAAAACTTATAACTAAACGTATGTTTTATACAGCACTACCCTCCAAACCCAAATGGACTCTCCGCATATTACATTATTAGGCATAATCAGACATTTCAGTGGAGCACGGAGAACTATAGCTGCTAGGCGTGCTGACCACACTCCACTATCTTGTTGCACAGGCTGCATCTTTGGTGGGTGTGCATGCTGGGAATTTTCAGGTTTCTATCTATGCCACCAGACAATGAACCCATAGCATGCCCAACTCTGGGTAGAGCCAAATAATCCCACAATGATTTTTGAAGGTACTGATGGGGATTCGAACCCACAACCTTCCAGTCGATAGTCTGTTGCGTTAACCACTACATTACGGCGACTGGCCCCGACAATGTAACTTACAGTTACAGGGCACTGAACATGCATATTCAATATTCTGCAGGTTTCTGATCAAGCCACCGGACAATGTAACTTACAGTTACAGGGCACTGAACATGCATATTCAATATTCTGCAGGTTTCTGATCAAGCCACCGGACAATGTAACTTACAGTTACAGGGCACTGAACATGCATATTCAATATTCTGCAGGTTTCTGTTCAAGCCACCGGACAATGTAACTTACAGTTACAGGGCACTGAACATGCATATTCAATATTCTGCAGGTTTCTGTTCAAGCCACCGGACAATGTAACTTAAACTTACACTACAGGGTATTTAAAATGCATATTTGATATTCTGCACAAGTACACCTGAAGAGGGTTGGTTTAGGCACTGGTAGGCCTGCACACTTGTTGACCTGGGAGACTGAGTTATTGGGATTGTTTCAAGATGGATCCACAGCCCTCAGACAGCTCCACGTGCGCTCCACCCAAATCCACCAGCAATTATCTGACAGATTTCCTGAGCCTGCACAAAACCCTATGTGCTGGCAAGGTCTTGAAACGTGGAAAGGGGAAAAGGGACCTAAGCTGACACCACCAGAATGATGGAAACATTAAGATGGGCAGCAAACAGGCCAGTTTTCAATGTTGCGGGCTGGGATTGAAACTCAAGATGTCAGACCTTGAGTCCATGGCTCCATCAACTAGCCCACGTGGGGAGGCTGGAAAAATCTCCACCCTTTACCCATCAGGGGAAAGTGTCTTGAACCCAGAACTTCTGATTGGAAGTCCGACGCCTACCCACCTGACTACCACACCTGTCATTTGTTTCAATACTGTCCATTGTCCTCAACATATTATCACTATACTGGTTCCACTGATTATTGACGAAAATTAACACTGAAATTCTGAACTGACTACATGCAAAGTATATTCACTGGAATTTTATTCAAAGTCCATCTCTCCCTGCTTCGTCTTTAAAAAGAATTTTTTTTGCCTGAACTGCACACACACTAATGTGCGTGCACACACACAGACACACACACACACTCACAACACACACACCATACACAGTAACACACACATGCAAAATTACACAAACAACTACACTTGCACTATTTTCACTACACAAAATGAAAGCCAGTTAGTTCAACGATTGATACCTGTATCCGTTTTCTGTCTTTTACATAATGGTACACTGCTGGGACATCCCCCCACATCAAGATCAGTAGACGTGACTCCCTGTTTTCGCAGGTGGCGTATAAGCTGCTTGTTCAAGGTCTTAGTTTTCTCACAGTTTTCCCGCAGAGCAACTATGTACTCTGTGGCAAGCTGGAGAATTGTCGCCTGTTAGCAAAACAGAATAATCAGACTCAAAATGCTTTATTTTGTCATTGGTTTAAAAATTAAATACAAACTGATAGTGTTATTTCACGAACTAGAAAAACATGAAAATAGAATCAAAACACATACCTAATTATTATGACATAACAAAACAAGACAGGTGAAAATTTTACTGTTAACTGGCTTTGTCACGCATAAATGTAAAGACAACAAATAAATAACGAATACAAAAACAAAACAAAAAAAAGTGAAAAAAGAAAACTTCCCTGTTAATCATTAATTTTGCCAAATAGGACAAAATGACTGATATGAAATCATAAATCTGCACTCGTTTTGTCTTGTTACATTAACAATGAGCTCTTATTCTATTTTCATTTTCCTGGTTCCTGTTTGAACACGGACGCTCACATTTGTTTTGTAACTGTGTTATTTCAATTAACTCTTTGACTCCGCAGCCTCTCCACCAGCATCCTACATTGTCAATCATGCTAGCTAAAGCAAAAACTTAACCTTTGACTCCCTCACCCTATCCACCAACTTCCCGAGTTATTGTTAGCCCAGCAAATTGCACAGGGCTGTAATCATCTCAAAAAAACACCGTACCTCAATGGAGGGGAAAAAACCCAAACTTGTTAACTTGTTGCAGAATATGTTTATGATTGCCAGCATTTGAGAAAACTGAAAGATCCTTTCTTAGTCACTCATAGTCATACATTTGTATTCCCATTGTTGATGATGGTGACTATGTCACATGTGTTCAAAATGTAACATCTGTAACTGACAAAATCACTAACTGGTAATGTCAACTGATTATAACAAACCTGTGCCTTGTACTTTAGTTGTAGCCAGTGCTATTTTGGGTTCTTATGGCAAACAGGTGTTCCAAGTTCTCAGGCTCCAAGTTCTCACACACACACACACACACACACACACACACACACACACACACACACACACACACACACACACACAACACACAACACACACACACAAACACACACAAACACACACACACACGAGCGTCAGATTACCTTGCTAACTTTCTCTCCTTGATCATAAGGTAAAAGTTTCCTCAGATTGTCAAAGCCAGCATTGATGCACTGCATACGTCGACGTTCGTTGCTGTTAGCAATCTGCCGCCGAACTCTCCTCTCCTGCTCCAGGGCTGTCTCC
This sequence comes from Monoplex corrugatus, assembly GCA_030674185.1. Lineage (NCBI taxonomy): Eukaryota > Metazoa > Mollusca > Gastropoda > Littorinimorpha > Ranellidae > Monoplex > Monoplex corrugatus. Next base: position 4,786,507 of record CM060310.1, on the reverse strand, counting down.
TGTCTGTTGGGAGACATCGTATGAGGCCTGTTCACAATAACATTAGTACACTACAACATCCACAACAACAACAATAATAATTAATCTACTACTACTACTACTATAGTATTAGTATCACTCTCAGCGTCAAGACTGTACACCCATAACATAAACCAGAAGAACAAGAAAACCAATGTAACTTGTAAGCGCGTATCCAACGAGACAAAACAAAACAAGCGCAAACCTTCGGCCAACTAGCCTTTGCCAAGCGCGAACGCACGGTCACAGACAGATCACAGACACCAAACAATGGATAACAAAAACGGGACTAAAAACTTCCCTCCGCTCGCCAGGTAAAATTCCAAATTCCATTCTACCCACTGGGCGAGGCGGCAGGGAAGTAATTCCATTTCTTACCCACTGGGCGAGGCGGCAGGGAAATTTTTAGTCCCGTTTTTGTTATCCATTGTTTGGTGTCTGTGATCTGTCTGTGATCGTGCGTTCGCGCTTGGCAAAGGCTAGTTGGCCGAAGGTTTGCGCTTGTTTTGTTTTGTCTCGTTGGATACGCGCTTACATTGGTTTTCTTGTTCTTCTGGTTTGTGTTTGCTTGGGCGCGGGCAGTCAAGCTTGTTTTGAACCCATAACAAACAAAATATTAACCACTAACCTATCCACCAGCTTCCAGCAATGGGAGGCAGACTGACTCTGGTCATAGGGCCATGGACTCAAATTTCATTTCCCAAGTTTAATCCTACCTTGAAACATAAACGATGGCCTGTTTGCTGCCCATCTCAATGCTCCGATCATTCTGGTGATGCCAGCGTTTCACAGGTCCAGTTCTCTTCTTCATTTGATGACCTTGCCAGTGCATAGTGCTTGGTGCATGCTGAAGCTTTTTGCAAGAAAACTGCTGGCGGATTTGGATAGAGTGCAAATGAACCTGCACCCCGAGTGCAAATGAACTTGTTGGACAGGGAGGAATCCTTCTACAGCAGTTAGGAAAATGCAGTTGAAGAAAGACTCACTGCACTCAGGTGTTTCATTGCACTCAGGAGTTCTACGTGCATTGCATCCATACCTCACCTGCCAGCAATTATCCGCAAGTCTTTTCAAGTCTGCATACAACCAGGACTTAAAACAGGAGGAAAAAAGCAATGAAACTAGGGGGGTCCGGGGGCATGGTCCCCTTTGAAAATTGTTTAAAAACGAAGTGTAAATCTATGCCATTTCGCGCTTTCTGGACATAATTTCAAGAGATATTTAGTGCATAAAAATTGCTGTAAACACAATTATTACAGGAAAATATATTTTGTTTTTTTCCAAGAAGTCCGATCGGAAACTTCTTCCAAGAAAAATCAGGGGCCATAACTTGCGCGCCGTTGCTATAACGCTTGCAAGCCGATCACGGATGCCTTGCTCCTTTCGGTTTTTTCTTCTTCTTTTTTTTTTTTTGACAAACCAAAATCGCGGAATTCCGCCCAGACGCAGAATGTTTTAAGCCCTGCACAACCCATATGCATTGGTAAGATGCACACAACCCATATGCACTGGTAGATGCACACAACCCATATGCACTGGTAAGATGCACACAACCCATATGCACTGTAATGCACATGGTATGCACACAACCCATATGCACTGGTAAGATGCATACAACCCATATGCACTGGTAAGGCCTTGGAATGGGAGGGTGGGGTGGAGTGTGCAGGCAGGACTTAAGAAACACAAAGCCGACATCACCAGAATGACTGAAGCATTAAGACTGGCAGCGAACCAATCAGTTTTCATAGCACAGGCTGGAACTGAACACAGGATAACGGATCTTGAATCCCACGCTTTATCAAAACAGCCAGCCAGCCCATACAGAACATACTCCAAACTCCCTCGGAATGCAATCTTGCACTCTACTACCTGTGGCTCAACAGCGCCATCTTGACATATATATTTGTTCATATATGTGCATCATCATCATCATCAAGTGCCTTGCCACATGGCATTGGCGATCATGGCCCTCCATGTGTATAGATCTATCCCTTGTTGCCTCAAGCACATCTTCCACCCTCTCTGTTTTCAGCCAATATTTTTTCCCTGAGTCTACCTGGTGCTCTCTTTCCCTCCACCTTTCCTGTTGTGACCAGGTGCTCCAATTCCCCTTTCCTAATAAAATGCCTATAAATGTTGCCTGTCTTTTCCCAATCTTCCTTATGAATGATCTTCTTGTGTCTGCCTCCATATGTATATATATGCCTACTGAACACAAATGACAACCTTGTCTTAGAAGATAGGCGATGTGAGCTGTCTACTTGCCCCTCTCCTGAATACACCCCAACATCCTTACTGAACAAAAGCCAAGGTCATCAGTTCCTTTTTCATCCCTTCAGTGCTTGTTGGATCCTGACCAGGAACCCACCACACACACCTATCACCTGTGAGATGCACTGTTTAAGAGCTGTCAACAAGACCAGGTGTGACACGATCAGAAACACCAAGAATAGAGATATGGAGAGAACAACATCAGTCCAAGATCATAATCATCAACAGAGAATACAAAATGCAAATTCACCAGCTGGTTCAATAAGTACATTCATAATGAAACTTCAGGTATCTGGATTTAAGGTAAGAGGCAAACCAAGGAAGACCTGGACTGATCAGATGGCATGAAAGAGACCTTAACATCACATGGGACTTCAGGCCCTCCAATTTGCTGCTGATCATCACCTCTTTCTCCATGTGAGACACATGATGGCGATAGTGAACAGATATGTGTATATATACAATAATACATACATACATAATATACATGTTTATATATTTATCAGAAAGATGAAGACAGATCATGTGCACAGGGGAAAACAATCATGGTTACCCGTGGTCCAACTCTCCATCCTGCTCCACTGCCCTGTGTGAAAGACTATCATCAACAGGGCCTTTTGACAAGCGGCACAGTGACTCCCAGCAAAGTTTCATGGTAGGAGGGTGAGTCTTAGCTCACAGTTACAAGACATTCTTTCACATGTGAAGTGTAGACCAGGACATGGTCAGCTGATAACAACCACACATGGCAGCCAGGATGGAGGGCTGAACAATCAAACCAATGTGTTGACAGACTGGGCTCTTTTCCTTCCCCAGGACCAGTGCAAACACCAGTAGACCTAAGTAAAGCTCTTACCACTGTGTGGACAATATGTGATAAACCCTGATGACTAACCCACTAACTGATGCTACACTCAAACCACTCAAGACCTGATGAAGTTAAACACTGTTAAACCCGCATGTTTACTTTACTGTAACATGAGTGTATGAGGAACTATTAACCCTTTGACTCCTGCACGCTATCTGTCAACTGCAGGAAGCTGGTGGATAGGGTGAGGGAGTCAAAGGGTTAAGATTTTGCTTTGCTCGCATGGTTGACAGTGCAGGATGCTGGTGGACAGGGTGTGGGAGTCAAAGGCTAAGGTCTGGAAAACCTGTACATAGCTCTGAAAACTGAAAATTGCACTTTCATAACAGTTACTGTCAAATACTATGTCACTGTCGTTGAAAAATGTAAGCATAAGTTTTTAAACAACCCAAAATTTAGGCCTAAACTAACAAACACCTAAACAAACTAGTTTTAAATCAAAATGTCTAAATAACATTATCTTGATATAACTAAACAGCTTGTGCTGTAGGCCAAAAATACTCTGGCTCCAAATGATCCAATGCTATTTTTGGCCGCCATACAATTGCACCTTCTCAGTCGTAACGGTAATTCAAACCAAACTTGCCAAGTTGCATCATCATGATAATGTTCACTGGTCTGCTTTCGACCGCTTTCTGTTCATTAAAGGCCAAGGCCTGTGCATTACTCAATGAATGACCAGATGACGTTAAGTTATCAAATGACACCTGTCATTTTTGTCAGTCATTTTATTCCAAGCCATAACTATGTTTGCTGCCAATTTATTCTCAACCATAGCAATATTTGCTATTTAATTAGGCTACGTGTGCATTTGCGACAGACGCGGCGGAAGGATCTGTACAAAGCCGTATCGCCCAGCTGAGTAAACTGGTAACTAGATTGACGAACACGCGCGGGCCGTCTACGCCTCCGGTCTACCTCGCACACACTCCTTCCACCTCCCTCCTTATTTGACCAGCCGTTGACACGTCCAGTCCTCTGGCCCGCTCCACAAACCTGAACAACTATAGATAGCTCTTGTTATGCAATATTTTGGTGGCGTGCCGTGTGAAGGTCAACACGGGGTAGTGTATTGGGATTGTCTGCATTAGGTTAGGACGACAGGCGTGCCGTCAACGGTCACGTGCTCCGTCGACCCAGCTGTTCAACAGCTGTTTCAATCGACCAACAACTGACGCGGTATTTTCTGTCAGCTGATATTATGTCGATTGTTCTGCACTGCAAAAGCATGCATTTACCACATACACAAATACAAAAAACTATTGGGGTTCTGAGTATCTAGACGAAACCTAAGCCCATCCCAGTCTTGTTTGAAATTACCTCCCCCTCCCCCATCGCCAACACTCAACTGGCCTCGCCCATTCACATATCGGCCACATGATCCCACTCGATTCGTATTTTCAGTTAGAGCGGTCCTCTACTCGTTTTTTTTTATTCAAATTAATTATCACTCGCAAATGTTTCCAATCTCTTTTCACTTTTTGGCTCTAACGCTGCGGCCTGTTCCCAGATAAAACCGGGCTGAAAATGTGTGGCCCAGAGGCATGACCCAAGCAGCTGTGAATGAAAAGCCAGCCAAACTGGTATTAGGCCTAAGTCAGCCAGGCTCCAGCTTTCTGCCTTCAGATCCGGGTTTTACGGCTCTGCCACCAGAAATGCCCGAAAACTTGCTGGAAAACATGCAAATGGGTATCATCGTTATTCCACTTTAATTAAACCGCCGAATAAATCCGACAACTGAGTAAAACACACAAAACAAGCAAAACCCACGCTGAGCAATTGATACGCTAATGTTGATGCGTGAAGGGCATGCGTACTACCACTCACCTGAGGTCAACGGACGGATCGTTCTGCAAGTAATAGTCTTCTTCAAACAACCTCCGCTGGTCGTTTCTAGGATCAGATGCCATTAGCAGCGACAGAAATTGTTCACGTGGACAAAGAATACAATTAAGTTGTTGAAATACGACTGAAAGTCACAGTGTACAAGAAGTATCCCGTGGAATACGCAGAACGTGGTCGACACTGGCGGGAAACAGCTGTCTGATATTCACACCGGCAGTATCCAGCGAAGTGGTAACACAACCTAATACATAATTGAATTTCAGCTACAAAAAGAAAAGCCATAAGGTGTTCGCTGAACAAAAACCGAAATGCTGTCTATACTTATACATTAACGTTCAATGTGGTCTATGGAACGTTAAAACATGGCAGAAATATATTTCATTGCGGATGCCTTTACGTTACGGTAGGTGCCGCGTCACAGTCCTCCCACGGTTGGCAAGACGCGGGAAAGAAAAAAAACAACGCAGTCGCTGAAAGGGGGTTGGGAGAATTTAGTTTTAACGTTGCAGCAAAAGCCGTCTTCTCGGTTCATAAGCACGCTTTCTGAAAATCTAAAATATTATTGATCAACTTGACAAAACTTTTTTGATACTTTCTGACACTTTCTACCGTTCTTTTTGAGCAGTATTGTTTAAATATGTTGTAGACATGTCTTACCTAACTGAATTCATCAAACTATCTGGTGGGCGTGCGTACCGACAAGTATTACCATATTTATCACATGCGCTATATGCCTTAGATTAAGCTTGGGCTTCGCGGTTATCCGTTATCAGCTTCAGCAAATAGTTCCTGGTTGAAAGATATTTTTAAGGCATGTTATGAAGTGACTATCAATAGACGAAAGCCCAAACAAACTGACTTCATATTAAAGTGGACTTTTTGAAGGGTGGAGCGAGTGTACAACCCGTTAATTAGTGCTATACAGTGCTAGTTCGGACGATCAGAGATCAGCTGTTCCCAGCTGTTGGCGTCAATTGAACTTCGTAGCGAAGGGCGTGGTTGTCAAGCGGGCAAAGGTTCGATTTTAAAGGAAAGATCCTGGGTTTGATCCGCCTAGACACCTCCGCCTCGTGGTAAAGGGTGGATCTTTTCCTGATCTCCAAGGTCAACACGTGTGTACACCTTTCCGTGCCTTAACTTAGATTCGTATGTAGGACTTGTGTATTCGAAATATCAAACGTGTGCCCTAAAATATCCTTAAGTCATGTCAATAACTGGTCTATCTATCTATATCTAATCTATCTAATCTATCTAATCTATCTATCTATCTATCTATCTATCTATCTATCTATCTATCTATGTACACACACACACGTGTGTGTGTGTGTGTGTGTGTGTGTGTGTGTGTGTGTGTGTTGTGTGTGTGTGTGTTATTTAAAATAAATAAATAAATAAAAATAAATAAACGAATAAATAAATAAATAAATGAATAAACAAAACGTATGCACGCCCATCAAAGGTTGAGTATGCCGACAGTGCAGTGTCAGTTTCTCAAGATGACGTCTCCGCGCTCGGAACGAATTCCGTATGCATTAACGTGTATGGTGATCATGGCACACAACAATAAGCCTGCACATAGACCCATGAGCTGGCCAGGTCCTGAGGCCCGACCTAGACTATACTTTACCTAGTCTATATATTTTACTGGTATTTTATTAGCAGCAACAGACTGCCCAAACACAGTGGCTATAGCAATGTGCTTACACGACTGAAAAATATTGAAATAACTGTATAGTTAGGCTACAGTGTGACACAGTGGATTAGATGCAGTTATGAAGAAAGGCTTAAGTTTTTAAAACTTCATTCACTGAAAGGTAGGAGGGTTAGGGGGGATTTAATACAGGTATACAAAATAATGAATGGGATGGATAAGCTATCAGTTGAAACATTTTTTTCCTTTCCACAAGCTAGTATAACAAGGAATGCTGAAG
>CM060310.1:4754571-4774571 GCA_030674185.1 Monoplex corrugatus | reverse complement strand
ATCAAGGATTGAGACTACGTGACAGGGCTGTACTCTACGCTTACTATCATAACATATCCTGGCGTCAACCAGGCCCGAGAGATACGGTCAGAAAATTTGAGCAATACCCTCAATGACGCACCATTTGAAGCGGATGAGACTCGACTGTGTGGTCCCAGTCTTCCCAATGAGCCCATAGCACGCTCAACTCCGGGTAGGAGCCGGTTAGAGCCGAAAAATCCCACAATGATTTTTGAAGAGACTGATGGGGATTCGAACCCACAACTTTCCAGTCGGTAGTCCGTTGCATTAACCATTACACCACGGCGATTGGTAGCTCTTGAGTTCTTGAGACGGCCAGAACGAGTAGAGGACATTGAAGGGAGGCAACTTCTACTAGTCGTGAAACAGAATCAGTCCCTGAATTGTGTCCCATACACTATCTGGAAACGGCCGACGTTGCCTTGATTTGTTTGTTTGTTTGTTTGTTTGTTTTGTTTTTGTTTGTTTAACTGAAATGTTGAATAGGTACTGCAATAAAACATTTACATAAAACATAAATTTTCCGACGTTTTTTTCTCTCTCATGTATATCTAAATGTTAAGTTGTTTTAGGGGTTCGCCCCCCCCCCCCCCACCTCCATGTGGGCCACCGATCGTGGGCTGGTTGGCCAAGCCATGAACTGAGGATCTGATATCTTGAGTTCAATCCCATCCCACAACATTAAAAACTGGCCTGTCTGCTACCCATCTTAATGTTTACATCATTCTGGTGGTGTCAGCTTAATGTTTTCATAGGTCCCTCTTCCCCCTTTCCCCATTTCAAGACCTTGCCAGCACATAGGGTTTGGCGTTGGCTCGGGAAGTCTGTCAGATAACTGTTGGCAGATTTGGGTGGAGCGCATATGGAGTTTACTGAGTGCAGTGAATCCCTCTCGAACAAACAACAAACTACAAACAATGGTCATTTTTGAGACCAAAATGTTATCGGCCGAGTATTGACGACGACGATGACAGTGATGATGATGATGATGATGATGATGATGGTGATGATGATGATGATGATGATGATGATGATGATGATGATGATGATGATGATGATGATCACTGTCTTTGTCTTTGTTTTTCCTACCTTTCTCTTTCCCATTTCCTGTTTCTCCGTCTCGCTATCTGTTTTTCTCTGTGTCTGCCTGTTTCTGTGTCTCTGTCTTTGTGCTTGTCTCTCTGTCCATCTCTCTCTCTGTCTGTCTGTCTGTCTGTCTCTGTCTCTGTCTCTATCTCGCTGTCTGTCTTTCTCTCTTCTCTCTCTGTCTCGCTGTCTGTCTGTTTTCTTCTCTCTCTCTCTCTCCTCTCTTGCTGTGTCTGTCCATCTTTTTCTCTCTGTCTCTGTTGGGTTTAGTGTCTCTTTGCCCCTGTCGTTACTCTGTGTGTGCCTCCGAGTGTGTCTGTCTCACTCTCTGTCTCTGTATCTGGCTCTCTCTATTATGTATGTATATGTTCCTTTTGAAGGTAAGATACTACACATACACATGTCATTTACACGTAACCAAGATATTCCAGTGGAAGGCTGATGAAATACCAGTATAGGTAAAATGTAGTCTAGGTAGGGCCTCAGGACCTGGCCAGCTGATGGGTTTATGTGCAGGCTTAAGGCTTATGCACGGTCACCATACAGTGACACCTGTGACGTTAGTGCATAGGGAATGCGATTCCGAGCGAGGAAACGTCATCTTGAGAAACCTGAAACTGAACCTGGGGGTCTAGTTCATGGGCACCAGGGTGTGTCCACACCAGGGGGCCTGTGTGCCGCACGTCTGCCTGCCAGACCTCCTCCGATTCCCAAGAGGGTTTATCCTGAATCCGTGAAGCGCACAGTTATCGCGTGTCGCCAAAGGGAAAAAAATATCCATTAAAAGGGAAGAAACTCTTGTCCTGCACTTGAATCCTCAGGGCTACTGTTTAACTCCCCTAGTTTATTAATCATGGCTCAAATTTTCTCCCATGTGCAAAGTTGATGTGAACAAGAGTGAATTTCTCCCTTCAACTTTCAACAACACAGGGCTACATGTCACTAGAAAACAAACAAAACAACAAAAGAAGCAAAGATCCAAAAAACGCCCAAGCCTACCATACTCCAACACCCTAACCAACTAAGAAGCAACAACAACCAACAATTTTCTTATGTTAAGATGAAAAGTCATTTGAACGACCAAAACACACACATAACAAACAGAACATACACATCTCCAACACTAAGGTAAACCAAAGAAAAGAGGAACAGGGAATTTTATAATAAACAAGGACAACTCAAAATCACACATGATACAACACTCAATCAGACCTGGCCACTGAGTTACTCAAACCATAGCCAACTATCACAAAAATAGAACAAATTTCACCCTACACTGCACACAGAGGGCAATGTCAAACAAACAAAACACAAACACAAACAAAACACAAACAAAACAAAACAACAACAAACAAAAACCACCAACCAAACGAAACGACGAACGAGCCACCACACCACCACCAAACCAAACCAACCAACCAACCAACCAACCAACCACACCAACCAACCAACCCAACAAAACACACATAACAACAAACACGAACAAACACAAAACAAAACAAAACAACACAAAAAACAAAACAAACACAAAAACACAAACAAAACAACCCCACCCCAAAAAAAACAACAACACAAAACCAAAAACACCCCCAAAAACAAACACAAAAACAAACAAAACAACACAAAACAACAACAACAACAACAACACACACCACACACACCACAACACACACACACACACGACACACACACACACAACACACACACACACACAACACACACACACACACACACACACACACACACACACACACACACACACACAGGGTTTTGCGCATTTTTGCACTTTACGTGTGACTTAACCTTAAATTAATAACTGGCCGTAGGGGAGTGAGATGGTAGTGACCTCAAACTTTCTCAGTGCCAGCATTATCAGGTGTTTGTACAGCCTGTGGCGCTGCAGAGGGCTCAAACATTTGGTACTCCTGTGGGGATGCCCGGGGGCTCTTTTAGTATCAACAATATCCCGAACTTTTGGAAATTCTGTGCTAGAAATTTCCTCTTTCTGTCCTCTCTCTCTGTTTCTGCCTTGCTCCTTCGCTTTCTGTCATTTCTTCCTGTCATTTTCTACCTTGCTGGTCCATTCAACTGTATGTGTTTGATAAAGTATTACGTACTTTCTCTTAGGACTGATAATTGGGTACATGTATTAAGTGCATTTTGGCTCCAGGGAAATGAAATATGCGGAAGCAATTTTAGGTAATTTAGGCCCGTTTTTTAGATATGTTTTAGTGTCCTTAGTTATGTTTAAAGCTGCACGCCTTGTACTCAAAAAGAAAAAAGCTGACCACATATCTCCTCTCCTGGCACAACTTCACTGGCTCCCTGTATCAAAGCGCATACAGTACAAACTAGACACCATGTGCTACAAAAGCCTCAATAACGCAGTCCCCGATTACCTGTCAAGCCTACTTGAGATCTATCTTCCCTCACGTACCCTCCGCTCTGCCTCCAATCCTCTGACTTTTCGCTTTCCACGCACTAAGCTCAATACCTATGGTCCACGAGCCTTCTCTGTTTTGGTCCACTCTCCTGGAACAAACTTCCTCTCTCAGTCCGTCAGCAACCTACTTTTGTCTCCTTCAAGTCCGCTCTCAAAACTCACCTTTTCTCCTCCGCATAAAATCCTGACCTCACTCAACCCTCTCTGCAGCCTGTCTCCACTCGGAGGGGAATCACATTGTAATATATAATTGTATATAATATCTCTCTTTTTTTCCTTGCTTTCTATATTTTCTCCTCATTTTATAGCCATTGCATGGTCAGTTATGTGTGTGTGTTCGATACGTGCTAGTACTTTCTCTTGGTGTATTGGGTACATGTGAAGTGCGTTTTTGGTTTCTAGGCTAATGGATTATCAAGCATTTTAGGCTATTAGGCTTTTATATATATATTGTAATTATTAGTTATTATTATTCAGGCAAGTTTTTTTTTAATCCCTGTGTTATAAATTGGACGGAGTGGTCAACGCCAGGGGCATCTCCTTACATTATGTGCTCGAGAGCATTGATTATGTACTTAATTCTCTTTTCCTTTTTTTTTTCCGTGTTGAAGTATTGTGTATGTTTTAAAACGGTTATAGCCCTGATATGGCTCTACGCAGTCGGTTGGGGTTTAAAACAAAAATAACAGTAACAATAAAAACATTAGGTATGAGGTTGTTCTAGGAATTCGGGGTTTAGCTGGGTGTCTATGGCTGGGACGGGATGAAATACTGTCAAAAGAAAGCATGAGACAGAACCCCACACACTTTTTACAGCGATAGACCTTGTAAAAAAAAGTGTCATACACTGTAATAGTTAATGGCCAAAGCACACAATGGTTCAACAGCATAAACACACAAGGGTTTAATGGGCAAAGCACACAATAGGTTAACGACCAAAGCACACAATGGTTTAACAGCATAAACACACAAGGGTTTAATGGCAAAGCACACAATAGGTTAACGACCAAAGCACTCAATGGTTTAATAGCCAAAGCACTCAATGGTTTAATGGCCAAAGCACACAATAGGTTAACGACCAAAGCACACAATGGTTTAACAGCATAAACACACAAGGGTTTAATGGCAAAGCACACAATAGGTTAACGACCAAAGCACTCAATGGTTTAATAGCCAAAGCACTCAATGGTTTAATGGCCAAAGCACACAATGGTTTAATGGCTAAAGCACACAATGGTTTAACACCATAAATACACAAGGATTTAATGGGCAAAGCACACAATAGGTTAACGACCAAAGCACACAATGGTTTAACACCATAAATACACAAGGGTTTAATGGCAAAGCACACAATAGGTTAACGACCAAAGCACACAATAGTTTAACAGCATAAACACACAAGGGTTTAATGGCCAAAGCACACAATGGTTTAACACCACAAATACACAATAGTTTATTGGGCAAAGCACACAATGCTTTAATTGTCAAAGCACACAATGGATTAATGGCCAAAGCACACAATGGTTTAACGGCCAAAGCAGACAATGCTTTAATTGTCAAAGCACACAATGGATTAATGGGCAAAGCACACAATAGGTTAACGACCAAAGCACACAATGGTTTAACAGCATAAACACACAAGGGTTTAATGGCAAAGCACACAATAGGTTAACGACCAAAGCACTCAATGGTTTAATAGCCAAAGCACTCAATGGTTTAATGGCCAAAGCACACAATAGGTTAACGACCAAAGCACACAATGGTTTAACAGCATAAACACACAAGGGTTTAATGGCAAAGCACACAATAGGTTAACGACCAAAGCACTCAATGGTTTAATAGCCAAAGCACTCAATGGTTTAATGGCCAAAGCACACAATGGTTTAATGGCTAAAGCACACAATGGTTTAACACCATAAATACACAAGGATTTAATGGGCAAAGCACACAATAGGTTAACGACCAAAAGCACACAATGGTTTAACACCATAAATACACAAGGGTTTAATGGCAAAGCACACAATAGGTTAACGACCAAAGCACACAATAGTTTAACAGCATAAACACACAAGGGTTTAATGGCCAAAGCACACAATGGTTTAACACCACAAATACACAATAGTTTATTGGGCAAAGCACACAATGCTTTAATTGTCAAAGCACACAATGGATTAATGGCCAAAGCACACAATGGTTTAACGGCCAAAGCAGACAATGCTTTAATTGTCAAAGCACACAATGGATTAATGGCCAAAGCATACAATGGTTTAACGGCCAAAGCACACAATGCTTTAATTGTCAAAGCACACAATGGATTAATGGCCAAAGCACACAATGGTTTAACGGCCAAAGCACACAATGCTTTAGATGTCAAAGCACACAATGGTGTAATGGCCAAAGCACACAATGGTTTAACGGCCAAAGCACACAATGCTTTAATTGTCAAAGCACACAGTGGTTTAATGGCCAAAGCACACAATGGTTTAACGGTCAAAGCACACAATGCTTTAGTGGCCAAAGCACACAGTTGGTTAATGGCCAAAGCACACAATTGGTTAATGGCCAAAGCACACAATTGGTTAATGGCCAAAGCACACAAGTGGTTAATGGCCAAAGCACACAATTGGTTAATGGCCAAAGCACACAATTGGTTTAATGGCCAAAGCACACAATGGTTTAACACCATAAATACACAATGGATTATTGGGCAAAGCACACAATGCTTTAATTGTCAAAGCACACAATGGTTTAATGGCCAAAGCACACAATGGTTTAACGGTCAAAGCACACAATGCTTTAGTGGCCAAAGCACACAGTTAGTTAATGGCCGGAACACACAATTGGTTAATGGCCAAAGCACACAATTGGTTAATAGCAAAAGCACACAATTGGTTAATGGCCAATGCACACAATGGGTTAACATAGAACGATGTTGTTGGCAAGGTGATCCTATATCTTCCTATCTGTTTATATGCAGAAATACTTGTAACAATGAATACGGAAGAAACACTAGTGTAGAAAATAAAATTTCTGTTTGCTGATGAAACACAATTGATTAAAATATGAGCAAATTATTTTTCGAACGATCGGTTCAGTTAATCAAAATATTTCTTTTAGTAAAAAATCTGGTCTGTTTTTGGATGTAGACAAAACGCAAGTAGTTTGGCTTGGAAGTAAAAAGTACTCCACTTATAAATTTATGCCAAATCGAGGCTTACACTGGAATCTAAAACATATATAAGATATTGCAAATTTGGTTTACACAAGATTAAAATAATACGAATACATAGATTAGTCGGAAAAGAAAAGGTTCTAGAATCAAAGCAATGTTTAAAATGAAGTTGAAAAGAAGCATTACGTCTGTTGGACGAATAACGGGTCGAACAAATCTAATTTTGTCAAAACTCGTGCATCTGTGGAATGTTGCATAATCCACCTATCATTTCCTTTTTCACTAGACTTCAGAACTACGTCACCAATTTGTGTTGAAGAGAGAAGAAGGCAAGATTAAGACGAAGCTGGTGAATAGGGTGAGGGAGTCAAAGGCTTAAGTTTTTGCTTTGCTAGGTTAAAGAACTTGCCCCATGCAAAGGTGTAAAGTTTTGTTTTCGTAGCTTCTTGTTCCACGTTTCTTTTTTAGGACCCAGCAGTGTGTGACGATCGGAGTATATGACATATTCCATTTTTTTCCACTACAGTCAAACTGTCAAGTGAACAGACACACGTGAGACACGTCCGTGTGATTAAAATATCCTGTTTAATTTCGCTTGAAATAAAAAAAGAAAAAAAAGAAAAAAAAAGATGTTTTGACAACCGCAATGGCAATGTTCATCGGAGCATGAAGTCATAGAAGCTTTTACCTGAAAGTCTGGGTGAATAGAGTGACTCAAGCATACACACTCTCTTCTGTCTGTCTGTCTGTCTGTCTGCCTATCTGTCTGTCTGTCTGTCTGTTTGTCTGTCTGTCTGTTTGTCTGTCTGTCTGTCTCTTGTTATTTGTCTGTAACCTTCTATGTATGTGTGTATGTGTGTGTGTGTGTATGTGTGTGTATGTGTATGTGTGTGTGTATGTGTGTGTGGTGTGTGTGTGTGTGTGTGCGTGCGTGTGCATGTGTGTGTGTGTGCGTGTGTATGTGTGTGTGTGGTGCGTGTGTGTGTGTGAGTGTGTGCATGTGTGTCTGAGAGAGAGAGAAAGAGAGAGAGAGAGAGAGAGAGAGAATAAGAAGGAGAGAGAGAGAGGGAGAAGGAGAGAGTTATAGAGACAGACAGACATACAGACAGAGGGGAAGCCAAACCACAAACTATTTCACTTCAAGGGAATGATTTCCTGCCTATTTGTACACACAGATCTGATTAACGAAATTAGGATAAACTGTACAAATGTAAGTGCACGGGTCTCATCACACACATCTCTTGTATCTGTGTCAGTAGACAAACATGAAGCCATAACCTGCATTATTCCGGTCACAGAGGACGTGCAAATTACCCAATTATTTTATTTCACTGTTACATTTTTGCACCATTTCTCTGGGCACAGACTCTGCGATGCTATGATCACGCATGACGATGGGGATGAAAATCATGACGCTGTGGAGTTCCATTCTGGTTTGAGACTATATGACAGGGTTGCACTCCACGATTCCATGCATAATAATATGTCCTGGCATCAACCAGGCCTGAAAGATGCAGACACCTGCGGTGTTGTTCAGGAAATTTGAGCTACGCTGTCAAAGACATCGGTGAAGCAGATGAGAGCCAACTGTGTGGTCCCAGTCTTCCAAACGAGCCCATAGCAAGCTCAACTCTGGGCGAGAGCCGGTTCGGGCTGAAAATTCCCACAATGGGGTTGACAGGTCTGACTGGATTCAAACCTACAACCTTCCAGTAGTTAGTCCGTTGCGCTAACCACTACACCACCGTCGTCATCATCATCATCATCATCAGGTGCCCTGCCGCATGGCGTTGGCGATCATGGACTTCCAACCATCTCTGTCTCTCGTTGTCCCTAGCATCTCCCCCACCCTCCTCGTCCCCAGCCACTCTGCAAGTCCGTCCAGCATTTTCTCCCTGGGTCTACCTGGTGCTCTCTTTCCCTCCAGCTTTCCCGTTGTGACCAGGTGCTCCAAATCCCCCATTCCTCATAAAATGGCCTATAAATGTTGCCTGTCTTTTTCTAAATCTTCCTTATGAGTGATCTACTTGTGTCTGCCTCCATCAAGACTGTCTCGTTTGTTTTCTTTGCTGTCCATGGAACTCTCAACATTCTTCTTAGAAACCACATCTCGGCTGCCTCAATCTTGCTCTGGCTTTGCTTGTTGGCTGTCCACGCGTCACATCCGTACAACAGTATTGGTTCTACGTAACATTCAAGAACTGTGACTGGTTAAATTGCCCGAATTATCAACAACCCAGTTTACCCTCGAATGAGACGTTCAAGCAGGATTCATCGCACTCTGCTACTGCCATGCTTTTTATGCTTACCTTGACTTTGTTCCTGTCAGCTTGTACCAGCAGGTGTCGCCAGGAGGTAAAAGTTTGTCAGTGGCTTATGGCAACATGGAAACACACAGCATGCACACCCACCGAAAACGGAGAATGCAGACTGTGTAGCGACTTACCCCCTGCACAGCGTGGGCACAACAACGTGCATATACGTATCCAAGAACAATCGGAACGCTATCATCACTACAACCACTAGCACCACCACCACCACCACCACCACTACCACTACCACCACCACCACCACCACCACCAGAAAGATCAAAAATCATGTTTCATTACTGGTAGAATTTACCAAAAAGATGAGTTTTGAGGCCTGCCTTGAAAGAAGAGAGATGATGATGAACAGCGGAGAGAAAAAGGCAGATCGTTCCAGACAAGTGGGGCCTGGCAACGGAAGGCTCGGTGTCCTGTGGTTTTGTGTTTTATTTTGATTTTGATTTTGCCAGAAGCTTCTGGTGCTTGACCTGAGACTGTGTTCAGGCCTGTATGTTTTAAGCACAGAAGAGAGGTAGACAGGCAAGGTACAATCAAAATATCGATAAGCCAGAGTAGCTAATTTATATTCTACTCTTGCTTCCACAGGGAGCCAATGGAGCTGCTTAATAGGCTGGTTGCTGAGGTGGTCTTTCGCTTTCTGAATACGAGCCTAGTTGCACTATCTTGTACCCTCTGAAGGCGCTTAATAGGAAAGGATGGGAGACCTCTAAGAATTGCACTACAACAGTCCAGTCTTGACAGAACACAGACACGACAAGTTGTGCTGTGTCGTTTATAGAAAGATATGATCGAATTGAACTGGTTCTTCTGAGATGATAAAAAGCGGACTGGCAGACAGAGGAAATGTGATTGTCCAAAGACAGGGAGAAAGAGAGTCTTTGGAATGAGCAGATTTCCCGTACTGAATCACAAGTACACGTTAATGAGTATGGATTAGCGAGGACTGCCAGTAAACTTTATGGACAAAATCAGAGAACGGTTTATCGTAGGACATTACGAGTATTAGAATGGCTTAACTATTTTTTTGGTGGGTGTGTTGTGTGTGTGTGTGTATGATGTGTGTGATGGTAGTGTGTGTGTGTGTGTGTGTGTTGTGTTGTGTGTGTGTGTGTGTGTTGTGTGTGTGTGTGTGTTGTGCTGTGTGTGTGTTGTGTGTGTGTATGTGTTTGCGTGTGTGTGTGATGTTTGCGCGTGTGTGTATGTGTGTGTGTGTTTGTGTTATTGTAGTGTGTGATGTGTTTGCGTGTGTGTGTGATGTTTGCGCGTGTGTGTATGTGTGTGTGTGTGTTTGTGTTATGTGTGTGTATGTGTTTGCGTGCGTGTGTGTGTGTGTGTGTGATGTTTGCGCGCGCGCGCGCGCGCGTGTGTGTGTATGTGTGTGTGTGTTTGTGATAAGTGTGTGTATGTCTTTGCGTGTGTGTGTGTGTGATGTGTGTGTGTGTGTGTGTGATGTGTGTGTGTGTGCTCGCGCGCGTGTGTGTACGTGTATAATACAGTCGCGTGTGTCTGTATTCACAACACTTAAGTGTTTACCTCTTTGTGAAATCACTGTTTACCTTGTCATGTCTTAGAAACGTCGTGTTTCTTAAATACAAAAACTCTTTGAACTAGGGGTGGGGTGGGGGTGGGGGAGGGGTGGTAGGGGCTGGACCCTTCAGTGGGGAACAAAAAGGATGGGGGACAGGATAAGGGTGACTGGGGGTGGGGGTGAGGGGGGCGTGAGGTAGTTTACCGATTACGTAAGCCGATGTCAACAGGCACGGCAAACAAATGGGTAAATTGCCATACTGTCAAGCTATACGATGTCTGCACTGCACCACAAAACACTGCGGAAAGTAAACTGAGATGCACCAAACTCTCCCCAAACATAGTCAAAATAAAAAATCCAAAAACAAGTGTGACTGCCCGCGTTCAAGCAAACAGGAACCAGAACAAACACGAAAAATATATATACATATATTTTTTTTTGTATCTGTGTGTGTGTGTGTGTGGGGTGTGTGTGTGTGTGTGTGTGTGTGTGTGTGTGTGTGTGTGTGTGTGTGTGTGCTCGTGCGTGTGCGCGCGCGTGTGTGTATGTGTATAATACTGTCGCGCGTGTCTGTATTCGCGTGTCTGTTTGTTTGTTTGTTTGTGATCTTACGCTTGACAAAAAAAATTTCGGCTGTCTTGTCTTGTTGTATTAAATACGCGTTCTCATTCTTTTTTCGTGTTTATTTTCCGATAGTAATAATGGTAAAAGAAAATAAACACACACACACACACACAGAAAGAGAGAGAGAGAGAGAGAGAGAGAGAGAGAGAGAGAGAGAGAGAGAGAGAGAGAGAGAGAGAGAGAGAGAGAGAGAGAGAGAGAGAGAAAGAATAGTTCCTATGTCTAATATGTCCGTCTAATATCACTCATAGTGAAAAGACGTTAAATCAAAGAACAAACGAATGAACACACACAGAGACACAGATACAGACAGACACACACATACACACACACACACACACACACACACAACACACACACACACACACACACACACACACACCACACACACACACACACACACACAACACACACACACACACCAATGAGGCTTCCAAGCGAACAGCCAGCACACAAAGCTTATAACACGAAAAGACATGAATCAAAAAAAAGGGAACGTCCTAGGATAAGAAGGACAGAAGGTGTGAAAGAAACAACTGAAACAATCAACCTAACAATGGCAGACACAACCCATCTGGACTAACTCAGAAAGCTGCATCTCTCGTCCACACTTCAGGCACAAGAGGACAGAAAAGGTTAAGGGGGCAGACCTACCCAGATTTGGGTACCAAGATTGTGATGTTCAGTGTTTCAGTTTTAATTAACCAATCACCATGATATTTTCATAACTCACAGACCCCAACAAAGATATTCAATCCAAAGAATACTGTCTGAGGTATCTTCTTGCCAAATATCATGGTGATTGGTTAATTAGAACTGAAACACTGAACATCACAATCTTGGTACCCAAATCTGGGTAGGTCTGCCCCCTTAAAGTAAGTAAGTATCATGGTTTGTTCGAAGTCTTCTGCACGTCTTGTACCTCGGACTTCAGCAGTCTAGGTTTTCTATGGGTCCTTTGTACTCACCTTTTCCTCTTTGTTTTCGTCCCAATTTCTACGCCATCTTAATGGCCACTGAAGCTGGCACAGTTTTTATAATGCGACGATGATGATGTCGCTGAGGATGATAACCATGATGTTATAGAGATCTATTTAGGAATGTTTTCTATAAGGGTTATTTAGTCCTTAGCTCATTGCTAAAAGACCTACCCTTTGAGCTCAGGGGGCGAGGGTTTTCAGTGGCCTTTATCTGCATGACGGCTTCATAAAAGGAAAATATAGGACATTTTTCAGGTGTGGTATTGCCAATTGGCACTCCACCCAGTATGATAGTGACTATAGCCAGTCGGTCTGGGATTGCTTATTAGTTCAGGTAAGCCTACTTGTTTAGTCACTATTTATTAGTTCAAGTAAGCCTACTTGTTTAGTCACTATTTATTAGTTCAAGTAAGCCTACTTGTTTAGTCACTATTAGTTCAGGTAAGCCTACTTGTTTAGTCACTGTTTATTAGTTCAGGTAAGCCTACTTGTTTTGTTACTGTTTATTAGTTCAGGTAAGCCAACTTGTTTTGTTACTGTTTATTAGTTCAGGTAAGCCTACTTGTTTAGTCACTGTTTATTAGTTCAGGTAAGCCTACTTGTTTAGTCACTATTTATTAGTTCAGGTAAGCCTACTTGTTTAGTCACTATTAGTTCAGGTAAGCCTACTTGTTTAGTCACTGTTATTAGTTCAGGTAAGTCTACTTGTTTTGTTACTGTTTATTAGTTCAGGTAAGCCAACTTGTTTAGTCACTGTTTATTAGTTCAGGTAAGCCTACTTGTTTAGTCACTGTTCATTAGTTCAGGTAAGCCTACTTGTTTAGTCACTGTTTATTCGTTCAGGTAAGTCTACTTGTTTAGTCACTGTTTATTAGTTCAGGTAAGCCTACTTGTTTAGTCACTGTTTATTAGTTCAGGTAAGCCTACTTGTTTAGTCACTGTTTATTCGTTCAGGTAAGCCTACTTGTTTAGTCACTGTTTATTAGTTCAGGTAAGTCTACTTGTTTAGTCACTGTTTATTAGTTCAGGTAAGCCTACTTGTTTAGTCACTGTTTATTAGTTCAGGTAAGCCTACTTGTTTAGTCACTGTTTATTAGTTCAGGTAAGTCTACTTGTTTAGTCACTGTTTATTAGTTCAGGTAAGCCTACTTGTTTAGTTACTGTTTATTAGTTCAGGTAAGCCTACTTGTTTAGTTACTGTTTATTAGTTCAGGTAAGCCTACTTGTTTAGTTACTGTTTATTAGTCAGGTTTCACATTCATTTTGTCACAATGGATTTTTACCACGCCAATCTCGGGCTGATCTCCCTGTTGACTGTGCGCCGCTCTGGTGCAGTACCACCGACTTTTAAAAAATATTTTTTTTAGGATCATTGCACTCAGGGAGGTTACCTTAGTGCTCACCTTCTTTTATTTTTTTCCGTCTCATTTTCTACGCCACTTTGATGGCCACAGAAGCTGAAAGTTTTTATTATGCGATGGTGATGATGTCGATGTGGATGATAATCATGATGCTATGGAGTTCCATCTAGGATTGAGACTGTGTGACAGGGTTGAACTCTACGCTTACTATCATAATATATCCTGGCGTCAACCAGGCCCGAGAATTACAGACACCTGCGGTGTTGGTCAGAAAATTTGAGCAACACCCTCAATGACGCATCCGCGAAGTGGATGAGACTCGACTGTGTGGTTCCAGTCTTCCCAATGAGCCCATAGCACGCCCAACTCTGGGTAGGAGCCGGTTAGAGCCGAAAAATCCCGCAATGATTTTTGAAGGTACTGATAGGGATTCGAACCCACAACCTTTCAGTCGGTAGTCCGTTGCGTTAACCACTACGCCACGGCGTCTGGTGACTTTCAAAATATATTTATAGTTTTTATTTTCTTTGACTGAGACTTCAGAGAGGCAAGAAGACTAAGTGACCTTCACGTGGAGGGACATGGACAATGAACCTGTCTCTCCAATATCTTTATACCCGGACAGCCGGGCGAACGCCCAATTCTTCACGATTTTCAACTGCCGTGGGATCTTTTAGTGTGCAAAGACCAAAAAGGCACACAGGTCTGACTCGTGTTTTGTTCTGATCCGAAGGACTAAATGTTCACTTCGATTTTCCGGTCAAACTGAGGAGAAAAGTCAAAGCCTCAAAGGAAAACGAACCCTGGAACCTCGATTTTTGTTACTGGTAGGCGAACGTCTGAACCGTCCTGCCACTTTCTTTCTTTCTTTTTTTTTTATTTTTTAGGCTAACCTTCAGATCTGAAGGCTATCTGCTATCCAGCACTTGTGACCCGTTTGGCTGGAGATGGTCACCTCACGAACAGGTTGGAGACAGTCTTTCCCAGAATCAGAATGTCAGGATTTACCTTCTTCGGTGACTCACCTGTCTCATCTTACCTGTCGGCGTCACCGGGTTCGGTGTTGGCCCCTGTGCATTTTGACACCACCATCTCCCTCCAGTCCGCTCTGACTTGACTTTTGTGGACAGTTTTCTAAATATTTATGCCACTGATGTTGGTTATGTTCTCGATGTATGCGACTGGAGGTCTGCCTTTCTCTTCTTTTTAGCCACTGTTTTTTCCTTGAAAAATGGTTACCATGAGGTCCGTGTTCTTGCTGCGTGACACATGGCAAATGTATTTAGTCTTCTCTTGTTGATGTCTGCTAGTAGTTTTTCGGTGGTATCAAATTCTTCCAGAACACTTTGGTGACTGTGACGTCTTTTGAGGTGGCAAGGGTGATGACAAGAGTGGTGACAGGGGTGGTGACAAGAATGGTGACAAAGGTAGTGACAGGGATGGTGACAGGGGTGGTGACACGGTGGTGACAAGGGTGGTGACAGGGGTGGTGACAGGGGTGGTGACAGAGGTGGTGACAGGGGTGGTGACAAGAATGGTGACAGGGTATTATGTTTATGTTTATTGAGAGGTCTGACTGTTTGACTTCTGCTTGCTAGAGGTGCACAGTGACGTCTTTTGTGTTGCACAAGGGTGACCCAGGCATTCTATTGAAATGAAAAAATAATGATATGATTATAACAATAAACCTTTCTTCTGTGGCACTTGTCCAAAGTCATTTGCCCTCATTGTGCCCGACATGTTTTAAAGACAGATCAGATGATCACACACACACACACACACACACACACACACACACACACACACACACACACACACACACACACACACACACACACACACACACACACAGAGTTTATCAACATACTTAGATAATAGATCTGAGGTCATACATAGGACAGATGATCCACACACACACACACTCACACACACACACACACACACACACACACACACACACACACACACACACACACACAGGACAGATGATCACACACACACACACACACACACACACACACACATACACACACACACACACACACACACACACACACACACACACACACACACACACACATTCTTGCCACTCAAGAATCGGCCTGCACAGCCACAGCTGAAAGTGCACGTCATGACCACAACGCGTCCCGGTGCAGACTATCATCTCCTGAGATGTAAAGAGGCCGACGACGATAAATAATAGATAGATCTGTAGTCATACACCTATACATGTACATAGGAGAATACTTACGCAATGCTTTATGATCTGTAGTTAGAAGCATATGTGATATTGGTGGATACGAAAGTAATACAACAACAACAACAACTACTACTACTACTACAACTACTTCCACTACTGCTACTACTCCTACTACTGCTGCTGCTGCTACTACTACTACTACTACTGCTGCTGCTGCTACTACTACTACTTCTACTTCCACTACTACCACAAACTACTACTACTACTACTTCTAACAATGCTATTCCAACAACAACAACAACTACTACTACTACTTTTACTCCTACTACAACTACTACTACTAACTCTGCTGCTGCTGCTGCTACTACTACTACTACCACTACCACCACCACCACCACCACTACTACTACTACAACTACTTCCACTACTACTACTTCTACAAAAACAACAACTACTACTACTACAATTACTACTACTCCAACTACTTCCACTACTACTACGACTACTTCCACTTCTACTACTACTACTACTGGTGTTCGTCTGTCGTCGTCGACAATGACCACAGCTTCATGAAGTTGCTTTGAGTCAGTGTGTCCGGAGGTGACTGATCAATCCGATCCGGGCACAGAAGTAACGTCCACAGGTCGGACATATATGGTCGGTTACTGTGGTTGAAGGGTTTGCAGCCCTAGCTTTCCGTGCAGCTCGTTTTTCTTGTGCAGATTGGATTCGAGACACTTCTGAAGTGGTACATCCGGTTTTGATTCTTCTACGCCAGACTGTACGGTCGAGGGCAAGGTTTTCCCAATTCTCCCAGTCTATGTTGAGGACTTTAGCGATGCCTTCAAGCTGTCTTTAAACCGTTTTCTCTGGCCTCCAACTGTTCTCTTGCCAGACGCTAGTTCCCCGTAGAGGAGTTGCTTCGGAATTCTGGTGTCAGACATCCGGTACACATGGCCAGCCCAGCAAACTTGACTCTTGAAGTAAAGTGTGGATGGAGGGGAGATTGGCTCTCTCTAGTACTTCTGTATCAGGGATCTTCTCTTGCCATCGGATATTGAGAATCTTTCTGAGGCTTTTGGTGTGAAAATGATTCAATTTCCTTGCGTGTCTACTGTAAACAGTCCAGGTCTCACTGCCGTAGAGGAGAGTGGTGAGGACCACCGCTTTGTACACTTTGAGTTTAGTTGTGGCTGAGATACCTCTTCTGTCTAGGACGCAGCTTCCCAAATGCAGTGCTGGCCTTAGCTATGCGTTTGTTGACTTCGTCGTCGATATGCACACAACGTGATAGGGAACTGCCGAGATATGTGAAGTTGTCGACTGCATGTAGTTTTGTGCCCTTGACCTCGATATTTGGTTCAGTATATGGAACACCTGGAGGAGGCTGATACATGACTTCGGTTTTCTTGGTGCTTATTGTAAGGCCGAAGTTGTCGCAAGCAGTTGAAAATTTGTCCATGCATTGTTGCATCTGTTCACCACTGTAAGCATTTAACGCACAATCGTCTGCGAAAAGGAGGTCACGAAGAGTGCTGTAACTGCATTTAGTGGTCGCCTTGAGGCGTCTTGTGTTGTACAACTTGCCGTCTGTGCGGTAGCGTATATCTATGCCAGGGTCTTCTGGAGAGAATGCATCTGATAACATTGCCGAGAACATCATAGAGAATAGTGTAGGCGCAAGGATGCATCCTTGTTTCACGCCATTGCTGACTGGAAAGTCTCTGGACATTTCTCCGTCATCAAGGACCCGTGCCATCATACCATCGTGGAATTGTCGCACCATATTTACGAAGGCTGGAGGGCAGCCGAACTTCGCCATTATCTTCCACAGCCCCTCGCGACTCACCGTGTCAAACGCCTTTGTCAAGTCGACAAAGGTTGTGTACAGTGCTCGGTGTTGTTCCTGCGCCTTTTCTTGCAGTTGACGAGCAGCAAAGATCATGTCCACCGTACCTCTCCCAGCCCGAAATCCACATTGACTCTCTGGCAACAGACCCTGCTCAAGATGATTAGTGAGGTGGTTCAGCAGCACCCTTGCTAATATCTTGCCTGCAATGGACAGTAGTGATATTCCTCTGTGGTTGTCACATGATTGTTTGTTTCCCTTCCTCTTGTATAGGTGGACTATTGAGGCATCCTTGAAGTCTTGAGGGAGTGATTGACTGTTCCAGAGTGTTACAAACATCTCAGTTAATCTTTGTGTGAGCATTGGACCTCCCGCTTTGTAGATCTCAGCAGGTATGGCGTCAGCGCCAGGAGCCTTGCCACAGGAGAGTTGGCCAATGGCCTTTGTGACCTCTTGTATGTTAGGTGGTACATCAAGTTGGTTGTTCTTTTTTATTTGAGGGAGGCGATCAATGGCTGCTTCATTTATTGAGGAAGGGCGGTTCAAGACACTGTCGAAGTGATCCGCCCACCTTTCAAGAATTTCTGACCGCTCGGTGATCAACATTTCCCCATCCGTAGATAGTAATGGAGAGGTGCCAGATGACGTTGGCCCATAGATAGCCTTCAGGGCGTCATAAAACCTTTTCGAATCGTGACGGTCTGCATATAGCTTGATTTCATCAGCCTTGTCACTTAGCCACTTGTCTTGCATGTTCCTGAGTTTTGCCTGGACTTGTCGGCGACACTCCATGAATGCAGTTTTCTTTGAATCAGAATTTGGGTCACACTGGTAGGCAAGATGGCCTCTGTGCTTCTCATCCAGAAGGGTTTGGATATGCTGGTCTTTTCATCAAACCAGTCTTGATGTTTTCGTGTGACAGGTCCTATTTTCTCTAGGGCTGATGTATAGACATGGTCCCTGAAGACTGCCCACTCTTCTTCGACACTAGCATTACCAAAATGAAGGTCAGCCAGCTTGACGTTCAGGTCACTAATGAGGTTCTCTACAGTGGTTTCCTCTTTTAGTTTTGAAGTGTTTAGTCTCTTTGGTGGGGGTTTCTTGCCTTGAGGCCTGCGTTTTGGTTTGATGCGGACGTTAAGCTTTGAGATGACTAGCCGGTGGTCTGTCCAGCATTCAGCGCCACACATGGCTTTAGTTACTCGTACATCATCTTTGTCGGTCTTTCTGGTAATGACATAGTCAATATGTGCCAGTGCCTGGATCTAGGGTGCATCCATGATGTCTTCTTTCTGGTTGCCAACTGAAATAGCGTGTTAGTGACGACCAAGTTGTGTGAGCTGCATGTCCGAAGGAGGAGTTGTCCATTGCTGTTGCAATTCCCTATGCCATGTTTGCCAATGATGCCTTCCCATGCTTCATATCGGACCCAACTCTTGCATTGAAGTCCCCGAGGACCAGAAGTTTGTCAGCTCTGGGAACGCTTGTTAGTAGAGAATCAAGATCTTCATAGAACTTCTCTTTGGTCTCTTCAGAATTTGTCATTGTTGGGGCGTAGGCACTAATCAGTGTGGCTTGCTTTTTGTCTGTGAGGGGCAAGTGCATCACCATGAGTCTGTCATTGTAACCTTTAGGCAGTCGTTCAAGGTTCTTAACTAGACTGGACTTGATCGCAAAGCCTGCTCCAGCTCCACGGCGTTCTTCTTGTTTACGTCCACTCCAGAAGAATGTATAGCCAGCACCTGTCTCAGTGAGTTGACCTTCTTCAGTCAGTCTGGTCTCTGATAGAGCGGCAATGTCAACCTTGTAACGAGCTAATTCTCTAGCAACCAGTGCAGTTCTTCTATCAGGTCGGTCAGCTTTGGCATTGTCTAGAAGTGTACGTACATTCCATTTACCTATGGTGAGTCTTGTTACCTTTCTTTCGTTTCTGTTTTTTCGACCGCTAAATGGGATCTCTACCAACCGCGGTATGCTGGTCCGGGTAGGTTGAAGCAGGCAATGTTTAGGGCACCTTTTCTAGCCCCTTCCTCATTCTAGGAGGTGAGCAGTGCGGGTCTTGAAGAGGGCTGCTCAGTCACTCAGGATATTGCCGGGTTCCTCTGCTGCTTCGTTCATTGGAAGACGACCAGTGTCCTGAGCCGCCTGTGTGCAGGTTTGCGGCTGTAGCTGCCAGTGTATCCTCACCTACTACGTCGTCGCGCCCCCATCGCCACAGGGCTTTACGGTTGAAACTTTCAACTGTGAGTATGAAGCCATGACATGCGCTGAGATTTTGATTAAAGTGTAGATAACTTGCGCAGCATCATCCACACTCTCTCGTCCAGGATCACCTGGATCCAGTGGCAAGACATGGTCAAGACGGCTGGAGATGATTCTGGGTGCAGGATTTTACCGGAGACTTGACAG
>CM060310.1:4722071-4732071 GCA_030674185.1 Monoplex corrugatus | reverse complement strand
GAAAAGGACCATAAAGACCTTCTCTGTAAAGGACCATAAAGACCTTCTCTGCAAAAGGCCATAAAGACCTTCTCTGTAAAGGACCATAAAGACCTTCTCTGCAAAGGGCCATAAAGACCTTCTCTGTAAAGGAGCATAAAGACCTTCTCTGTAAAGGATCATAAAAACATTAAAGACTCCCTGTAAAGGACCATAAAAACATAAAGACCTTCTCTGTAAAGGATCATAAAGACCTTCTCTGTAAAGGACCATAAAGACCTTCTCTGTAAAGGGCCATAAAACCTTCCTTGTAAAGGGCCATAAATACCTTCTCTGTAAAGGGCCATAAAGACCTTCTCTGTAAAGGACCATAAAGACCTTTTCTGTAAAGGGCCATAAAGACCTTCTCTGTAAAGGGCCATAAAGACCTTCTCTGTAAAGGGCCATAAAGACCATCTCTGTAAAGGGCCATAAAGACCTTCTCTGTAAAGGACCATAAAGACCTTCCTTGTAAAGGACCATAGAGACCTTCTCTGGAAAAGGGTCATAAAAAAACATAAAGACTCCCTGTAAAGGACCATAAAGACATAAAGACCTTCTCTGTAAAAGGACCATAAAGACCTTCTCTGTAAAGGGCCATAAAGACCTTCTCTGTAAAGGGCCATAAAGACCTTCCTTGTAAAGGACCATAAAGACCTTCTCACTAAAGGACCATAAAGACCTTCTCACTAAAGGACCATAAAGACCTTCTCACTAAAGGACCATAAAGACCTTCTCACTAAAGGACCATAAAGACCTTCTCTGTAAAGGACCATAAAGACACAAAGCCCTTCTCTGTAAAGGGCCATAAAGACCTTCGCTGGAAAGGGCCATAAAGACATAAAGACCTTCTCTGTAAAGGGCCATAAAGACCTCTGTAAAGGACCATAAAGACATAAAGACCTTCTCTGTAAAGGACCATAAAGACCTTCTCTGTAAAGGACCATAAAGATCTTCTCTGTAAAGGGCCATAAAGACCTTCTCTGTAAAGGACCATAAAGACCTTCTCAGTAAAGGACCATAAAGACCTTCTCTGTAAAGGGCCATAAAGACCTTCTCTGTAAAGGGTCATAAAGACCTTCTCTGTAAAGGGCCATAAAGACCTTTCTCTGTAAAGGGCCTAAAGACCCCTGTAAAGGGCCATAAAGACCTTCTCTGTAAAGGGCCATAAAGACCTTCTCTGTAAAGGGCCATTAAAAAACCTCTTTAAAGGGCCATAAAGACATCTGTAAAGGCCCATAAAGACATAAAGACCTTCTCTGTAAAGGACCATAAAGACCTTCTCTGTAAAGGACCATAAAGACCTTCTCTGTAAAGGGCCATAAAGACCTCTGTAAAGGGCCATAAAGACCTTCTCTGTAAAGGGCCATAAAGACTTTAAGACATAAAGACATAAAGACCTTCTCTGTAAAGGGCCATAAAGACTATCTCTGTAAAGGACCTAAGACTAAACCTTCTCTGTAAAGGCCATAAAGACCTTCTCTGTAAAGGCCATAAAAACCTTTTGTAAGGCCATAAAGACCTTCTCTGTAAAGGGCCATAAAGACCTTCTCTGTAAGGGCCAAAAGACCTCTCTGTAAGGGCCATAAAGACCTTCTCTGTAAAGGGCCATAAAGACCTTCCTTGTAAGGACCATAAGACCTTTCTGAAAGGGCATAAAACTTCCTGTAAAGGACCATAAAGACCTTTCTGTAAAGGCCATAAAGACCTTCTCTGTAAGGGCCATAAAGACTTCTCTGTAAAGGGCCATAAAGACCTCTTGGAAGGACCATAAAGACTTTCACTAAAGGCATAGACCTTCTCTTAGGATAAAGCTCTCTAAGGACCATAAAGACCTTCTCTAAAGGACTAAAGACTTCTCTGTAAAGGACATAAAGACCTACTCTGTAAAGGCCATAAAGACCTTCCTGAAAGGGCCATAAAGAAACCTTCTCTGTAAAGGACCATAAAGACCTTTTGCAAAAGCATAAAGCCTTCTCTGTAAAGGACCTAAAGACCTTCTCTGTAAGGACATAAAGAACTTCTCTGTAAAGGCATAAGATCCTCTGTAAGGACAAAGACCTTCAGTAAAGACATAAAGACTCTCTGTAAAGGGCCATAACCTCTTGTAAAGGGCATAAAGACCTTCTCTGTAAAGGGCCATAAAGACCTTCTCTGTAAAGGCCTAAGACCCTGTAAAGGGCATAAAGCTTCTCTGTAAAGGCCATAAAGACCTTCTCTGTAAAGGGCCATAAAACCTCTGTAAGGGCCATAAAGATCTCTGTAAGGACCATCATAAAGACCTTCTCTGTAAAGGACCATAAAGCCTTCTCTGTAAAGGCCCTAAAGACCTTCTCTGTAAAGGGCCATAAAGACCTCTGTAAGGGCCATAAAGACCTTTCTGTAAAGGCCATAAAGACTCTGTAAAGGACTACATAAAGACCTTCTCTGTAAAGGGCCATAAAGACTTCTCTGTAAAGGGACCATAAAGACCTTCTTGTAAAGGACCATAAAGACATAAAGACCTTCTCTGTAAAGGACCATAAAGACATAAGACTTCTCTGTAAAGGACCATAAAGACTTCTCTGTAAAGGGCCATAAAGACCTCTGTAAAGGACCATAAAGACATAAAGACCTTCTCGTAAAGGGCCATAAAGACCTTCTCTGTAAAGGACCATAAAGACCTTCTCTGTAAAGGACCATAAAGACATAAAGACCTTCTCTGTAAAGGACCATAAAGACCTTCTCTGTAAAGGACCATAAAGACCTTCTCTGTAAAGGACATAAAGACCTTCTCTGTAAAGGGCCATAAGATCTTCTCTGTAAAGGGTAATAAAGCCTTTTCTGTAAAGGTCCATAAAGACCTTTTCTGTAAAGGGTTCATAAGACATAAAGACCTCTGTAAAGGACAATACAGACATAAAGACCTTCTCTGTAAAGGACCATAAAGACATAAAGACCTTCTCTGTAAAGGACCATAAAGACATAAAGGACCTTCTCTGTAAAGGACCATAAAGACCTTCTCTGTAAAGGGCCATAAAAACCTTCTCTGTCTCACCCGTCTCACCCGTCGGCGTCACCGGGAAACAGTGTTGGCGCTGCACATGATGTCCTCACAAGCTGCCTCCAGCACTCTCGATCTTGGCTAAGTCTGACCACCTCCTGGAGTTTCTTGCCACTGATGTTTGTGATGTTTCTAGCAAGTGATGCAGGTGGCCGTCCTCTGTTTCTCTTTCCTTCCACTTTACCCTGGAGGACAGTGGACATCAAGTCTGTTCTCTCATTACGGATTGCGTGTCCAACATATTTCAGTTTCCTCCGTTGTATGAGTACTAGGAGCTTGCGTGTAAGTACCCAACTCATTCAGTATGCTTTCATTTGAGCGCCTATCCGTCCATCTGACCCTCAGCAGTCTTCGGTAAAACACCAAGCTCTGCTGCTTCCACTCGTCTTTCATTCTCTTTCTTCATTGTCCATGCCTCGCAGCCGTATAACATCACTG
The DNA here is from genome assembly GCA_030674185.1 of Monoplex corrugatus. Lineage (NCBI taxonomy): Eukaryota > Metazoa > Mollusca > Gastropoda > Littorinimorpha > Ranellidae > Monoplex > Monoplex corrugatus. The sequence goes on along the minus strand of CM060310.1, from coordinate 4,728,572 downwards.
GCCAGACAAGACATTTTAAGAGTTTTATCTTAAGGTCTGCTGTTATGCTGTGGTCTTTCCAAATATTGTTCAATTGAAACCATACTGTTCTTGGCCATTCCAATTCTCATCTTTATGTCTTTTGAGCATGTTCCATCGTGTGTCTTGACTGAACCTAAATATTTAAAAGTCCTTGACATTTTCTAGAGGGACTTGGTTTAGCATGATCTGGTCCTGTCTAGTGTTATATTTGCATGCAACATGCATAACCTTTGTCTTCTTTGAATTTAAGTCCAACCCGGGTCTACCCTGCTCAGGATCCTCCTAGAGCCTGTAATGTTGTCTGCCAGTAATCCTGTGTCATCTGCGTAGCGTAAATTTGACAGGTTTCTACCACCAATATTTACTCCCATGTCTTCTATGTCTGCTTCTCTCATGATATGTTCAGTGTATATGCTGAAGAGATGTGGAGACAGGATGCAACCCTGCCTTACCCCTTTAGTGATGTTAAAAAATTTGCAGTTTTGATTATTCCATCTGATTGTTGCTTTTTGATCATTATATAATGAAGCTATGAGGGAAACCAGATGTCTTGGAAAACCCATTTTGATCATGAAGTGGAAAAGACTTTGGTGAATCACGCTATCAAACGCTTTGCTGTAGTCAATGAAAACGATGAACATCTCTTGGTCTGTGTTTCTAATCTTTTCTATCAATATCTGGAGTACAAACAGCATATCTATTGTTCCCCTGTTTTTCCTATAGCCTGCCTGACAGTCGGATAGCTCTTCCTCTACTTTTGACTTTAACCTGTTTAAAATTATTATCAGCAGTATTTTACTGGCATGACTGATCAGTGCAATTGTTCTATAATTGTTGCAGTCTTTGACATTTCCACTCTTATGTAACATGACAAATTCTTGGAGCTTCCAGTCTGTAGGCCATTGACAAGTCTTCCATATCTTGCAGCATAAGTGATGCATTACTTTGAGTCCACCATCACCTGAGTGTTTCAACAACTCTCCAGGAATATTGTCAAGACCAGGAGACTTTCTGCATTTTAGATCTTTAATGGCAGATTCAACTTCGCTGAGCAGAGGTTCAGGTTCCATATCTCCAGGGGTCAATTCCAAATTTGGCTCTAAATTATTTTCATGGCCGTCAGGCTTGCCAAAAAGTGATGTGCCATATTCGTTCCACCTATCCAAGACATCATCTGGTTCAGTCAGTGTGTGACCATCCTTATTGTTGATGCATTGGTTTGTTGCTTTGAAATTTGTTTTTTTCACTTTTTTTATTTGTTTGAAGAGCTCCCTCGACTTCCTGTTTTCGTTGTGTTCATTGATTTTACTGCATTCTTGTGCCAGCCAATTTGCTTTGTCTCTTCTGACTTTACTTTTTATTTCTCTTTTCAGTGCTGAGTATTTTTCCCGCTCTCCCTGCTTTCGAGCTTGACTTTTCTTTTCTGCCAGATCTATCACTTCCTGACTTATGTAGGGCTTAGCTTTTTTCCTTTTCTTTTCTTTTCCTAGTTTTTCTTCAGAGATTTTGGTCAGTGTGTTTTTTATGTCTGTCCAGATTTCATCAGGATATGAGTCATTTTCATCCCAAACTTCAAGTAACTTTAAGAAACGATTACTTGTTTCTATACTAAATTCTAACGCCAGCTCAGGGTTTTCTAATTTTGATATGTCGAACTTTGGCGTCGATTTGGTTTTAGGCTTCTTCAATATTTTCATTCTTAATTTGGTTGTCACAAGAATGTGATCCGTGTCGCAGTCTGTTCCAGGCTTTGTTTTTGCATTGAGGACAGTTGATTTCCAGGATCTGTCAATGATAATATAATCAATCTGATTACGACACCTGTCTCCTGGAGAGATCCATGTGTATCTTCTGCGCAGTGGTTGTTGGAAGAAAGTATTTGTGATGTTCATCTCATTTGCCTGACAAAACAGAGCCAGCATGTCACCTCTCTCATTTCGTTCTCCTAAACCATATGGTCCTATTCCACATTCTGTGTCAGCCCCCTCTCCAATTTTAGCGTTGAAGTCACCCATCACAATGCATATTTCCTTTTTGGGGATTTTGTCTCTGATAGTTTGGAGGTCATTGTAAAAATGTTCTATTTCTTCTTATGAGCTAGTGGATGTTGGAGCATAGGCTTGAACTATGTTCAAAACAGCATATTTGGTATTTATTTTGACAGTGAGAAATCTGTCATTAATTGGATTATAGCTTTTCAGAGCTCCAGCATGCTTTTTGTCCAGCACAATTGCTACTCCTCTTGAGCCACCTTTTTCATTTCCACTATATACAACTGTATGCTCTCCTACAGTAAAAAGTCCCTGCCCACTCCATCTAACCTCACAGAGCCCTGTTATGTTCATCTTGCTCCTTTCTAATTCTTTGACTAGTAGGTAGAGCTTTCCTAATTCTAACATAGTCTGTACATTCCATGTCCCTATATTCAAATCCCATTTTTGCATTTTTTTCTTTTTGTGATTTTGCATTTTTGAGGAGTTTCTACATGTCCGCTTCCAATAACCTCCGTCGGGTAATCCATTACCGTCATCACAGCTATCTTTCACAGACACGGACTCTCCCTCCTCAGTAGCCATTGAGTTCAGGTCCCCCCTGGGGGACTCAGAGGACACAGAACTATAACGTTTTCCATTTTGTGAGTTCATCATATGCAATAATTAGCAAAAGTACAAGCAAGTAGTTTGCGGGTGCCTTCTTGCCGCGCAGTGCACTTACAGTGCTGAGATCCTGACCATTGTTCCTTCGAAGAAATCATCTGCTCACGACATTGAAAAAGCCTATGATGTTCTTCATATATTGTTATCAAGTTGGTATCTTCTTTACCCGTCATTATTTCACCACACTCCCCTGCGCCAGGCACTTGTTATGGTATAAGCACCCTTAGTCATGGTCCCACGACCTTGCTTCTTAAGCGAGGGCACAAGTCGCGATAGCTTCCGGTCTAAGGACATAAGCTACCTCTCGACCATAAAGCAGATCATTGTAAAGGCCATCATAAAGACCTTCCTGTAAAGGCCATAAAGACTTGTATTGTAAAGGGCTCTAAGACCATAAAGACCTTCTCTGTAAAGGACCATAAAGACATTCCTGTCTTGACTAAAGGACTCATAAAGACCATAAAGACCTTCTCTGTAAAGGACATAAAGACTCATAAAGACCTTCTCTGTAAAGGACCATAAAGAATAAAGACCTTCTGTAAAGACCATAAAGACATAAAACCTTCTCTGTAAAGGACCATAAAGACTTCTCTGTAAAGGACCATAAAGACACTTCTCTGTAAAGGACCATAAAGACCTTCTCTGTAAAGGACCATAAAGACCTTCTCTGTAAAGGACCATAAAGACCTTCATGTAAAGGACCATAACGACCTTCTCTGTAAAGGACATAAAGACCTTCTCTGTGAAGGACCATAAAGACCTTCTCTGTAAAGGCCATAAAGACTTCTCTGAGACCATAAAGACCTTCTCTGTAAAGGGCATAAAGACCTTCTCTGTAAGGACCATAAAGACCTTCTCTGTAAAGGCCATGAAAAGACCTTCTCTGTAAAGGACCATAAAGACCTTCTCTGTAAAGGCCATAAAGACCTTCTCTGTAAAGGACCATAAAGACCTTCTCTGTAAAGGGACCATAAAGACCTTCTCTGTAAAGGACCATAAGACCTTCTCTGTAAAGGACCATAAAGACCTTCTCTGTAAAGGGACCATAAAGACCTTCTCTGTAAAGGACCATAAAGACCTTCTCTGTAAAGGACCATAAAGACCTTCTCTGTAAAGGGCCATAAAGACTTCTCTGTAAAGGGTCATAAAGACCTTCTCTGTAAAGGACCATAAAGACCTTCTCTGTAAAGGGCCATAAAGCATAAAGACCTTCTCTGTAAAGGACCATAAAGACTTCTCTGTAAAGGGCCATAAAGACCTTCTCTGTAAAGGACCATAAAGACCTTCTCTGTAAAGGGCCATAAAGACCTTCTCTGTAAAGGACCATCAAGACCTTCTCTGTAAAGGACCATAAAGACTAGACCTTCTCTGTAAAGGCCATAAAGACCTTCTCTGTAAAGGACCATAAAGACATAAAGACCTTCTCTGTAAAGACCATAAGAGACCATAAAGACTTCTCTGTAAAGGGTCATAAAGACCTTCTCTGTAAAGGACCATAAAGACCTTCTCTGTAAAGGACCATAAAGACCTCGTAAAGGGCCATAAAGACCTTCTCTGTAAAGGGTCATAAAGACTTTCTCTGTAAAGGACCATAAAGACCTTCTCTGCAAAGGGCCATAAAGACATAAAGACCTCTGTAAAGGACCATCGAGACATAAAGACCTTCTCTGTAAAGGACCATCAAGACCTTCTCTGTAAAGGACCATAAAGACGTAAAGACCTTCTCTGTAAAGGCCATAAAGACATAAAAGACCTTCTCTGTAAAGGACCATAAAGACATAAAGACCTTCTCTGTAAAGGACCATAAAGACATAAGACCTTCTCTGTAAAGGACCATAAAGACATAAAGACCTTCTCTGTAAAGGACCATAAAGACATAAAGACCTTCTCTGTAAAGACCATAAAGACATAAAGACCTTCTCTGTAAAGGCCATAAAGACATAAAGACCTTCTCTGTAAAGGCCATAAAGACATAAAGACCTTCTCTGTAAAGGACCATAAAGACATAAAGACCTTCTCTGTAAAGGACCATAAAGACATAAAGACCTTCTCTGTAAAGGCCATAAAGACATAAAGACCTTCTCTGTAAAGGCCATAAAGACATAAAGACCTTCTCTGTAAAGGACCATAAAGACATAAAGACCTTCTCTGTAAAGGACCATAAAGACATAAAGACCTTCTCTGTAAAGGACCATAAAGACATAGAGACCTTCTCTGTAAAGGACCATAAAGACATAGAGACCTTCTCTGTAAAGGACCATAAAGACATAGAGACCTTCTCTGTAAAGGCCATAAAAACATAAAGACCTTCTCTGTAAAGGACCATAAGGACATAAAGACCTTCTCTGTAAAGGACCATAAAGACATAAAGACCTTCTCTGTAAAGGACCATAAAGACATAAAGACCTTCTCTGTAAAGGACCATAAAGACATAGAGACCTTCTCTGTAAAGGACCATAAAGACATAAAGACCTTCTCTGTAAAGGACCATAAAGACATAAAGACCTTCTCTGTAAAGGACCATAAAGACATAGAGACCTTCTCTGTAAAGGCCATAAAGACATAAAGACCTTCTCTGTAAAGGCCATAAAGACATAAAGACCTTCTCTGTAAAGGTCCATAAAGACACAGAGACCTTCTCTGTAAAGGCCATAAAGACATAAAGACCTTCTCTGTAAAGGTCCATAAAGAGACAGAGACCTTCTCTGTAAAGGCCATAAAGACATAAAGACCTTCTCTGTAAAGGACCATAAAGACATAAAGACCTTATCTGTAAAGGACCATAAAGACACAGAGACCTTCTCTGTAAAGGCCATAAAGACATAAAGACCTTCTCTGTAAAGGCCATAAAGACATAAAGACCTTCTCTGTAAAGGTCATAAAGACATAAAGACCTTCTCTGTAAAGGTCCATAAAGACACAGAGACCTTCTCTGTAAAGGCCATAAAGACATAGAGACCTTCTCTGTAAAGGACCATAAAGACATAAAGACCTTCTCTGTAAAGGACCATAAAGACATAAAGACCTTCTCTGTAAAGGTCATAAAGACATAGAGACCTTCTCTGTAAAGGCCATAAAGACATAAAGACCTTCTCTGTAAAGGCCATAAAGACATAAGACCTTCTCTGTAAAGGTCATAAAGACATAAAGACCTTCTCTGTAAAGGACCATAAAGACAAGACCTTCTCTGTAAAGCCATAAGACCTTCTCTGTAAAGGCCATAAAGACATAAAGACCTTCTCTGTAAAGGACATAAAGACATAAAGACCTTCTCTGTAAAGGCCATAAAGACATAGAGACCTTCTCTGTAAAGGCCATAAAGACATAAAGACCTTCTCTGTAAAGGCCATAAAGACATAAAGACTTCTCTGTAAAGTCATAAAGACTTCTCTGTAAAGGACCATAAAGACATAAAGACCTTCTCTGTAAAGGTCATAAAGACATAAAGACCTTCTCTGTAAAGGCCATAAAGACATAAAGACCTTCTCTGTAAAGGCCATAAAGACATAAAGACCTTCTCTGTAAAGGACCATAAAGACATAAAGACCTTCTCTGTAAAGGACCATAAAGACATAAAGACCTTCTCTGTAAAGGACCATAAAGACATAAAGACCTTCTCTGTAAAGGCCATAAAGACATAAAGACCTTCTCTGTAAAGGACCATAAAGACATAAAGACCTTCTCTGTAAAGGACCATAAAGACATAAAGACCTTCTCTGAAAGGCCATAAAGACATAAAGACCTTCTCTGTAAAGGCCATAAAGACATAAAGACCTTCTCTGTAAAGGTCCATAAAGACATAAAGACCTTCTCTGTAAAGGCC
>CM060310.1:4714571-4717071 GCA_030674185.1 Monoplex corrugatus | reverse complement strand
TGTCTGCCTCTCTCTGTCTCTCACTGTCTTTGTCTCTGTCTGTCTTTTTCTGTCTGTCTGTCTGTCTCTCCGTCTGCCTGTCTGTCTACCTGTCTGCCTGTCTCTCCGTCTGCCTGTCTGTCTGTCTGTTTGTCTGTCTCTCTGTCTCTTTCTCTTTCTCTCTCTCACGGTCTCTGATTCTCTCTCTGTCTGTCTCAATGTCTTTGTATCTGTCTTTCTCTTTTTCTGTCTGCCTGCCTGCCTGTCTGTCTCTCCGTCTCTCTGTCCGTCTGTCTCTCTCTCACCTCCTCTCTCTCTCTCTATTATCTATTCATATTTTGAAAAAAAATATATCAGTGCTGAAATAAAGTATGTTTGGAGCTTGCAGTTTGGAAAAGGACAACACCAGAAACGCCCCACCCAAATCTGCCAGCAGTTATCTGGCAGAATCCTGCAACCATCGCTGGCAAGGTCTTGAATGACCTGTGGCCCGACAGATGGTGAACACCACAGCCTATGCCTTATCAGCAGTTGCAGTACCACTGGAAAACGTGGACAACATCAAGTACTTGGGCTCTGTCAAAACCAACACAGGATCTTGCAGCAAGGACGTGAGATCAAGAATAGGCATGGCCAAGAAAAAAATGGTCCAGTTGAACAACACATGGTAAGACAGAGGCATACCAACGAAACTAAAATATTACGTTGCTTGATTTGGCCTGTTGTCATGTACAGATGTGAAGCCTGGACTTTGAAGAAAGATGACGAAAATAAAATAAGCGCAGCAGAAATATGGTTCTACAGGCGTCTTGTTAGAGTAATATGGACAGACAAAAGAACCAACGAAAGCGTGCTAAAGGAATTAGCTATCCAACGTAAAATGATGCTCCCAGAGATCAACAAAAGAAAATTGAAGTATATCGGGCACATAAACAGAAGCACAAGAACCGATTTGATGACATCAGTCCTGCAGGGGAGAGTCGAGGCAAAGAGAAAACAAGGAAGACCAGCAAAATCCTTCATGGACAACATCGCTGACGCCTGCAAACTGGGGCTCCATGACGTCATACACAGGAACAGAGACCGTGTCGCCTGGCGATCCTTTGTGACAAAGAGTGGAGCTCCCACCATCGTCTACGGCGATGGAGATAGATGATGATGACGGCGTCACTTACGAAAGATGACGTCTCCGCACCTAGAATGAATGTCATAGACCCTGACGCCATAGATGCCATGTGACGGATAAGACCCGAAATCATACATATTTGTAAGCCCTACATGCTTAAAAGATCTTGAGGTTTTATTAAGCGTATGTTTTTTTTTTTAACTTCTATATTCATTTTCGTTCTATACAACCGAGCTAATAAACCACAATGTTGAATGCATATACTTGCATAATGTTAATTTAACATAACATATCGCCAATGCGGGAAAGTTCGTTGGTCCGCTTTCCTTTTCTCTCCTTTTCTCTGTGTCGATTGTATGCGTACGCCTGGTGCGTGAGTGCTCTTTGATTTGAATTACCAATATTTGGTGCCGTATAAATATTGTAATTATTACCATTTTCTTATTCTATTGGAGTTTGTTTGTTCAAAAGGAATTCATCACATTTGAACACTTCCATATTCACTCCACCCAAATCTGTCAGTAAGTAAGTATATGGCAGACTCCTCGGGCCCACGCAAAACTCTGTGTGCTGGTAAGGTCTTGAAATGTGGAGAGGAGAAGGGAGAACAGAAGCTATGAAACACTGATAGATGTGAGATGACCAGACTGAGTGGGGCATTAAGACAGACAGCCAACAGGCCACATTTGTTATGTTGCAGGCTGAGCTTAAGCTCCAGACATCACATCTTGATTCCACGGCTCTGTCAAAAAACAACAACAAACAAACAAACAAAAACAACAACATGCACACACACACACACACACACACACACACACACACACACACACACACACACACACACACAAACAACAACCAGAATCTCTCCATCAATTAATATTAAATAAATAGATAAAAACAAACAAACAAATAAACAAATAAATAAATACAAACATACATACATACATACATATATACATACATACATACATACATACATAAATAAACAATGACACACACACACCACCAACAACAAGAACAACTCCAACAAAAAACAACAACAATAACAACAACAACAAAACCCTCTCATCACGAAACAAGAAAAGCAATAAGCCAAAGAATAATGTAACAAGGAAGTCACTGAGTGACAGCCAGTAGATTAACAAGGGAAGTTACTTACAATACAGGGAGTAAATTACAAGATGAAAATGTCACAGTCTAGTCGTGCAGTTAGTTAAATAACCATATTTCTCACTAAGGACACGAGCCGTGTGTCTGAAAACGTGCAGTTTTCAATCTCCTTTATGTTAAGCATGAAAGCTATTTTACAAATAAATAATCATTTTTGTAGAACGCTATCATTTAAACTCATTTGGACTCCCTGCACATAACATATCATCACACGTTATAGCGTGG
>CM060310.1:4699571-4709571 GCA_030674185.1 Monoplex corrugatus | reverse complement strand
TTGTATCAGTCTGTGTGAGGTCCTACATAGTGTGTGTGTTGTACATCCTTGTATCAGTCTGTGTGAGGTCCTACATAGTGTGTGTGTTGTACATCCTTGTATTAGTCTGTGTGCGGTCCTACATAGTGTGTGTGTTGTACATCCTTGTATCAGTCTGTGTGAGGTCCTACATAGTGTGTGTGTTTTACATCCTTGTATCAGTCTGTGTGATGTCCTACATAGTGTGTGTGTTGTACATCCTTGTATCAGTCTGTGTGATGTCCTACATAGTGTGTGTGTGTTTTTGTACACCCTTGTATCAGTCTGTGTGATGTCCTACATAGTGTGTGTGTGTTTTGTACACCCTTGTATCAGTCTGTGTGATGTCCTACATAGTGTGTGTGTGTTTTGTACACCCTTGTATCAGTCTGTGTGATGTCCTACATAGTGTGTGTGTGTTTTGTACACCCTTGTATCAGTCTGTGTGATGTCCTACATAGTGTGTGTGTGTTTTTGTACACCCTTGTATCAGTCTGTGTGATGTCATATATAGTGTGTGTGTTGTACATCCTTGTATCAGTCTGTGTGCGGTCCTACATATGTGTGTGTGTTTTACATCCTTGTATTAGTCTGTGTGAGGTCCTACATAGTGTGTGTGTTGTACATCCTTGTATTAGTCTGTGTGCGGTCCTACATAGTGTGTGTGTTGTACATCCTTGTATCAGTCTGTGTGCGGTCCTACATAGTGTGTGTGTTGTACATCCTTGTATCAGTCTGTGTGATGTCCTACATAGTGTGTGTGTTTTGTACATCCTTGTATCAGTCTGTGTGATGTCATATATAGTGTGTGTGTTGTACATCCTTGTATCAGTCTGTGTGATGTCCTACATAGTGTGTGTGTTGTACATCCTTGTATCAGTCTGTGTGATGTCCTACATAGTGTTGTGTTTTGTACATCCTTGTATCAGTCTGTGTGATGTCATATATAGTGTGTGTGTTGTACATCCTTGTATCAGTCTGTGTGATGTCATATATAGTGTGTGTGTTGTACATCCTTGTATCAGTCTGTGTGATGTCCTACATAGTGTGTGTGTGTTGTACATCCTTGTATCAGTCTGTGTGATGTCATATATAGTGTGTGTGTTGTACATCCTTGTATCAGTCTGTGTGATGTCATACATTGTGTGTGTGTTTTGTACATCCTTGTATCAGTCTGTGTGATGTCATATATAGTGTGTGTGTTGTACATCCTTGTATCAGTCTGTGTGAGGTCCTACATAGTGTGTGTGTTTTACATCCTTGTATCAGTCTGTGTGATGTCCTACATAGTGTGTGTGTTGTACATCCTTGTATCAGTCTGTGTGATGTCATACATAGTGTGTGTGTTGTACATCTTTGTATCAGTCTGTGTGAGGTCATACATAGTGTGTGTGTTTTGTACACCCTTGTATCAGTCTGTGTGATGTCCTACATAGTGTGTGTGTTGTACATCCTTGTATCAGTCTGTGTGATGTCTTAGATAGTGTGAGTGTTGTACATCCTTGTATCAGTCTGTGTGATGTCCTACATAGTGTGTGTGTTGTACATCCTTGTATCAGTCTGTGTGATGTCCTACATAGTGTGTGTGTTTTGTACACCCTTGTATCAGTCTGTGTGATGTCCTACATAGTGTGTGTGTTTTACATCCTTGTATTAGTCTGTGTGAGGTCATACATAGTGTGTGTGTTGTACATCCTTGTATCAGTCTGTGTGATGTCCTACATAGTGTGTGTGTTTTATATCCTTGTATTAGTCTGTGTGATGTCCTAAATAGTGTGTGTGTTTTACATCCTTGTATCAGTCTGTGTGATGTCCTACATAGTGTGTGTGTTGTACATCCTTGTATCAGTCAGTGTGATGTCCTACATAGTGTGTGTGTTGTACATCCTTGTATCAGTCTGTGTGATGTCCTACATAGTGTGTGTGTTGTACATCCTTGTATCAGTCTGTGTGATGTCATACATTGTGTATGTGTTGTACATCCTTGTATCAGTCTGTGTGAGGTCCTACATAGTGTGTGTGTTTTACATCCATGTATCAGTCTGTGTGATGTCCTACATAGTGTGTGTGTGTGTGTGTTGTACATCCTTGTATCAGTCTGTGTGATGTCATATATAGTGTGTGTGTTGTACATCCTTGTATCAGTCTGTGTGATGTCATACATTGTGTGAGTGTTGTACATCCTTGCATCAGTCTGTGTGATGTCATACATTGTGTGTGTGTTGTACATCCTTGTATCAGTCTGTGTGATGTCATACATTGTGTGTGTGTTGTACATCCTTGCATCAGTCTGTGTGATGTCATACATTGTGTGAGTGTTGTACATCCTTGTATCAGTCTGTGTGAAGTCCTACATAGTGTGTGTGTTTTACATCCTTGTATCAGTCTGTGTGAAGTCCTACATAGTGTGTGTATGTTGTACATCCTTGTATTAGTCTGTGTGATGTCCTACATAGTGTGTGTGTTTTACATCCTTGTATCAGTGTGTGTGAAGTCCTACTTAGTGTGTGTGTGTGTTGTACATCCTTGTATTAGTCTGTGTGATGTCCTACATAGTGTGTGTGTTGTACATCCTTGTATCAGTCTGTGTGAAGTCCTACATAGTGTGAGTGTGTTGTACATCCTTGTATCAGTCTGCGTGAAGTCCTACATAGTGTATGTGTTTTACATCCTTGTATCAGTCTGTGTGATGTCCTACATAGTGTGTGTGTGTGTTGTACATCCTTGTATCAGTCTGTGTGAAGTCCTACATAGTGTATGTGTTGTACATCCTTGTATCAGTCTGTGTGAGGTCCTACATAGTGTGTGTGTTTTACATCCTTGTATCAGTCTGTGTGATGTCCTACATGTTGTTGTGTTTGTACATCCTTGTACAGTCTGTGTGATGTCATACATAGTGTGTGTGTTGTACATCCTTGTATCAGTCTGTGTGATGTCATACATTGTGTGTGTTGTACATCCTTGTATCAGTCTGTGTGATGTCATACATTGTGTGTGTGTTGTACATCTTGTATCAGTCTGTGTGATGTCATACATTGTGTGTGTGTTGTACATCCTTGATCAGTCTGTGTGATGTCCTACATAGTGTGTGTGTTGTACATCCTTGTATCAGTCTGTGTGATGTCTACATAGTGTGTGTGTTGTACATCCTTGTATCAGTCTGTGTGATGTCTACATAGTGTGTGTGTTTGTACATCCTTGTATCAGTCTGTGTGATGTCCTACATAGTGTGTGTGTTTTACATCCTTGTATCAGTCTGTGTGAGTCCTACATAGTGTGTGTGTGTTGTACATCCTTGTATCAGTCTGTGTGAGGTCCTACATAGTGTGTGTTGTTACATCCTTGTATCAGTCTGTGTGAATGTACCTACATAGTGTTGTGTGTGTTACATCCTTGTATAGTCTGTGTGATGTCCTACATAGTGTGTGTGTTGTAAATCCTTGTATCAGTCTGTGTGAGTCACTACATAGTGTGTGTGTGTTGTACATCCTTGTATCAGTCTGGTGAAGTCCTACATAGTGTGTGTGTTTTACATCCTTGTATCAGTCTGTGTGATGTCCTACATAGTGTGTTGTGTTGTACATCCTTGTATCAGTCTGTGTGATGTCCTACATAGTGTGTGTGTTGTACATCCTTGTATCAGTCTGTGTGAGGGTCCTACATAGTGTGTGTGTTGTTACATCCTTGTATCAGTCTGTGTGATGTCCTACATAGTGTATGTGTGTTTACATCCTTGTATCTAGTCTGGTGTGAGGTCCTACATAGTGTGTGTGTTGTACATCTTGTATTAGTCTGTGTGAGTCCTACATAGTGTAGTGTGTTGTACATCCTTGTATCTAGTCTGTGTGAGTCCACATAGTGTGTGTGTTGTTACATCCTTGTATCAGTCTGTGTGATGTCCTACATAGTGTGTGTGTTGTACATCCTTGTATCAGTCTGTGTGAGTCCTACATAGTGTGTGTGTTTGTACATCCTTGTATGTTGTGTGGGTCCTAACATAGTGTGTGTGTTTACATCCTTGTATCAGTCTGTGTGAGTCCTACATGTGTGTGTGTTTTACATCCTTGTATAGTCTGTGTGAGTCTACATAGTGTGGTGTTACATCTTGTATAGTCTGTGTGAGGTCCTACATAGTGTGGTTTTACTCCTTGTTCGGTGTGATCTACATAGTGTGTGTTTTACATCCTTGTATCATCTGGTGAGTCCTATGTGTGTGTGTTGTACATCCTTGAAGTCTGTGTGATGTCTACATGTTGTAGTTGTACATCCTTGTATCAGTCTGTGTGATGTCTACATTTGTGGTTTTACATCCTTGTATCAGTCTGTGTGATGTCTACATGTGTGTATGTTGTACATCCTTGTATCAGTCTGTGTGATGTCATCATGTGTGTGTGTTTTACATCCTTGTATCAGTCTGTGTGATGTCCTACATAGTGTGTGTGTTTGTACATCCTTGTATCGTCTGTGTGATGTCATACATGTGTATGTGTTTGTACATCCTTGTATACAGTCTGTGTGACGTCTAACTATGTGTGTGTGTTTGTACATCCTGTATCAGTCTGTGTGATGTCCTACATAGTGTGTGTGTTGTACATCCTTGTATCAGTCTGTGTGATGTCATAATTGTGTGTGTGTTGTACATCCTTGTATCAGTCTGTGTGATGTCCTACATAGTGTGAGTGTTGTACATCCTTGATCAGTCTGTGTGATGTCTACATAGTGTGTGTGTTGTACATCCTTGTATCAGTCTGTGTGATGTCTACATTGTGTGTGTGTTGTACATCCTTGTATCTCCTGTGTGTGTCTACATTGTGTGTGTTGTACATCCTTGTATCAGTCTGTGTGAGTCCTACATAGTGTGTGTGTTTTACATCCTTGTATCAGTCTGTGTGAGTCTACATAGTGTGTGTATGTTGTACATCCTTGTATAGTCTGTGTGATGTCCTACATAGTGTGTGTGTTTACATCCTTGTATCAGTCTGTGTGAGTCCTACATAGTGTGTGTGTTGTAATCCTTGTATAGTCTGTGTGATGTCCTACATAGTGTGTGTGTTGTACATCCTTGTATCAGTCTGTGTGAAGTCCTACATAGTGTGGTGTGTTGTACATCCTTGTATCAGTCTGGTGAGTCCTACATAGTGTTGTGTTGTACATCCTTGTATCAGTCTGTGTGATGTCCTACATAGCATAGTGTGTGTGTTGTACTCCTTGTATCAGTCTGTGTGATGTCATAATTGTGTGTGTGTTGTACATCCTTGTATCAGTCTGTGTGAGTCCTACATAGTGTGTGTGTTTTACATCCTTGTATCAGTCTGTGTGATGTCCTACATAGTGTGTGTGTGTGTGTGTTGTACATCCTTGTACCAGTCTGTGTGATGTCATATATAGTGTGTGTTGTACATCCTTGTATCAGTCTGTGTGATGTCATACATTGTGTGAGTGTTGTACATCCTTGCATCAGTCTGTGTGATGTCATACATTGTGTGTGTGTTGTACATCCTTGTATCAGTCTGTGTGATGTCATACATTGTGTGTGTTGTACACCTTGCATCAGTCTGTGTGATGTCATACATTGTGTGAGTGTTGTACATCCTTGTATCAGTCTGTGTGAAGTCCTACATAGTGTGTGTGTTTACATCCTTGTATCAGTCTGTGTGAGTCCTACATAGTGTGTGTATGTTGTCATCCTTGTATAGTCTGTGTGATGTCCTACATAGTGTGTGTGTTTTACATCCTTGTATCAGTTGTGTGAAGTCCTACATAGTGTGTGTGTGTGTTGTACATCCTTGTATTAGTCTGTGTGATGTCCTACATAGTGGTGTGTTGTACATCCTTGTATCAGTCTGTGTGAAGTCCTACATAGTGTGAGTGTGTTGTACATCCTTGTATCAGTCTGCGTGAAGTCCTACATTAGTGTATGTGTTGTACATCCTTGTATCAGTCTGTGTGATGTCCTACATAGTGTGTGTGTGTTGTACATCCTTGTATCAGTCTGTGTGAAGTCCTACATAGTGTGTGTGTTGTACATCCTTGTACAGTCTGTTGAGGTCCTACCTAGTGTATGTGTTTTACATCCTTGTATAGTCTGTGTGATATCCTACATATGTGTGTAATCTGTAGTTTTAATCACTTTGTATTTATCTGACCGTGTGAAGTCCTACATAGTGTTATGGTTTTCATCCTTGTATTAGTCTGTGTGAAATCCTACATAGTGTGTGGTTTTACATCCTTGTATCAGTCTGTGTGATGTCCTACATAGTTTGTGTGTTTTACATCCTTGTATTAGTCTGTGTGATGTCCTACATAGTGTGTTGTGTTGTACATCCTTGTATAGTCTGTGTGATGTCCTACATAGTGTGTGTGTTTTACATCCTTGTATTAGTCTGTGTGATGTCCTACATAGTGTTGGTGTTGTACATCCTTGTGTTAGTCTGTGTGATGTCTTAGATAGTGTGTGTGTTTACATCCTTGTATCAGTCTGTGTGAGTCCTACATAGTGTATGTGTTTTACATCCTTGTATCAGTCTTGTGAGTTCCTAATAGTGTATGTTTTTTTACATCATTGTATCAGTCTGTGTGATGTTCTACATAGTGTATGTGTTGTACATCCTTGTATCAGTCTGTGTGAGTCCTATATAGTGTATGTGTTTTACATCCTTGGTTAGTCTGTGTGATGTCTACATAGTGTTGTGTTGTACATCCTTGTGTTAGTCTGTGTGATGTCTTAGTTAGTGTGTTGTATTTACATCCTTGTATCATCATGTGTGTGTCTTAGTTAGTGTGTATTGTGTTTTTACATCCTTGTATCAGTCTGTGTGATGTCCTTAGATAGTGTGTGTGTTTTACATCCTTGTATCAGTCTGTGTGATGTCTAGATAGTGTGTGTGTTTTACATCCTTGTATCAGTCTGTGTGGTAGGTTACATCTGATCATCGTGTAATGTTGTTTTACATCCTTGTATAGTCTGTGTGAGGTCCTATATAGTGTATGTTTTTTACATCATTGTATCAGTCTGTGGTGAAGTCCTACATAGTGTATGTGTTGTACATCCTTGTATCAGTCTGTGTGAGGTCCTATATAGTGTATGTGTTTTTACATCCTTGTATTAGTCTGTGTGATGTCCTACATAGTGTGTGTGTTGTACATCCTTGTATTAGTCTGTGTGCGGTCCTACATAGTGTGTGTGTTGTACATCCTTGTATCAGTCTGTGTGCGGTCCTGCATAGTGTGTGTGTTTTACATCCTTGTATTAGTCTGTGTGAGGTCCTGCATAGTGTGTGTGTTGTACATCCTTGTATTAGTCTGTGTGAGTCCTACATAGTGTGTGTGTTGTACATCCTTGTATAGTCTGTGTGAGTCCTACATAGTGTGTGGTTGTACATCCTTATATTTGTCTGTGTGATGTCCTACATAGTGTGTGTGTTGTACATCCTTGTATTAGTCTGTGTGCGGTCATACATAGTGTGTGTGTTGTACATCCTTGTGTTAGTCTGTGTGAGGTCATACATAGTGTTGTGTTGTACATCCTTGTATTAGTCTGTGTGGAGTCATACATAGTGTGTGTGTTGTACATCCTTGTATTAGTCTGTGTGAGGTCATACATAGTGTGTGTGTTGTACATCCTTGTATCAGTCTGTGTGATGTCCTACATAGTGTGTGTGTGTTGTACATCCTTGTATCAGTCTGTGTGATGTCCTACATAGTGTTGTGTTGTACATCCTTGTATCAGTCTGTGTGATGTCCTACATAGTGTGTGTGTTGTACATCCTTGTATCAGTCTGTGTGATGTCCTACATAGTGTATGTGTTGTACATCCTTGTATCAGTCTGTGTGATGCCCTACATAGTGTGTTGTGTTGTACATCCTTGTTAGTCTGTGTGATGTCCTACATAGTGTGTGTGTTGTACATCCTTGTATAGTCTGTGTGATGTCCTACATAGTGTTGTGTTGTACATCCTTGTATCAGTCTGTGTGATGTCCTACATAGTGTGTGTGTTGTACACCTTGTATT
The DNA here is from genome assembly GCA_030674185.1 of Monoplex corrugatus. Taxonomy (NCBI): domain Eukaryota; kingdom Metazoa; phylum Mollusca; class Gastropoda; order Littorinimorpha; family Ranellidae; genus Monoplex; species Monoplex corrugatus. The sequence goes on along the minus strand of CM060310.1, from coordinate 4,701,542 downwards.
AGTCTGTGTGATGCCTACATAGTGTGTGTGTTGTACATCCTTGTATGAGTCTGTGTGAGGTCCTACATATGTGTTGTTTTGTACATCCTTGTATCAGTCTGTGTGATGTCCTACATAGTGTGTGTTGTACATCCTTGTATCAGTCTGTGTGATGTCCTACATAGTGTGTGTGTTTTACACCTTGTATTAGTCTGTGTGATGCCTACATAGTGTGTGTGTTGTACATCCTTGTATTAGTCTGTGTGAGATCCTACATATGTGTGTGTTGTACATCCTTGTATTAGTCTGTGTGAGGTCCTACAATGTATGTGTTTTAATCCTTGTATCAGTCTATGTGAGGTCCTACATAGTGTGTGTTTTACATCCTTGTATTAGTCTGTGTGAGTCCTACCTAAGTTGTGTTTTAAACGTTGTATCATCTAAGGGGAGGTCCTACAAGTGTGTGTGTTTACATCCTTGTATTAGTCTGTGTGAGGTCCATACATAGTGTAGTGTTGTACATCCTTGTATTAGTCTGTGTAGGTCCTACGAAATGTATGTGTTTTAATCGTTGTATCAGTCTAGTGAGGTCCTACATAGTGTGTGTGTTTACATCCTTGTATTAGTCTGTGTGATGTCCTACATAGTGTGTGTGTTGTACATCCTTGTATCAGTCTGTGTGATGTCCTACATAGTGTGCGTGTGTTTTACATCCTTGTATCAGTCTGTGTGATGTCCTACATAGTGTGTGTGTTTGTACATCCTTGTATCAGTCTGTGTGAGTCCTACATAGTGTGTGTGTTGTACATCCTTGTATCAGTCTGTGTGAGTCCTACATAGTGTGTGTGTTGTACATCCTTGTATAGTCTGTGTGCGGTCCTAATAGTGTATGTGTTGTACATCCTTGTATCAGTCTGTGTGATGTCCTACATAGTGTGTGTGTTGTACATCCTTGTATCAGTCTGTGTGATGTCCTACATAGTGTGTGTGTTGTACATCCTTGTATCAGTCTGTGTGATGTCCTACATAGTGTGTGTGTTGTACATCCTTGTATCAGTCTGTGTGAGGTCCTACATAGTGTGTGTGTTGTACATCCTTGTATCAGTCTGTGTGAGGTCCTACATAGTGTGAGTGTTGTACATCCTTGTATCAGTCTGTGTGATGTCCTACATAGTGTGTGTGTTGTACATCCTTGTATCAGTCTGTGTGATGTCCTACATAGTGTGTGTGTTGTACATCCTTGTATCAGTCTGTGTGAGGTCCTACATAGTGTGTGTGTTGTACATCCTTGTATCAGTCTGTGTGATGTCCTACATAGTGTGTGTGTTGTACATCCTTGTATCAGTCTGTGTGATGTCCTACATAGTGTGTGTGTGTTGTACATCCTTGTATCAGTCTGTGTGATGTCCTACATAGTGTGTGTGTTGTACATCCTTGTATCAGTCTGTGTGAGGTCCTACCTTGTGTGTGAGTTTTACATCCTTGTCTTAGTCTTACACTGGAACAGCGAGATTAAATCGTAGTGACATGTATATATATTATAACTGTACACACACACACACACACACACACACACACACACACACACACACACACACACACACACACACACACACACACAAAACACATACACAAACACAAACACAGACACAAACACACACACAGACACAGACAAACATTGAAACGGATGAAAGCACAACCAGTCCCTTGGTATAAGATCACCTGACCAAAGTCTTATCCAGTGACGTGGCACTCTTAAAAAGAGACCAAAACGAAACTAGAAACCATGCACACACACAACACACTGAAAGAAAGGACAATAAAAAGAAAGAAAAAACGTAGACAAATCACTGCCGCCACAACAAATCTTCTTTTGACTCTCTCTCTGTATTTGTCTGTAACACACTATCACCGATACACACATGGACACATAGACACACATAGACACAGACAGACAGACAGACAGACAGACAGACACACAGACACACAGAC
>CM060310.1:4682071-4684571 GCA_030674185.1 Monoplex corrugatus | reverse complement strand
GGGGGGTAATTGGATTTTAGAGCAGAAAGGGCAGATTTTAGGCGAAGGGTGAATTGATGTTTATTTCAGGCAGACGGTCCCGAAATAATAAAACAACGCTGGCCGATTGTTGATAGTTTAAATCTACGAATCTGAAGGGAAAGAGTATCTAAAGTTGAACGGAGGGTGCGAGTTGCGATATAAATATTAATATTGCCACAAAAGTATGATGCAGCACATTGCTGAATAGATTTGTATCACAAGGTATCTCATTAAATTCTGTTGAAAACAGGCAACCAGTGCAGAGAGCGGAGGTGACGGCTGACATGATCAAACTTTTGTTTTTGAGGACAAGACGAACAACTGAGTTTTGTATGCGTTGCAGACAGGGGAGAGAAGAAGCTGGCAGTCCAGAAAGGAGAGTGTTACAGTAATCAAGACGAGACAAAATGAGGGATATCACAAGCTAAGATACAGCCTCAATTGATTTAGACATGCAAGGAAAACGTCGAGCGTGGCTTTTAACTGTTTTCTTTTTATTTCAATCTGGGTGCCGTGTTTAACGTGGTGTTACTCCTGATATGGCTCTAGTAGTCGGCTGGGCTATAAGCAATATCAACCTGAAGCCTCAGTTGAAAGATTTATTCGAATGTAACCAATTCACCAAATCTGGTAGTTGTACGATTTGCAATTTTTGCAGATCTGCGTTAGGTAGAAAGGTAGAAAGAAACTCTAGGGAGAGCTAGACAACAGAAGGTCTTCAGAGAAGTAACCCCCTTTAGACAAGTGTTTCGGCCCTGAATTCCTTACACTCTCGGGGGGCCGGGCCACATCCAGGTCATGACTCCTGGATGCCCTTCTGCTGTTGTCTATTTTTTTTTTTTTTCCCACGCCGGGGATCGAACCTGGGCGATTCTGCGCTTCAGAACTGCGGTACGCGGTTTTACCAATGTGCTAACGGGGCACACATCATCTGTAGGGAATTTAATCCTTATGAAGTTCACTTTTTTCGTTCCTCCTTGCCCAGATCCAGCTTGAGCTCCTTTCTGCTGCCTCTGCCATCGCTTTAAGGGCTCTAGTCCTCTTCTTCCCAGAAATGGCGAGTTGTTTCATGAGATCATAAGCGGAGGTGCCCACAAACCCTCTTGCCCCGACCTCTATGGCGAAGATTTTGACCCGCAGACCTGCTTTCTTCAGGGTGCTGGCAAGACCGGCGTATTTTTCGGTCTTGTAGATATGTGCTTCTTCCATTCTGCTTTCGTATGGCACAGTGAGTTCTATCAGAATCACTTGTTTCGAGGAGTCAGAGTGGAGAGCGATGTCTGGTCTCATGCCTGTCTTGCTGATGACATCTGGGTAATTTCTCCACTCTGGGAGGTCTGCTGTACACTCCCAGTCGACTGCTCCATCCAGAAGACCCTTTGGCAATGTGCTGGTTGTCATAGCACTTTCGGGCCAGACCTGTTTCCCTCCTGCTTTGTAGAACGTTGTCATAGCAATTGGTGGGTTTGGGGTCATGGTTTTTTCGCTAACCACATCTGTGATCACTTTCAGAACTTGGTTGTGCCTCCATGTATACCTTCCTTGGGCTAGCGCTACTTTGCAAGAGCTTAGGACATGTTCCACTGTTTGTTTCTTCTGACAGAGCGGACATGCTGGGTCGTCTGATTTCCCCCATTTCACTAAGTTTGCATTCGAGGGGAGCAGGTCATATACAGATCTGAGGAGGAAGCTTATCCTTAGAGGAGCCATGTGCCACATATCGTTCCAGCTGAGACTTCTTTGGAGTGCACTGTCCCATGTTGTCCATTGCCCCTGTTGACCTTGCTGGACTGCCTTCTGCACTCTTTTGACATCTTCTTCTTCCTTCAACTCCTGTATGATCATGTCTCTTTTTTCCTTCCCTTTGGCTTTGGACCACCACTGCATTTTTGTTGCTCCCAGTCCCTGTCTGTTGGTTTGCGTGCGTCCAATTATTTCTTTGATGCTGAGGTTTCTCTTGGCATTGTTTACAGCCTCTTGGACTTTCCACTTTCTGCCAGTTCTCAGCTTTGGATGAACTGATCTCACGATATTGTCTTCCGATTCCTCCAGCATGCTCAACAGTCTTGCTTTTCCAACTTTGTATTCCTCCACTATGGATTTGAGAGGTAGCTTCAGCATTGCTTGACGACAGTAGAATGCAACATCAGTGAGACCAGGTGGGACATCGAGCCATTTTCTTGTGTATTTGTTGATTTTGGCTTCCATTGCTTCGACTGTGCTGGTGCAAATGTCATAGATTAGCAGTGGCCACAGCAGCTTTGGTATCAGCATGAACTGTAGACACCAGACTTTGTATTTGCCTGGCAGTCCGCAGTTATCTATTTTCTTCAGGCCTTCTTCTGCTGTTTGCTTGGTTTCACATCCCCTTTGTGTGTCTTTCAGGGAGTCATCATACCATCTTCCGAGACTTTTTACTGGCTCTTCTGTGACAGTGGGGATGGCTTGGTTGGCTACCATGAATTTGACTGAATCTGCC
>CM060310.1:4642071-4669571 GCA_030674185.1 Monoplex corrugatus | reverse complement strand
TTTCTAGTATCTACAGAGGTAGAGAGTCCTAGAGGACTTATCACCAGATATTTCTAGTATCTACAGAGGTTGAGAGTCCTAGAGACTTATCACCAGATATTTCTAGTATCTACAGAGGTAGAGAGTCCTAGAGGACTTATCACCAGATATTTCTAGTATCTACAGAGGTAGAGAGTCCTAGAGGACTTATCACCAGATATTTCTGTATCTACAGAGGTGGAGAGTCCTAGAGGACTTATCACCAGATACTTCTAGTATCTACAGAGGTAGAGAGTCCTAGAGAACTTATCACCAGATATTTCTAGTATCTACAGAGGTAGAGAGTCCTAGAGGACTTATCACCAGACATTTCTAGTATCTATAGAGGTGGAGAGTCCTAGAGGACTTATATCACCAGATATTCTAGTATCTACAGAGGTAGAGAGTCCTAGAGGACTTATCACCAGATATTTCTAGTGTCTATAGAGGTAGAGAGTCCTAGAGGACTTATATCACCAGATATTTCTAGTATCTACAGAGGTAGAGAGTCCTAGAGGAACTTATCACCATATATTTCTAGTGTCTACAGAGGTTGAGAGTCTTAGAGGACTTATACCATATATTTTAGTGTCTACAGAGTAGAGAGTCTAGAGAATTTTCACCAGATATTTTAGTATCTACAAAGGTAGAGAGCCATAGAGAACTTATCACCAGATATTTCTAGTATCTACAGAGAGGTTGAGATTCCTAGAGACTTATCACCAGATATTTCTAGTATCTAACCCTAGAGAACTTATCACAAGATGTTTCTAGTGTCTACAGAGGCTGAGAGAGTTCACTACGAAAAGGTTAACATTCTCAAGGTCTGTGACGGTTCTCATAGTACCGTGGACTAGTTTCAAGACAGTTTGGAACGAAATTTCTTTGACACAAATATCCATCATGACACAAGCGTTTAGTGAGTGGAGACTGATCACCTTAATCATTTGAAGACAATCTTGAAAATATCTAACAGTTTTATGTCTGTGTGTACCAATCAGTCCCAGCCTAAGTCTATTTGCTCACGATCAGAACACTTGATACAACCTACAACAATGTTGTCAACGTCAGTACAGTTCACGTTTTCACCCACAACCTTCGTATCGTCCTTGTCAGTGAACTCCACGGTGTCACTCAGCACGTCCACATCGTCCACAGAGAACGTCAGCGGTGTTGTCTCGGTGCCAGAAGGATGTGTGATGAAACAGACGTCCTCAATTTGTCCCGTGGGACAACCCAGACAACCTAGTTTCCCAACAGATTGAAGTCTTCATCAACATTCTGTTCACAGGGATGTTTCTGCCCATTTTGTTTGCTGTGTCCATCTCAACAAACATCGTGAACATGGTCGTCTTTTACAAACATGGTTTGTCTGAAAGAATTAACACGTGTCTCTTCTCACTGGCTCTGGTGGACTGTCTCTTTGTGTCGGCGACCTACAGTTACAGCTGTGATGTGTTGTACATGTTTGCCGAGGGCAGACAAGTGGAGATAAGTCCCGCGGCCAAATTCTTTATCGAAACTCACCTGATCGGTTTACACGGTTTCGCGTTGGCATCTCACACATTGTCTGCTGTCATCGCTTTAGAGAGATGTCTGTGTGTCACATGGCCTCTTCTGGTGAAAACTCTGATGTCCGCCAAGAAGACAGCTGTGTTGTTGTGGAGTTTGGTCTTAATCATTACTGCCAGCATCTTTGTTTTTGGCGGCCTTCGTTACGGCCTGATATGTATATTTGATCCTGCAGACAACAGCACCATGATCTTTTTACACCCGAGCGAGATGTACCTCCACAACAAGGACGTCTTTGATTTCATGTACGGTATCGTGGGTGGTTTGATTCTCCCCGCTTTTTGCATCACCTCTGTGACAGTCTGCACGGCGATCACTGTGACCAAACTGAAGAAACTGTCACGATGGAGGGAGACTGTGTCGTCTGCTTCTGTAACCCTGTCGTCACGTGACTTGGCGGTTACTCGTATGATCATTGGGACTTCCTTCCTGTTCATAGTGACTTTTTTACCGTCCTTTGTGGTCAGTACTTCCTCTGTTGTCATTCCTGATTTGGCTTTGGGGAAACGTTACCACAACCTGTACCTTACCCTCGTCAGCTTTTTCCAGCTGGGTTCCATCATTAACAGCAGTTTTAATTTCTTTCTCTATTACGTCTGTGGAAGTCAGTTTAGAGAGACGGTGCGTCAGGTGTTTTCCTCTTGTATTTGTTTTCATCGAAAGCAGCAAAACAACAAATAACAACAATAACAACAACAACAACAGTGTGGACGGTGTCTGATGCAGTGAACCTTGGAAGTGAGATGGAATCTGACCTTTAATCAAAACTGGTTCAGTATTTAATCTGTACCATCGTAAAACACACAACACACTTTTACTGCACAGAATCCAGCGTTCAACACAAGTTTGTACTGTTCACAAGAATGGCAATACTTTGCTGTATAGTACAACTAGCCGGTCATTGACTGATACCGTAACCAACAATTTTTTTTCAGTTTGCATGCATGCACATGTACTAGGTACTAGCTATAAGTAATTTTATACTGATGGATGGCTCCAGCCAACCCAATGGATGGTGAGGTACAATGGTCTTCAGCACCTACAGTGAACCTTCAAGCGGGATACAAGACCAGTCCTAAAAACACACGTCATGTATTTTCAGGTCCGAATGGGTCATGCAACGCATGGACAGCCCCCTTTGCTTGATGACGTAACTATCGAATGGCGTCAGGAGCTTGGGAGGTAATTGTCTGGAGAATGTCGAGGCAATTATGCTCCAGGTGTCATCCACACGCTTGTGTTGTTTCTTGTTAATCATCATCATCATCATGTCGAGCTTGCTCGGCCTTCCATGACACGTTTCTTCCATCCTTCTCTGTCAGACATTGCAATAGGTAGTTCATCATACTGACAGCCCGTATCATCCATCAGTTGGTCGATGAAGGTCTTCTTTGGACGTCCTGGTCTTTGTTTGCCGTGACTAGGTCTCCATAGTAGAACATCCCCCACCAGTTCTTCTTTGCTTTGCTAATATAACTCGGTAACTTGTTAACTTCACAGGCTTTGCATTGGAAGCAGTCTTGATGCCGCGTGTTTTGGCTTCACCAGTCCTCCTTTTGTTGAACAGCAGATGTTAAGCGCTTTGTGTCTGTGTGCTGTGTTGTTGCCAGCTTATCTTTCAGATAAAGTGTTTCCTGTTGGTGATGTTGATGCTGCAGCTGAGGCTGGCCTTCATAGTATCCTTCTATTGCTTTAGTGGTCTTCTCTGGTCATGATATACTTGGCTTCATTGTTCCAGCTTGTCTGTATGTCTGCACCAGATCAGCGGTTACAGTGTTTGCTGGTTACTTGATATTTCTGATAGAATAAAAGACAAGTCTGGTTTGTGGCATCAGACGGCAGCATTCAGACAATTCTAACGCATCAGGAAACAAGACAAAGGATGACTGATTACAACTGACCAAACATATTTTCTATCGTTCACACGTTTGTGAAATACAGATGTTCTATGTCTCTATTTCACTTGGGATTTTTAATTGTGTTTTTGTTATTGTTGCTGTTGTTGCTTCATTTTTTTCCAATTTATTTCATTTTTTGGAGTTAGTATTCACACTGGGTTTATCGTGTGACATTCAGGCCGACAGCGTGCCATCACAGTGCAGCATCACTCACGTTTGTCTGTGTTCACATCTTTCAAACTGGGAAACAATCCACACCCAGAAATCACCAGCAAGAATGGCATGACATCGGATGTAGTTTTAACTTCCACTTATCAAAACAAATGATTCAGATAGAACTCCCTGTGCCGTATCAAAGTAGAAGGGAGGAAGTCCATATCTACAAGACAAATGTATGCCAGTCTAGCATCTACATCTACAAGTCAGAAAACTATGCCAGTCTAGCATCTACATCTACAAGACAGAAAACTATGCCAGTCTAGCATCTACATCTACAAGACAGAAATGTATGCCAGTCTAGCATCTACATCTACAAGAGAGAAAACTATGCCAGTCTAACATCTACATCTACAAGACAGAAATGTATGCCAGTCTAGCATCTACATCTACAAGACAGAAATGTATGCCAGTCTAGCATCTACATCTACAAGACAGAAATGTATGCCAGTCTAGCCAGCAACTTTAGGAAATCCGGATTCCAAACCATAGTCCTCGCCAAGACATTGCAAACGCACAGGGTCTTGCACAGACTCAGGGAGTCTGCCAGATAATTTCTGGCAGATTTGGGTGGAGCGCGTATGGAATTGTGTGAGTGCGATGAACAAACTCCAAACTCGTCGCCATAGAGGTTGGAGCAATGGAGTTGTTAGCACGTCTATGACCCCAAGAAACAGCTCTCGACTTCTAGGAAGCAGACGACCAGAGTCCTGAAGGCAATGGCAGAATCAGCTGAAAAATGTTTCAGTTAGATCCAGTGAAGGGACAACAAAAGCAAATGTCATTTTAGTCAGTTTATTCCTTTTCTCACACTGGACAGAGCAGCAGGGAAGATTCAGTCTTTCTCTCCTAATTTTTATATCTGGTGTTTGTTTGTTTGTTTGTGATCTTACGCTTGACAAAGGCAGTTGGCCGAAAATTTGCGCCTGTCTTGTCTTGTTGTATTGAATACGCGTTCGGATTCTTTTTTCGTGTTTTTTTCTGGTTCCTGAATTTCATAAGGCTTAAAATTTCCCCACATAATTCAGGTGTCCGATAGCTAAGTGGTTAAGATATCCTTGGCAACGACGACTTGGCCTTGAGATGCTGACTACCTTGGAGTTCAAACACAGGTGGAATAAAAGTCGACAGGAGAGACTCCAGACCATTTTGTGGACGTGGGTTCGAATCCAGGTATAAAAGAAATGTTGACAGGAAAAAAAAAGCATCCAGGAGTCATGACATGGATGTGGACCAGCTCTCTTAGAGCGTAAGGAATTTAGCATCAGATGAAGGGGAGACTTTTCCTCAGAGGACATTCTGCTGTCCAGCTGTCTCCAGAATTTCTTGCTATGTTAACCTATGAAAGCGGATTTTGCAACATGATTTGGCCAGGACAACTTCTTAATTGCCGTTGTATCTCTAACGTGTACTGACTGCTTGCTGCACATGGAACTATCACAGAAAAGCAGCAGACCGAACTGAACGCTATACATTTGATATATACCAGTTTTAGTTACGCAACAATTATAACAGCAACCATGAGCGAATTGTTACGCAACAGTTACTAAAAGCAAACATGATCGAATTGTTACGCAACAGTTACTACAGAAACCATGAGCGAATTGTTACGCAACAGTTACTAACAGCAAACCATTGAGCGAATTGTTACGCAACAGTTACTAACAGCAAACCATGAGCGAATGTACGCAACAGTTGCGACAGCAAACCACTGAGCGAAGACATGCTGTATCAGAACAAGACTTACACTCCGCACACACGGCTAGGTGTACATATGAGGACTGGCATTATTTTGTCACCTTTTGTATGTTGTTATAATGAACAGACATCAACATGCGAACACTATCAATTCATACACACAACAGGAACATTTTGGACATCTAAAAAAACTATAAAAAAAAACAAACGAAATACAGAAAACATATAACAATATTTCATACAAGGAAGACCGGTATTTAACTTGCATCCAACCCCCACCCCACCCTCACCCCCTCTTTTCATTGTGTAGACCTAGGCACACAATAACGCATCTCGTTCATTATGCATATTTCTCTGATTGGCTGTTCAATCCAAAGCGTTGTTTTTCTGTTTGTCATCATCATCATCAGGTGCCTTGCCGCACGGCTTGGCGATTATGGACTTCCATCTGTCTCTATCTCTTGTTGCCTCAAGCATCTCTTCCACCCTCCCTGTCTTCAGCCACTCTGCAAGTCCGTTTAGTATCTTCTCCCTGGGTCTACCTGATGCTCTCCTTCCCTCCAGCTTCCCGTTGTGACCAGGTGTCCCAATTGCCTGCCTTTTCCTAATCTTCCTTATGAATGATCTACTTGTGTCTGCCTCCATCAAGACTGTCTCGTTTGTTTTCTTTGCTGTCCATGGAACTCTCAACATCCTTCTTAGAAACCACACCTCGGCTGCCTCAATCTTGTTCTGGCTTTGCTTGTTGACTGTCCACGCCTCGCAACCGTACAACAGTGTTGGTTCTATATAACATTCCAGATCTCTTCCTGATGTTAATTAATAGGCATTTGTTGGTGAGAATGCTTTCCATGTTCTTGAATGTTGTTTTGGCTTGGTCGATTCTGTATGTACCCAGTAGAAACAGTGCTATAAGCTTGGTTGTACAAACCAAGCTCTTTGTGCACGAAAGTCTATAATAGAAAAACAATCATTGTGCATAACACAGTCAGTGTAACAAAGGTGACCTTGAGTGAAAGTTCTCTTGGGGCGAACTCCTCAAGGCTAGGACCTCTGGTCCCAACCCTATATTTGTGAGTATGAATTTTTCACATCGTTTGTGTAGCACTTTGAGAACTACAAGTCAGGATGCTACGTACAACAGTAAAGCATTGTTATTAATTAGATATTCATTTATTCTCTGTGTGTACCGTGTGTGTTATTAATGCAAGGTGAAACTTCACGATGAACTTGATGTTCATTTGTCTTCTTTGTTATCGTGTGCATTATTCATGCCAGTTGAAGGTTCACATCTAAGTCGCTATTCATTTATTCTCTTGGTGTATCATGTATATCACCCATGTCAATTGAGGCTTCACAATTGCTTTGACTTTCATGTATTCGTACTGTTTAAAATACAGTGTGTTGGTGTGTCTAACTTACCAACACGTTGTCTGTTTCTAGACAGTCTTTGTCAGGGTTACGTACAGTCGTACTACAGTTGTGTATTTCTGTTGTCTCTGTTTCTCTTCTGTCTTCTCGTGCACAGAATAAAACATTACAGCAGTAGATTACATCCTCAAATTTCAAATAGAACGTCAGGTACTTCAAGATGCAGTAGATTACATCCTCAAATTTCAAATAGAACGTCAGGTACTTCAAGATGCAGTAGATTACATCCTCAAATTTCAAATAGAACATAAGGTACATCAAGATGCAGTAGATTACATCCTCAAATTTCAAACAGAACATAAGGTACACCAAGAACATTGCTTTTCCTCCCATGATAGAACTTTAGTTTATCGTCTCATTCAGAAAACTACACCTGGACCACTACTTTATATTTACTATACATGTATTTATATTGATATTCTGAGGCAGACACAAGTAGATCACTCATAAGGAAGATTAGGAAAAGACAGGCAACATTTATAGGCCATTTTATGAGGAAAGGGGAATTGGAGCACCTGGTCACAACGGGAAAGCTGGAAGGAAAGAGAGCACCGGATAGACCCAGGGAGAAAATACTAGACGGACTAGCAGAGTGACTGGGGACAAGGAGGGTGGAAGAGATGCTTGAGGCAACAAGAGATAGAGACAGATGGAAGTCCGTAATCGCCAACGCCATGCGGCAAGGCACCTGATGATGATTGTGATATTGATATAATACTATATTTATATTGATATTCATTTCTTTTCGTCACAATGGATTTACCAGGTCAAACTCGGGCTGCTCTTCCTGTTGTGAACGCGTCGCCGCAGTGAAGCGCCACCCAATTATTTTCACCAAGACTTTAGACAGATAAGAAGGCTAATTTGCCTTCATAGGGAAGGGAAGGACCTGGGAAATGAATCTGTCTCTCAATGTTTTATACAGGGGCAGCTTGACGAATGCCATGCTCTTCATGATTTTCAGCTGCCCTAGGATCTTTAGCGTGTGCAGCCAGAAGGCACAAAGGTCAGACCTGATTTTCGTCCCTTTCCGAAGGATTAGACGTTCAGCTCGCTCTTTTTTTTTTGTTTTTTTTTTTTGGTCAAACTAAAATGTCGATGGGGAACGAACCCTGGAACCTCGAATTTTGTTATTGGCAGGCGAACGTTTAAACCATTCTGCCACTCTTCTCCCTAGTGGTCAGGGAGAATACTCTCTCTAATCCTAGATTCGAACTCCGGTTTTGCGTGTTGTAACCACCAGGCCAGTCACTCCATCCACAAGCAATTAGTAAATGTTTTCTTAGACACTGGCGTGTATGTGTCTGAGAGGAATTTTCCTTCTTTTTCTGGGTGGATTTTCACCGATGTTGGTCTGATTGTTGCTATGTTTTCTTCCCCTCCTCCCCTCCTACATTTTGCACTGTAATAGGGAAGTTTCGTTCCTCAAACACGCAGTCAACTACAAGTTCATTCAGTGGAAATCTCAACGAAAATAAGTTCATTGGCGCCTAGGATATCGAGTTTCCATAAGGTCACCCATCAGAGGAGACAGGATATCTCCATAAGGCCACCCATCAGAGGAGACAGGATATCAAGTCTCCATAAGGCCACCCATCAGAGGAGACATGATATCAAGTCTCCATAAGGCCACCCACCAGAGGAGACAGGATATCAAGTCTCCATAAGGCCACCCATCAGAGGAGACAGGATATCAAGTCTCCATAAGGCCACCCATCAGAGAAGACAAGATATCTCCATAAGGCCACCCATCAGAGGAGACATGATATCAAGTCTCCATAAGGCCACCCATCAGAGGAGACAGGATATCAAGTCTCCATAAGGCCACCCATCAGAGGAGACATAATATCAAGTCTCCATAAGGTCACCCATCAGAGGAGACAAGATATCAAGTCTCCATAAGGCCACCCATCAGAGGAGACAAGATATCGAGTCTCCATAAGGCCACCCATCAGAGGAGACAGGATATCTAGTCTCCATAAGGCCACCCATCAGAGGAGACATGATATCAAGTCTCCATAAGGCCACCCATCAGAGGAGACATGATATCAAGTTTCCATAAGGCCACCCATCAGAGGAGACAGGATATCAAGTCTCCATAAGGCCACCCATCAGAGGAGACATGATATCCAGTCTCCATAAGGCCACCCATCAGAGGAGACATGATATCAAGTCTCCATAAGGCCACCCATCAGAGAAGACAGGACATCAAGTCTCCATAAGGCCACCCATCAGAGGAGACAGGATATCAAGTCTCCATAAGGCCACCCATCAGAGGAGACAGGATATCAAGTCTCCGTAAGGCCATCCATCAGAGGAGACATGATATCAAGTCTCCATAAGGCCACACATGAGAGGAGACATGATATCAAGTCTCCATAAGGCCACCCATCAGAGGAGACATGATATCAAGTCTCCATAAGGCCACCCATCAGAGGAGACAGGATATCAAGTCTCCATAAGGCCACCCACCAGAGGGAACATGATATCAAGTCTCCATAAGGCCACCCATCAGAGGAGACAGGATATTCCATAAGGCCACCCATCAGAGGAGACAGGATATCAAGTCTCCATAAGGCCACCCATCAGAGGAGACAGGATATCAAGTCTCCATAAGGCCACCCACCAGAGGGAACATGATATCAAGTCTCCATAAGGCCACCCATCAGAGGAGACAGGATATCTCCATAAGGCCACCCATCAGAGGAGACATGATATCAAGTCTCCATAAGGCCACCCATCAGAGAAGACAGGATATCTCCATAAGGCCACCCATCAGAGGAGACATGATATCAAGTCTCCACAAGGCCACCCATCAGAGGAGACAAGATATCGAGTCTCCATAAGGCCACCCATCAGAGGAGACAAGATATCGAGTCTCCATAAGGCCACCCATCAGAGGAGACAGGATATCAAGTCTCCATAAGGCCACCCATCACAGGAGACAGGATATCAAGTCTCCATAAGGCCACCCATCAGAGGACAGGACATCAAGTCTCCATAAGGCCACCCATCAGAGGAGACAGGATATCAAGTCTCCATAAGGCCACCCATCAGAGGAGACAGGATATCAAGTCTCCATAAGGCCACCCATCAGAGAAGACAGGACATCAAGTCTCCATAAGGCCACCCATCAGAGGAGACTATATTATGTTGGAGTTCCGTAGTATCGGTTGAGTTTCAGCTTACTAAGGGCACTGTTTACTAAGTCACTTACTAACCACAGTAATCGCTCAGTCATATGGTCAGAATAATAATAATAATGACAATAATACCAATAATGATAACAATAATATAATAATAATAATAATAATATCAATAATTGTAAGAATAATTGCATTATTTATACGGCGCGAAATCATGACAATTAAAATCAAAATGCACTCACGCACCAGGCATACGTATACGTAAGAATAATTGCACGATTTATACGGCGCCAAATCATGACAATTAAAATCAAAGTGCACTCACGCACCAGGCATACGTATACGTAAGAATAATTGCACGATTTATACGGCGCCAAATCATGACAATTAAAATCAAAGTGCACTCACGCACCAGGCATACGTATACAATCGACAAAGACCATCTTACAATATTTAATTCACATACTGAGGGAAAGAAGTAGTTATAGAATTCATTGATGGAAAAGAAGTGTGTTTTTAAATTGGATTTGAAAGCAGAAAAGGTAAGTGTTAGGCGAAGGCATAGCGGAAGTACATTCCAGGCTGACGGTCCTGAGACAGCACAAAAATTAGGAAATGTTTCCTTAGACACTGGCGTGTATGTGTCTAAGTGGAATTTTCCTTCTTTTTCTGGGTGGATTTTCACCGATGTTGGTCTGATTGTTGCTATGTTTTCTTCCCCTCCTCCCCTCCTACATTTTGCACTGTAATAGGGAAGTTTCGTTCCTCAAACACGCAGTCAACTACAAGTTCATTCAGTCGAAATCTCAACGAAAATAAGTTCATTGGCGCCTAGGATATCGAGTTTCCATAAGGTCACCCATCAGAGGAGACAGGATATCTCCATAAGGCCACCCATCAGAGGAGACAGGATATCAAGTTTCCATAAGGCCACCCATCAGAGGAGACAGGATATCAAGTCTCCATAAGGCCACCCATCAGAGGAGACATGATATCAAGTCTCCATAAGGCCACCCATCAGAGGAGACATGATATCAAGTTTCCATAAGGCCACCCATCAGAGGAGACATGATATCAAGTTTCCATAAGGCCACCCATCAGAGGAGACATGATATCAAGTTTCCATAAGGCCACCCATCAGAGGAGACAGGATATCAAGTTTCCATAAGGCCACCCATCAGAGGAGACATGATATCAAGTTTCCATAAGGCCACCCATCAGAGGAGACATGATATCAAGTCTCCATAAGGCCACCCATCCGAGGAGACATGATATCAAGTTTCCATAAGGCCACCCATCAGAAGAGACATGATATCAATTCTCCATAAGGCCACCCATCAGAGGAGACATGATATCAAGTCTCCATAAGGCCACCCATCACAGGAAACAGGATATCAAGTCTCCATAAGGCCACCCATCAGAGGAGACAGGATATCAAGTCTCCATAAGGCCACCCATCAGAGGAGACAGGATATCAAGTCTCCATAAGGCCACCCATCAGAGGAGACAGGTTATCAAGTCTCCATAAGGCCCCCCATCAGAGGAGACATGATATCAAGTCTCTATAAGGCCACCCATCAGAGGAGACATGATATCAAGTCTCCATAAGGCCACCCATCAGAGGAGACATGATATCAAGTCTCCATAAGGCCACCCATCAGAGGAGACAGGATATCAAGTCTCCATAAGGCCACCCATCACAGGAGACAGGATATCAAGTCTCCATAAGGCCACCCATCAGAGGAGACATGATATCAAGTCTCCATAAGGCCACCCATCAGAGGAGACATGATATCAAGTCTCCATAAGGCCACCCATCAGAGGAGACAGGATATCAAGTCTCCATAAGGCCACCCATCAGAGGAGACATGATATCAAGTCTCCATAAGGCCACCCATCAGAGGAGACGGATGTCAAGTCTCCATAAGGCCACCCATCAGAGGAGACAGGATATCAAGTCTCCATAAGGCCACCCATCAGAGGAGACATGATATCAAGTCTCCATAAGGCCACCCATCAGAGGAGACGGATGTCAAGTCTCCATAAGGCCACCCATCAGAGGAGACGGATGTCAAGTCTCCATAAGGCCACCTACCAGAGGAAACATGATATCAAGTCTCCATAAGCCAACCCAATCTCTTTTTCTTGTCAAAACTCATCGAAAAGCTGAACTCTCACCTGTCTGCCAACAATCTCCTCAATCCTTTCCAGTCAGCCTACCGCCAGTGCCATAGCACTGAAACTGGCCTGCTACACATTGTCAACAATCTCCTCCTTGCAACTGATACTGGCAAAGTCTCTCTCCTCACACTTCTTGATCTGTCTGCAGCCTTTGATACCATTGATCATGGTATTCTCCTTTCTAGACTTCATCATACTTTTGGCATCTCTGACATTGCTCTCTCCTGGTTCACTTCATATCTATCAAACAGAAAACAAACTGTTCTCATTAATGACACTTACTCTCAACCTGCATACCTGACCTGTGGTGTTCCACAAGGATCTATCCTTGGCCCTGTTCTTTTCACTCTTTACACCTCCCCCCTGTCCACCATCATCAACTCCCACTCTATAAAACACCACTTCTATGCTGATGACAGCCAACTTCAAGACAGTGACTCACCTGACAATATACAGCGCCTCTTGACTCGCACCACTGAGTGTTACTCGGACATTAAGAATTGGATGACATATAATAAACTTCAGCTTAATGACAACAAGACAGAAGCTATCCTCATTGGCACCCATCAGAAACTTTCTCAGCTGCCTCCTCTTTCTCTCCCATTATGTAACACATCAGTCCCAATTTCTGATTCAGCTAAAAACCTTGGTGTCTGCATTGACTCTACCCTCTCCATGAACAACTTTGTTTCTCAAACTGCCAGATCTTGCTACTATCACCTCCATCGTATAAGCCTGATCAGGAAGTGTCTCTCTGTCGAAATAACTGCAAAACTCGTTCTCTCCTTCATAATGTCTCGCATTGACTATTGCAATTCACTCCTGTCCGGTCTTCCTGCCTCCACCATTCACATCCAACAGCGCATTCAAAACAATGCTGCACGCCTTGTACTCAAAAAGAAAGAAGCTGACCACATATCTCCTCTCCTGGCACAACTTCATGGCTCCCTGTATCAAAGGCATACAGTACAAACTAGACACCATGTGCTACAAAAGCCTCAATAACGCAGCCCCGATTACCTGTCAAGCCTACTTGAGATCTATGTTCCCTCACGTACCCTCCGCTCTGCCTCCGATCCTCTGACTTTTCGCTTTCCACGCACTAAACTCAATACCTATGGTCCACGAGCCTTCTCTGTTTCTGGTCCACTCTCCTGGAACAAACTTCCTCTCTCTGTCCGTCAGCAACCTACTTTTGTCTCCTTCAAGTCCTCTCTCAAAACTCACCTTTTCTCCTCTGCATAAAATCCTAACCTCACTCAATCCCTCTGCAGCCTGTCTCCACTCGGAGGAGAATCGCATTGTAATATATAATTGTATATAATATGCTCTCTATAATTTTCCATTGCTTTTATTCTTTCTCCCCATTTATAGCCGTTTGCGTGTGTGTGTGTGTGTGTGTGTGTGTGTGTGTGTGTGTGTGTGTGTTGTGTGTGCGTGCGTGCGTGCGTGCGTGAGTGCGTGTGTGTGCGTGCGTGCGTGTGTGTCTGTTTTAGCGCTTAGATTTGATTTTATCAAGATTTTGCGCTATATAAATAAAATATTGTATTGTATTGTATAAGAATGTTGGCCAACATTTGATAGTTTAAATCTAGGGACTTCAACAAGAGAAATAGTGTCTGAAGCTGAGCGCAAGGTGTGAGTTGGTGTATAAACATTGATGTTGTCGCAAAGATATGATGGAGCAGACTGGTGAATGGACTTGTAACACAAGGTATCCAGCTTATATTTAATTCTTTTTAAGACAGGGAAGACAGCGCAGGAGACGACTGACTTGATCAATTTTTGTTCTTTTTGAAGAAAAGACGAGCAGCTGTGTTTTGTATGCGTTGCAGAATCAAAAATGATCAAAGCGCCGATAAAATATCCACTTCTAATAATCAACATTAATGTGAATTAAATTAATTAAATAAATATATAAATTTTAAATTAAATTGAATTAAGTTCCTCTAACGACGGCTCACAGTAACCAGAGACAGACACCATCTTGAATCCATCTCTGGCACACAAACGATAGAAGAAACCAAAGTGAGATCAGCACGGAATCAGGGCATCAAAGACCACAGACTGTGAGACAGTTCTCACCATGTGACGATCCTTGGTTTTAGGATAACAGGGATGGTGATCATGAAACTGGAATTCCATCTAGGATTGAGATGACTTAACATGGCTACACTCCATACTTACTTTCACAAGACATCCTGTCGTCAGCAGGCTAGAAAGATTCAGACACCTGCAGTGTTGGTCAGGAATGGTTAAGCAGCACCCTCGATGACACATCCGTAAAGTAGATGATACTGGATGTGTGTGAAGTCCCAGTCTCCCCCAAAGTCCACAATATACTCAACATAGGATAAAACCGATCCGGCCAAACTATCCTATAATACTAAAGGAAATAAGAGGGAAGCAGGGAGAATATTTAAGATTTAAACAAGGATTATAACTCTTGAGAGTCACGTAGGAGTTATCTCCCATGTTGTAGAGCTTCTCAAATATAACACAGTTTGCACTACCCATTCAGCTAGCACAGAAGCAGCTACAAAGCACAAAACCGTAAGCTCAGAACATTCCCCAATAAAGGAATGCCGAAGCCTGCAACTACACCTACACACAACTATGAGGGAGGAGAGAAATTCACACAACATATTGGTCTCATGTTCAAGATTGACATAGTCTTTTATTTTGAACTGACCAAACACAGGGTATAAGGGTAGGCTTGGGCATTCCTTTTTTTGGGGGGGATGTTCTGAGCTTACTGTTTTATCCTACAATAATTTGTTGGTCTGATGAGGGTTTGAATCCAAAGTCTGTATGTTGCTGACTTTGTACCAACAATGACTCAGTTAGACAGGTCGTGCCGACATGATCAGTGAAGGCTGATAGACGTGGACAGAACGGGTCTGGAAGATCTGTCGATATCCAGAAAATAACTTTCTGACACACACTGCAAAAATGAGTCAGACTTAGATAGATGATTTTGACATTGAGGTTTGAATGAATTTAACAGTAAATATCCAGCATTTATGGTGTAGCTACTCTTTAGACATCGACTAACCCCCTTCCCCATAATTTTCTATGTGTGTAGGGTAGTGGCACCCTGACTGGAACAAATACAAAGACCTTTCAAAGGGCGGATGAATTGAGCTTAAATCAATGGCTGGTATCCTCTCACAATGACAGAACAGCCCTTTCCAGGGACAATAATACTCTCACGACATGCACAGAGGAGGGGAGAGAGAGAGAGAGAGAGAGAGAGAGAGAGAGAGAGAGAGAGAGAGGCAGACAGACAGACAGAGACAGAGAGACAGAGAGAGACAGAGACAAAGACAGACAGAGACAGAGGCAGAGACAAAGACAGACAGAGACAGAGAGAGACACAGAGAGAGACAGCGAGAGACAGAGACAGAGACAGAGAGTGGGAAAGAAAGACGAAAAGAAGGAGAGAGAGAAGAAGGAGGGAGAGAAGGGAGTGGGAGAGAGAGAGAAAGAGAGAGAGGGGGAGATGGAGAGAGAGAGAAGAGAGAGAAAGAGACAGAGAGAAGAGAGAGGGGGGAAAGAGTGGGTGAGGGAGTGAGAGAGAGAGAAAGGGCAAGATAGAGAGAGAGAGAGACAGAGATAGAGAGAGACAGAGAGAGAGAGAGACAAGAGGAGAGAGGAGAGAGAGAGAGAGAGAAGGCAAGATAGAGAGAGAGAAACAGAGAGAAGAGAAAGAGAGAGAGAGAGGAGGGGGGATGAAGCAAATCCCAATCAAACACTGCTTCATACGAACACGGCAGTTAGCTGCATGACACTGGTCATTGAACCCCAAACGGTGGACAGAAGCAGGAGGGAGTGGTAAAGGATGAAGTGAACAGCGATGGAACCTTAATGCAGATGTGATGTCGCTCATTCCAAAGGCCAGCTCTGCCTCAGGAAGCTGACTTACAGGATGACGCACTACCATGCTATCAGACTGCCACACAGACCGTTGTCTACAGAGCAGTAGTCTTGACCTTCCTGTTGTACTGCTGAAAGACCTATTAAACAGCTAAAACAGTTCCTCATAGGGTGATCCAAATAATCATCATCATCATCATCATCATCATCATCAAGTGCCCTGCCGTATGGCGTTGGAGATCATGGCCCTCCATTTGTATCTATCACTTGTCACTGCAGCAGCGAGGCGTGGACCACGCATGCTCATCAGGAGAAAAGGCTCAATACCTTCCACTGAGAAGCCTACGGCGCATACTCGGCATTTCCTGGCAAGACAAGCTGACCAACTCCGAAGTCCTGACCCACCCTGGCCTCCCAACTATGCATACCATGCTGAGACACCGTCGGCTGCGCTGGTTGGGCCATGTTCACCGCATGGAAGATGGTCGCATCCCAAAAGACATCCTTTATGGTGAGCTTGCCACAGGGCAGAGAAACATTGGCCGCCCACAGCTGAGATACAAAGACGTTTGCAAGCGTGACATGAAGGCGCTTGAGATCAACACTGAGTCCTGGGAGGACCTCGCAGACGACCGCAACAGCTGGAGAACCACTCTCAAGAAACAGCTGCGGATTGGTGAGAACAAACTGTCAGCTGCTGCATCAGAAAAGCGAGTTCGCAGAAAAGGGATGACAGCCAACAGACCAGCATCAGCATACACATGCGACCGCTGCGACAGAGACTGCCTCTCTCGCATTGGTCTCTACAGTCACAGGCGACGCTGCTTGGACCAAGCAGACAGCCCATCCAGACATTAGAACGGATGTACTTTGACCATGGTCAGCCATGACCGAGGGAGGCCTACTAGCAGGCACATCTTCCACCCTCTCTGTCGTCAGCCATCCTGAAAGTCCGTCCACTATTTTCTCCTTGGATCTACCTGGTGCTCTCTTTCCCTCCAAGCTTTCCTGTTGTGACCAGGTGCTCTAATTCCCTTTCCTCATAAAATGGCCTATAAATGTTGCCTGTCTTTTCCTAATCTTCCTTATGAATGATCTTTTTGTGTCTACCTCCATCAAGACTGTCTCGTTTGTTTTCTTTGCTGTCCATGGAACTCTCAACATTCTTCTTAGAAACCACGTATCAGCTGCCTCAATCTTGTTCTGGCTTTGCGTGTTGACAGCCAAAGGATAACAAAGCAAAAATGAATAGCTAGATGCAGCAAATCTTCAAAACAAAAGATCACCATAACTGAAACAGACATTTCCATCAGAGATATCTCTGCAAGATCTGCTACATCACGTGACAAAATCAGTGTCCAATTTTGAGTTCAGAGAAGCACAGTTTCAGTTTCAGTTCAGTTTCAGTTCCTCAAGATGACGTCTCCGTGCTGGAAATGAATTCCATATGCACTAACGTCACAGGTGCCATGTGATGGACAAGATCCAAGATGATCACGGCACTAGCCTTAAGCCTGCACACAAACCCATGAGCCGACCAGGTCCTGAGGTCTTATCTAGATAGTTCCATAACCCTGGGGTCGTAGAGGAGTGAGGTGGCAGAGACTTCAACTTTTCCCGGGACTAGCACCACGAAAGCGGCGTCCATCCCGTCACCCTCGCTTCAAATTCATATTCATATCCACATTTTTTTACCAAGACTTCAGAAAGACAAGAGGGATTTTAGGGCTTCAAGGGTGGGACATGGGAAATCAACCTATTTCTCCAATGTTTTTACCAAGGCATCCGGGCAATGCCCTGCTCTTCAAGATTTTCAACTGCCGTGGGATCTTTAGCGTGCGCAGCCAGAAGTCACATGGGTCCAACTCGTTTTACGTCCCCTTACACATACACACATAGATACACACATACACAAACACACACACACACACACACACACACACAACACACACACACACACACACACACACACACACACACAACGCACCACACACACACATACACATACACACACACACACAAAAACATATATATATATATATATGTACATATATATATGTACACATACATAATAATACACACACACACATCAACATACACACACACACACAACTAATATATATATATATAAAATTAAATTATATATATACATGTAATATATATACATATATATATATATATATATATATATATATATATATATACCTACATACATACATACATACATACATACATACGTACATACATACGTACATACATACATACATACATATACGTACATACATACGTACATACGTACATACATACATACATACACGTACATACGTACATACATACATACATCGTCGTCGGCCTCTTTACATCTCAGGAGATGATAGTCTGCACCAGGAGGCATTGTGGTCATGACGTGCACTTTCTGCTGTGGCTGTGCAGCCGATTCTTGAGTGGCAATCTCTGTCACATCTGCCACATACAAATTGAGTCGCTATTGTCTGGTTTCTGGAACGTTGCTTGCGAAGAGCCCTTTTCTCATCTGCGCTTTGCGCTCTCCTCCTCTCCGCATTCACAACGCCTTGCTGAACGGCTGTCCGCCCGCTGCCCTGTCTTCCGCCAGAGTCTCCCAAGAGCCTGGGTCAATCCCTGAGCTTCTAAGGTCCCTTTTGCATGCGTCTACAAAGCGTAGCTGTGGGCGTCCTGGAGTTCGCTTCCGATTTGCCAGTTCGCCGTAGAGAATGTCTTTAGGTATGCGTCCATCCTCCATTCGACGCACATGGCCAAGCCAGCGTAGTCGGCGTTGGTTTAGAAGGGCAAAGATGGTCTGTAGGCCCGCACGACGGAGGACCTCTGTGTTGGTCACCTTGTCTTGCCATTGGATGCCGAGGATGCGTCGCAAGCAGAGGAGATGGAAAATGTTGAGCCTCTTTTCTTGGCTGGCGTATGTGGTCCAGGCTTCACTTGAGTAGAGTAGTGTGCTCAACACACATGCTCTGTACATTTTGGTGTTCGCAGTGAGACTGCTGTTGGACCAGACCCGCTTGTTCAGTTTAGCCATAACAGATGAGGCCTTCGCAATTCTGGCGCCGATTTCAGCGTCCAGAGAGAGATTGTCAATTATGGTGGACCCCAAGTACTGAACTTGGTGGACAGTATTGAGGTCGTAGTCTCCAATGTGTAGAGATGGTGGTTCTTCACAGCCTTGGCCTAAGATCTCAGTTTTCTTCAAGCTGATTGTGAGATCAAACTCTCTGCAAACGTGGGCGAAGCGATCAACGAGCCTCTGGAGGTCTTGTTCACTGTGGGAAGCCAGCG
Organism: Monoplex corrugatus; assembly: GCA_030674185.1. Taxonomy (NCBI): domain Eukaryota; kingdom Metazoa; phylum Mollusca; class Gastropoda; order Littorinimorpha; family Ranellidae; genus Monoplex; species Monoplex corrugatus. Next base: position 4,650,226 of record CM060310.1, on the reverse strand, counting down.
CAGCATCATCTGCGAAGAGAGCTTCTCTGATGGTCTTCTTTTCCACCTTAGTTTTGGAACGAAGCCTGGCAATGTTGAAGAGCTTTCCATCGGTCCTTGTATGAAGATATATCCCTTCTTCAGATCTGCAAAAGGCATAGGTCAGCAACATCGAGAAGAAGATCCCGAACAGAGTTGGGGCCAAAACACATCCCTGTTTCACTCCGCGCTGATTCTAAAAGGCTCTGAAGTGGCACCATTATAGCACACAGTGCTATGCATATCCTCGTGAAAAGACTCGATGACAGCTGATAGTCTTGGGGGCAGCCGATTTTCTTCAAAAGCTTGAAAAGACCACTCCGACTGACCAGGTCGAACGCTTTCCTGAGATCAATGAAGGCGAGGCAAAGGGGCATGTGCTGCTCGCGGCATTTTTCCTGTAGTTGCCGGACAGAGAAGATCATGTCAATGGTCGATCTTCCGGCCCTAAAGCCGCACTGGGACTCAGGGTAGATGCGAGCTGCCAGCCTCTGAAGACGGGTTAAGATGACTCTGGCGAATGCTTTCCCAACAATGCTGAGGAGAGAGATTCCGCGATAATTATTACAGTCACTGCGGTCGCCTTTGTTCTTATATAGAGTCACTATCCTGGCGTCTCTCGTGCCTCTCGGAATGAGGCCTTCCTTCAGCATAAGCACAAAAGTTAATGCAACTCGTTGAGAAGAGCAGGCTTCCCGCACTTGATGACCTCTGGAGGTATTCCGTCTTCACCAGGGGCTTTTCCCGTCGCCAAACCGTCAATCGCCTTGCTTAGTTCTTCAAGGCTTGGCTCAGCATCCAACTCCTCCATGACAGGCAGGTCCTCAATGGCATTCAGGGCAGCATCGGTGACAGAGTTCTGCGTGGAGTACAGTTCCAGGTAGTGCTCTACCCATCTCTCCATCAGCTTTGCAGAGTCTGTGATGCTTTCTCCTGCTTTGGACTTAAGGGGAGCTGACTTGGAGGCTGCTGGACCAGTCGCTTGTTTGATGCCAGCGTACATGCTGCCAGTGTTGCCTGAATCTGCAGACTGCTGAATACTTGCGCTCAACTGTAGCCAATAGTCGTTGGCGCATCGCCGAGCAGTTTGTTGGGCCTTGCTGCGGGCAGCTCTGTAAGCGTCACAAGTTGTTTGGGTATTGTTGTTTTTATACGCAAGTAAAGCCTTGCGTTTCGCTTCCACCACTGGTTCCATTTCCTGCCAGTTTGCCTCAAACCAGTCGGGATTCGTTCGTTCTTTTTTCCCAAATATACTCAGGGCGGACTGATAGATTGTGTCCCTCACGTGATTCCACTTTTCCTCGGCGTTTTGGATCTCTGAGCCACTCTTGAGCGCTACATTCAGGGTTTCTACAAACTCCCTGGCCTTGGTCGGATCGGACGTGCGACAGGCATTAATCCTTGGGTGACCTTTCTTCTTTGAGTGGTGCAGTCTTCTGGGTAGAAGCTTGATCTTGCTGCGTACCAGGGTGTGGTCTGTGTCGCAATCAGCGCTGTGGAAACTCCTCGTGTTGAGGACGTTGTTAAGGTCCGACCTCCTTGTTAAGACGAGGTCGAGCTGATGCCAGTTGTGGGATCTGGGGTGGCGCCATGACACCTTGTGCTTCTCCTTATTGTTGAAGAAGGTGTTGGTGATGGCCAGCTTGTGGTAAGAGCAAAGTTCCAGGAGTCTTTGACCGTTTTCATTTTGCTTCCCAACACCATGATGTCCAATGCTGGTTGGCCAGGCCTCAAAATCAGCACCTACGCGTGCGTTCAGATCTCCCAACATGAAGAGACCTTCCTTGCTGGGAACTCCTCTGACAACAGCATCCAGGGCCTCATAGAACTTGTCCTTGACGTCGGGTGAGGAGCTTAATGTTGGGGCATAGGCACAGATGAAGTTGAATGTGCCTGAACTGGTCGTCATTTTCAGAGTGAGCAGTCTCTCCGTACCTCCTGTGGGAGCTCTACGGTTGCTAGGAGGGAGTTCTTTACAGCGAAGCCCACACCATGAATACGTGGCTCCTCTGGGTTCTTCCCCTGCCAGTAGAACGTGTAGTTCTTCTCACGCAGTGATCCGTCCCCAGGTAGCCTTGTCTCCTGTAATGCTGCGATGTCGATGTTGAGTCGCTGAAGCTCCCTGTCTATCACGGCCGTCTTCCGTGCGTCGTCTAACAGCTGTAGGTCGCTGTCAAAACCAGGACACATTGTCCTTACATTCCAGCTTGATATCAGAAGAGCTGGCATCTTCTTTTTCTTCTTTGTGTTGCCTGGTGCCTGGTATTTACAACCTGCCTGTCGAGTTTCCTCTAAGCTCCAAGCACCCATTGGAGCAAACAGGTTGTGGCGGGGTAACACCTTACTGACTGGGGGCTGCCCAGCTTGAGGCGGGCGGTAGCTACCCAATGGAATGCGAAGATTCCTCCCACCGTCGAGAGTAACCCCTGGCGCCCGGCTCTACGCCAAAAAAGCCTAGGCTTAAAACCGGTATCTGCTACTCTCCGTGTTGTGTCGATGCTGTGTTACCAGCGAAGCTGGAGTGACCTCTCCAGGTGCAGGCCTGGGCAAGTGAATATGGAGGACGAGCTGTTGCCCATGCAGCAGATCCCCCCTCTCCTCGCCACTAGTAGAATCCAGGGGAAAGACGGAGGCCTGTACGCCTGGTACCAGGGGCGACGCAGGAGTTGCCAGAACGAGGTTGTAGACAACGGCGAACTGCCTTAGGGACTCCGACTCCGGATTTTTCCTCAGGGTTGACTCCCGAAGCCTTTCCTATGAGTGGGTATGGCGCAAGGCAGCGGAGGTTTGAAATCAGTTTTCCTTCTCTTAGATGAGCTGTCTTCTCAGACTGATGAGCCCCATCTACCCAAAGCACTAGTTTTCAGGCGCCAGTAACCCGCCTTCACCCGTTCTCCTATCAATAGTAGCAGTTCCGCCGGGCTTATATCTAAGCCACGCGAGCAGACTAGAGCTGGACTTAGTTGTCAGAGGCTATTGGAGAAGAAACACCGTGAGGGGCATTTTATAGACAATGGGAGCTTGTCCCCATTGCCACCCCTCGGCTATGACAACCTTGGACACATACATACATACATATATACATATACATACATACATACATACATACGTACATACATACATCAAGAACAAGAAGAAAGTCATGAAAGAAAAATATTTGTAACATCCATATATATGAGGAATTTTGAGTCTCAAAATATTTTAGTGTGTGTGTGATTTTGTCTTCATATCATACTCATTACTAATAATTCGTCATTCTTTCCATCATTACAGGCTCTCCGACCAGCTTTACCTGTTGGCACATTTACCTGTCCTTGTCTTGCCAGCACGTGCGGCGTGCACAATTTGCACTGACATCTGACCTCTTCATTCCCAGACACATGTCCTGTAAAATTCCTGTATTTTGTGATACTACGCAAAGACAAACCAAACATTTGAACAATCACACATTACTCAAAGACAATTAAACCAAAAATTTGAACAATCACATATTACGCAAAGACAATAAATAAAAAATTGGAACATAGTACATTACGCAAAAACAATTAAACCGACAATGTGAACAACCATATGTTAAAACACGAAAGAAGAATACGAACGCGTATTTAATACAACAAGACAGGCGCACATTTTCGGCCAACTGGCCTTTGTCAAGCGTAAGATTACAAACAAATAAACACCAGATACAAAAATTATGAGAAAAAAATTGAAACTTCCCTGCTGCTGTGTCCAATGTGAGAAAAGGAATAAACTGACTAAGATGATATCATTTTGTGGTTTTTTCATGTGTTACGCAAAGAAATTAAACAAATTTGAACAATCACACATTACGCAAAAACAATTAAGCCAAAAATTTGAACAATCATACATTACGCAAAGACAATTAAGCCAAAAATTTGAACAATCATACATTACGCAAAGACAATTAAGCCAAAAATTTGAACAATCATACATTACGCAAAAACAATTAAGCCAAAAATTTGAACAATCATACATTACGCAAAGACAATACTACAAAAATTGGAACAATTTCATATTACAAAAAAAAAAAAGTTAAACAAAAATTGGAATAATCACACATTTCGTAAAGACAATTAAATCCCAGTTTATAACAATCACATATTTCTAATCTAGTTTCCTCAACTTGCTGAGGATGAAAAACACCACGTCTCAATGTGTGGAAAGTAAGGAATTAAAAACTGAAAGGGAAGAAAATTTAAAAACATCTTTACTAAGGAAAAAACCCCACAGAGACTAACGCAAAGACACATGTGCGTGCACACGCCTGCGCACAAATGCGTACACACGCGCCTGTGTACTAATGCCTACATGAGGAATGCACAAGTACGTATGTCCGAAGTCATGCGCGCGTGCACATAAACACAACAACAACACACACACACACACCACACACACCACACAACACACACACACACAGCCCCACCACACACCACACACACACACACACACACGTATGCACGCACGACACACCACGCACGCACATCACACACACACACACACACACACGATCTGTTTCTCTCTCTCTCTCTCTCTTTTCTATTTCTTATCATCATTACTTATAGGATCTGTCTGTTTGTCTGTCTGTCTGTCTGTCTCTATGTCTCTGTACTGTACTTCGTATGTCGTCATTACGTACAGTATGTTGTTTATGTTGTATGCTGTCATGTATGTCCTATCTTGATAAAATCAATTAACGTGCGTATTACATACATACCTACACATATGACGTATACATGATGAAAATATGCTGTATGATACTACATACATAAATCCAATCTTTAGTTTATACGCAAAATCTGATAAAATCAAATCTAAGCGACGTATACATGCATACATACATACATACATAAGTCGTATACCATGCATACAAATACATATTACATACTTACAAAAACAGCTGAGCGTACATCTAATACATATACATAAATCTAAGCGTCATACATAAAATACAACATACAACTACACGCACAGCATACAAATAACAATAAGCGCAAATCCGACAAATCAAACCCAAGCCCGAAAGACACACGCACACACGCACGCACGCACACACACCACACACACACACACACACACACACACACACACACACACACACACACACACACACACACATGCATGGCCATAAATGGGGAGAAAAGAATAAAAGCAATAAAAGCAAGAATAAAACCAATGGAAAACCACAGAGAGCACATCATATACAATTATATATTAAAACAAAGTGATTCCCCTCCGAGCGGAGACAGGCTGCAGAGGGGGGTTGAGTGAGGTTAGGATTTTATGCAGAGGAGAAAAGGTGAGTTTTGAGAGCGGACTTGAAGGAGGCAAAAGTAGGTTGCTGACGGACTGAGAGAAGAAGTTTGTTCCAGGAGAGTGGACCAGAAACAGAGAAGGCTCGTGGACCATAGGTATTGAGCTTAGTGCGTGGAAAGCGAAAAGTCAGAGGATCGGAGGCAGAGCGGAGGGTACGTGAGGGAACATAGATCTCAAGTAGCTTGACAGGTAATCGAGCTGCGTTATTGAGGCTTTTGTAGCACATGGTGTCTAGTTTGTACTGTATGCGCTTTGATACAGGGAGCCAGTGAAGTTGTGCCAGGAGAGGAGATATGTGGTCAGCTTTTTTCTTTTTGAGTACAAGGCGTACAGCATTGTTTTGAATGCGCTGTAGGATGTGAATGGTGGAGGCAGGAAGACCAGACAGGAGTGAATTGCAATAGTCAATGCGAGACATTATGAAGGAGAGAACGAGTTTTGCAGTTGTTTCGACAGAGAGATACTTCCTGATCAGGCTTATACGATGGAGATGATAGTAGCAAGATCTGGCTGTTTGAGAAACAAAGTTGTTCATGGAGAGGGTAGAGTCAATGCAGACACCAAGGTTTTTAGCTGAATCAGAAATTGGGACTGATGTGTTACATAATGGGAGAGAAAGAGGAGGCAGCTGGGAAAGTTTCTGACGGGTGCACGTATGCACGTATGTATGTATGTATGTATGTATGTATGTATGTATGTATGTATGTATGTATGTATGTATGTATGTATGTATGTATGCACGTATGTATGTACGTATGTATATACGTAGTTATGTATATACGTATTATGTATGCACGTATGTATATATGTAGTTATGTATGTACGTATATATGTTTGCACGTATGCATTTATGTATGCACGTATGTATTTATGTATACACGTATGTATGTATACATGTATGTATGTATGCACGTATGTATTCATGTATATACGTATGTATGTATGGACGTATGTACTTATGTATATACGTATGTATGCATGCACGTATGCATTTATGTACACACGTATGTTGTATGTATTTATGTATATAAGTATGTATGTATGCACGTATGTATTTGTGTATATACGTATGTAAGTATGCACGTATGTCTGTATGTATATATGTGTTTGTATATATATGTATGCATGGATGTACGTATGTATGTGTTTATGTTATATTTATATATATATATATATATATATATATATATATATATATATATATATATATATATATGTATGTATATACGTATGTATGTATGCACGTATGTATGTATATATGTATGTATGTATGTATGCACGTATGCATTTATGTATGTATGTGTGTATGTATTTATGTATGTATGTATGTATGTATGTATTTATGTATATAGGTATGTATGTGTTACATTTCAAAAAGGAGAAACTCAATGTGAAAGTACGAATGCCGATAAAAGAAGGTGACATCAAAATGTGTCTGTAGATTCAGCTCTCTCTGCTGTTCGCTCTTGAAGATTAGTTTGTGATTCGCTCGATGATGAATCGGGAATATTTTTTTTTTATGCTAACACTGAAAATATATGTTTAAGTTTGATTTCGTTGTATGAAAATGTGTAGAATGCTTCGGAACAATCTAGAAATGACGAGAAAAACGTAGAATACCTTAGATCTTTCGAGAAGGTTCCGGAAATTGTAAACAAATTTAATCTGTACAGTGATTGGTTAGAACTACAGAATATTCTAGAAGGGAAGGTTCGAGAATGTGACTATGATTGGCTGAAAATCTAGGGAAAAACCGAGAATATTCGGGAACTTTCCATGATATTATAAATAAAGCGTGACTGTGGGTAGAGAGCGAGAGCGATTGGAAGAGTTGAAGTTAAGCCTGCCGTCAGAGATAGAGAAGTTGCTATAGATTCGTGGAGTTGCTGCGTGTAGATTTGAGGACTGAAGAAGAAGAATTCTGCAAACTAGGAGTGGTGCATTGGATGTGTGAAGTTTTTACCCAGTTCCTGTTGTGTTTCATTCGTTCTTCAAATAAAGGATCATTTTCGTTTAACCTGGACTGGTGTATCTTGTCTCTGAGAAGAACGATCGACTGCTAGATCTTCACGAACCTGCATAAACTGCAAGACACTGCCAGTCACCTACATCTTTACATTGTGACAGTATGTATGCACGTATGTATTTATGTATTTATGTATTTATGTATATACGTATGCATGTAATCTGGAGGCTTTTCTTCACTGTGTCCATTGCCTCCTGGAATTCCCATTTTCTCCAGTCTGCAGCTTTGGCTAGATTAGTCTCAGAGCATTGCCTCCGAAAGTCATCAACCATGCTTGGTAGCCTGATCTTTCACACCTTGTACTCTTCGACGATGAATTTTAGAGGTAGCTTCAGCTTTGCCTGCCGACAATAGAGCGCATTAGCAATAAGACCACGTGGGACCAAAAAAATCGTTTCCTTGTGATAGACGACAACACAGTAATGATTATGAAACGAAATAATCACTGTTATGTCATCCATCAGATTAATTGAAGTGACCATTATTATCACCATCATTTATATTATAAAATATATACAATCCCAAGGCTTACACAGGTGTAAAAAATCTGTTCTCATACGAGTTTAATATTTCATCATCAGAATATCTTCAAACTCTTTTTTGACTGATTGATTTGTTAAGTTTTTACGTCAATACCCACCTCAAGTGATATGGCCGACAGGGATGACAATCCCAGGGAAGTGGGGTAAAGGGGGGGGGGGGTTATCTGATCCTATACTGACACCACCAATACAGCAAAGATGTTAATTAAGATGGGACAGTGAGAAAGCCAATTTT
>CM060310.1:4614571-4637071 GCA_030674185.1 Monoplex corrugatus | reverse complement strand
GTGCAAAAGAAAGACTGCAGCCACAGACTGTCATTGTGCATGTTGGTGTTTGTTGTAGTTTATGTTTAGTACCGATTTTTATCAGTTCAGTTTTATCTTCATTCATTTTAAGCTTGTTTGTCATCATCCAGTCACCGACAGCCTCAATACCAGATTGTAAATTGCCAAGCAATGCTGGAAACTCGGCTGGGATGTTGGAATCATACAATTGTGAATCGTCGGCGAAGAAGTGATAGCGAAGACCTGATCGACTTATCACCTGACTCAGAGGCTTGGTGTACATTACGAACAAGACAGGCCCTAACACTGAGCCTTGTGGGACTCCAAACCTGAGCACTGATGGAGAGGAATGATACTTTCCTAAAACAACAGATTGAGTACGGTCCTTAAGGTAGGACCGAAACCAGTCCAAAACGATTGCAGAGCAACCATATGTGGTATGCAGTCTGTTGATAAGTATGTTATGGTCTATTGTATCAAAGGCAGCAGACAAATCCAGCAAAGACAGGAGAGACACATGTCCACGATCAGAAGCATGAAGAAGATCGTTAACGACACGAACAAGTGCCGTTTCTGTACTATGACATTTACGATATGCAGATTGAAATGGCTCAAGTAGGTCGTGGGACTGAAGGTGATGTAACAACTGTTCCAAGACAATACGTTCTAAAACCTTTGATAAAAATGGCAAGTTAGAAACTGGGCGAAAGTTTTTCAAGCACTCAGGATCAAGTGTTGACTTTTTAAGAAGTGGTTTCACTAGGGCATGTTTAAAACTATCTGGGACAGTGCCTGTACACAATGACCTGTTCATGATATCAGTTATCAGGGGAACAAGTTCATCAATACATCCAAAAAACAGTGATGCAGGAATGGGATCTAGCTCGCATGATTTCTTGGGCATTTTCATCAGTATTTCTCTCACATTTTCTTGAGACACGCTCTGAAAAACAGAGAGTGCAGATCCAGAGAACCGATCAGCGTCAGCGGTCGTCGAACTGCCAGTTGGAAAACTGTCTCGAATTTGCTCAATTTTGCCAGAAAAGTATTCATTGAATTTGTCCGGTAGTTGTTCAACCGGGACAGATGTTGGCAACACAAGGCCCTGTTCTTTTCCCATGAGCTCCCCGCTGACTCTGAAAAGCTCCCCGGAGCTACACGCATTGACTATCTTATTACACATGTACTGTTTTTTAGCATTACGAATCATGCTAGTTACCAGATTACGCTGGTGAGCATAAATTTGCTTGTGCACAGTCAGGCCAGATTTGCGCCATAACCGTTCCGCCTCGCGGCGCTGGAGCTTTGCTTGCTTTATCTCCAGGTTCATCCAAGGGGCGGATGTGCGATCGGTCAAGTTACGTGTAACTAAGGGGGCGTGCTTGTCCAATAAGTCACGCAAACATGTGTTGTAAACATTGACAGGATCATTAGTACATGAATCATATGCAAACCCTGACATTATGAAGGAGAGAACGAGTTTTGCAGTTGTTTCGACAGAAAGATACTTCCTGATCAGGCTTATACGATGGAGGTGATAGTAGCAAGATCTGGCAGTTTGAGAAACAAAGTTGTTCATGGAGAGGGTAGAGTCAATGCAGACACCAAGGTTTTTAGCTGAATCAGAAATTGGGACTGATGTGTTACATAATGGGAGAGAAAGAGGAGGCAGCTGAGAAAGTTTCTGACGGGTGCCAATGAGGATAGCTTCTGTCTTGTCATCGTTAAGCTGAAGTTTATTGTATGTCATCCAGTTCTTAATGTCCGAGTAACACTCAGTGGTGCGAGTCAAGAGGCGCTGTATATTATCAGGTGAGTCACTGTCTTGAAGTTGGGTGTCATCAGCATAGAAGGGTTGTGTTTTGTCACCAGATCTGTTTTCACTTTACAGCGAAAACATCATGAGAAACCTAGAAGAAGACCCTGGATTAAAGGTTGGAGGGAAGATGATAAACGACATTCGACACGCAGATGACACCGTGCTAATTGCAGAAAGTGAAAGAGACCTACAAAACCTTGTGAATATACTAGAAATAGAAAGCAAAGGTAAGGGGCTGGAACTAAACAGCAGGAAGACTGAAGTCATGGTGATCAGTAAAAAGCATGAAATCCCCTCATGCAAACTAACAGCAAATGGCACAACCTTGACACAGGTTGATAAATTCAAATACCTGGGAACGATCATTTCATCAGACGGCAGATGCACATCAGAAATAGCCGGCAGAATCGGCTAAGCCAAAACAGCATTCAAGAAGATGACAAGCATTCTTACCAACAAATGCCTATCAATTAACATCAGGAAGAGAGTTCTTGAATGTTATATAGAGCCAACACAGTTGTACGGATGCGAGGCGTGGACAGTCAACAAGCAAAGCCAGAACAAGATTGAGGCAACCGGGATGTGGTTTCTAAGAAGAATGTTGAGAGTTCCATGGACAGCAAAGAAAACAAACGAGTCAGTCTTGATGGAGGCAGACACAAATAGATCACTCATAAGGAAGATTAGGAAAAGACAGGCAACATTTATAGGCCATTTTATTAGGAAGGGGGATTTGGAGCACCTGGTCACAACGGGAAAGCTGGAGGAAAAGAGAGCACCGGGTAGACCCAGGGAGAAAATGCTGGACGGACTTGCAGAGTGGCTGGGGACGAGGAGGGTGGGGGAGATGCTAGGGGCAACGAAAGATAGAGACAGATGGAAGTTCATGATCGCCAACGCCATGCGGCAGGGCACCTGATGATGATGATGATGATATAATTATTGATAAAGTCTCACTATTAATCGTCATCGTTCAATTGTTATTAGAGTAATATTTTCCTGTAGAGTGTTGTATACAGACTTAATGATGATAACGATTAATCCATTTTGCACAGCTCTAAGCTCTGAATTCATTTCGACTCACTGTTCATGACATAGTTTTTCAATACACAGAAATTAGTATATACAGAAACACGACATGTAGTAATTATACGTACAAACACACACAAACAAACAAACACACACACACACACACACACACACACACACACACACACACACACACACACACGCACACACGCACACACACTAACACACACACTAACACACACAACACACACCACACACAAAACACACACATATACACTCACCACACACACACACACACACACACACACACACACACACACACACACACACGCACACACACACACACTGGCACTCATACAAATACACACACTAACACACAACACACACATAGACACGCACGCACCACGCACGCACGCACGCAGAGACACAGACAGACACACACACACACACACACACACACACATACGCACACACAGGATTATGCACACACACACGCACACACACACACATACACACATACACACACACATACACACACACACTTACACACACACACAGACACACATACACACACGCACACACACACACACACACACACACACACACACACACACAAATACACGTATTCTGATATCTAACATCAACATACACACTAAGAAACATGCACAAATAAATGTAAACATAAAGACACATATCTGATCATGAACGTACAAATAGCTAAACGATGCCACATGATATGCAGTCAGAAATGAAAGTGAAACAGTGGTGATTTTCGTCCTTCGATGTCGAAGAAGACCTCGACTTCAATTTTGACTGGGTGATTGGCGATTGTGGGTCCGGAGGTGGCTGGTGAGGCCAGTCCGGGCCAGGAAGGCTCGCACACAGGTAGGGCAAACGTGGGTTTGGTGCAACTGCAGCATTGGAGGTAGCCCATGCCTTGCACGCAAGAAATAAAAGTACATTACAGGTGACTAAACAACTGTGGTACCAAAAGAGGAAGGCGTGGGTGAACAGTTGAGTGGTTAACTGTGACGTCAAGCTCACTCACCAGCTGAATTAAGTGCGAGGAAAGTCAGTCCGGCAGTATGTGGGCTAACTTGTTACTTTGTTAAAACCAGAAAAACACAAAACAGACTCAGATCGCGTATCTAATCGAACAAATTCAGACAGGTGCAAACGTTTGGTCTAATGCCTTTATCAAGTATAAAGATTTCTTAACAAAGAACAAATAGCAAGGGGTAAACGTTAGCTGACAAAGAGCAAATAACAAGGGGAAACATTACACAACAAAGAACAAATGACAAAATTTTAATAAACGTTAGACAACAACGAACAAATAACAGGGTAAATGTTAGGCAACAAAGAACAAATACCAAGACAAAAGTTAAAAACAAAAAACAAATACCAAGGGTAAACGTTAGAAAACAAAGAACATACTTAGGGTAAACGTTAGAAAACAAAGAACATACTTAGGGTAAACGTTAGACTACAAAAAAAAATATCAAGAGTAAACGTTAGAAAACAAAGAACATACTTAGGGTAAACGTTAGACTACAAAAAACAAATATCAAGAGTAAACGTTAGAAAACAAAGAACATACTTAGGGTAAACGTTAGACTACAAAAAACAAATATCAAGAGTAAACGTTAGAAAACAAAGAACATACTTAGGGTAAACGTTAGACTACAAAAAACAAATAACAAGAGTAAAAGTTAGAAAACAAAGAACATACTTAGGGTAAACGTTAGACTACAAAAAACAAATATCAAGAGTAAACGTTAGAAAACAAAGAACATACTTAGGGTAAACGTTAGACTACAAAAAACAAATATCAAGAGTAAACGTTAGAAAACAAAGAACATACTTAGGGTAAACGTTAGACTACAAAAAACAAATATCAAGAGTAAACGTTAGAAAACAAAGAACATACTTAGGGTAAACGTTAGACTACAAAAAACAAATATCAAGAGTAAACGTTAGAAAACAAAGAACATACTTAGGGTAAACGTTAGACTACAAAAAACAAATAACAAGAGTAAAAGTTAGAAAACAAAGAACATACTTAGGGTAAACGTTAGAAAACAAAGAACATACTTAGGGTAAACGTTAGACTACAAAAAACAAATAACAAGGGTAAACGTTAGACTACAAAAAACAAATAACAAGAGCAAAAGTTAGAAAACAAAGAACAAATAACAAGAGTAAACGTTAGAAAACAAAGAACATACTTAGGGTAAAGGTTAGACTACAAAGAACATACTTAGGGTAAACGTTAGACTACAAAAAACAAATAACAAGGGTAAACGTTAGAAAACAAAGAACATACTTAGGGTAAACGTTAGACTACAAAGAACAAATAACAAGAGTAAAAGTTAGAAAACAAAGAACAAATAGCAAGAGTAAACGTTAGACAATACAAAAAGAAATTCCAAGGGTAAACGTTAGAAACAAAACAAAACAAAGAACAAATAGCAAGAGTAAGCGTTAGAAAACAAAGAACAAATAGCAAGAGCAAATGTTAGAAAACAAAGAACAAATAGCAAGAGCAAACGTTAGAAAACAAAGAACAAATAGCAAGAGTAAACGTTAGAAAACAAAGAACAAATAGCAAGAGTAAACGTTTGAAAACAAAGAACAAATAGCAAGAGCAAATGTTAGAAAACAAAGAACAAATAGCAAGAGTAAGCGTTAGAAAACAAAGAACAAATGGCAAAAATAAACGTTAGAAAAAAAAAGCAAGAGTAAACGTTAGAAAACAAAGAACAAATAGCAAGAGTAAACGTTAGAAAACAAAGAACAAATAGCAAGAGTAAATGTTAGAAAACAAAGAACAAATAGCAAGAGTAAACGTTAGAAAACAAAGAACAAATAGCAAGAGCAAATGTTAGAAAACAAAGAACAAATAGCAAGAGTAAACGTTAGAAAACAAAGAACAAATAGCAAGAGTAAACGTTAGAAAACAAAGAACAAATACCAAGAGTAAACGTTAGACAATACTAAATAAATTACAATGGTAAACGTTAGCTGGTAGACAGCAAGTACCAACGGTAACCGTTAGCTAACAAAGAACAAACAAGAACGGTAACCGTTAGTTAACAAAGAACAAACAAGAACGGTAACTGTTAGCTAAAAAAGAACAAATTACAACGGTAAACATTTGCTAACAAAGAACAAATAACAAGGGTAAACTTTAGACAACAAACATCAAATAACAATGGTAAATGTTAGCTAACAAATTACAACGGTAACCGTTAGCTAACAAAGAACAAACAAGAACGGTAACCGTTAGCTAACAAAGAACAAACAAGAACGGTAACTGTTAGCTAAAAAAGAACAAATTACAACAGTAAACGTTTGCTAACAACAACAAAAAAACATCAACAAAACAATACAATTGGAAAAAAACACACAAACAAATAACAAGGGTAAACGTTTGTTAACAAATAACAAAGAACAACGGTAAACGTTTGCTAACAAAGAAAAAGAACAACGGTAACCGTTTGGTAACAAAAACAAATAACAAAGGTAAACGTTTGCTAACAAAGAACAAATAACAACTGTAAACGTTTACTAACAGATAACAAAGAACAACGGTAAACGTTTGCTAACAAAGAACAAAGAACAACAGTAAACGTTTGCTAACAAATAAAAAATATCAACGGCAAACGTTAGCTAACAAAGAACAAGAACAACTGTAAACGTTTACTAACAAAGAACAAAGACCAACGGTAAACGTCTGCTAACAAATAACAAAGAACAACGGTAAACGTTTGCTAACAAATAACAAAGACCAACGGTAAACGTCTGCTAACAAATAACAAAGAACAACGGTAAGCGTTAGCTAACAAAGAACAAATAACAAAGAACAACGGTAAACGTTAGCTAACAAAGAACAACGGTAAACGTTTGCTAACAAATAACAAAGAACAACGGTAAACGTTTGCTAACAAAGACCAACGGTAAACGTCTGCTAACAAATAACAAAGAACAACGGTAAACGTTAGCTAACAAAGAACAAAGAACAAAGAACAACGGTAAACGTTAGCTAACAAAGAACAACGGTAAACGTTTGCTAACAAAGAACAAAGAATAGCGGTAAACGTTTGCTAACAAGTAACAAAGAATAGCGGTAAACGTTTGCTAACAAAGAACAAAGAATAGCGGTAAACGTTTGCTAACAAATAACAAAGAATAGCGGTAAACGTTTGCTAACAAATAACAAAGAATAGCGGTAAACGTTTGCTAACAAATAACAAAGAATAGCGGTAAACGTTTGCTAACAAATAACAAAGAATAGCGGTAAACGTTTGCTAACAAATAACAAAGAACAATGGTAAACGTTTGCTAACAAATAACAAAGAACAATGGTAAACGTTTGCTAACAAATAACAAAGAACAATGGTAAACGTTTGCTAACAAATAACAAAGAACAATGGTAAACGTTTGCTAACAAAGAACAGATATCAGCGGTAAACGTTTGCTAACAAATAACAAAGAACAACGGTAAACGTTTACTAACAAATAACAAATAACAACGGTAAACGTTTACTAACAAATAACAACGGTAAACGTTTGCTAACAAATAACAAATAACAACGGTAAACGTTTACTAACAAATAACAAAGAACAACGGTAAACGTTTGCTAACAAATAACAAAGAACAACGGTAAACATTTGCTAACAAATAACAAAGAACAATGGTAAACGTTTGCTAACAAATAACAAATAACAACGGTAAACGTTTGCTAACAAATAATAATAATAATAATAATAATTACAATATTTATATAGCGCAAAATCTTGATAAAATCAAATCTAAGCGCTGAAGCAGACACACACGCAAGCACGCACGCTCGCACACACACGCACGCACACATACAGACACACACACACACACACACACACACACACACACACACACACACACACACCCACACACACGCATGGCTATAAATGGGGAGAAAGAATAAAAGCAATAAAAGCAAGAATAAAAGCAATGGAAAATTATAGAGAGCATAGCATACAATTATATATTATAACCATGTGATTCCCTCCGAGCGGAGACAGGCTGCAGAGGGGAGGGTTGAGTGAGGTTAGGATTTTATGCAGGAGAGAAAAGGTGAGTTTTGAGAGCGGACTTGAAGGAGACAAAAGTAGGTTGCTGACGGACTGAGAGAGGAAGTTTGTTCCAGGAGAGTGGACCAGAAACAGAGAAGGCTCGTTGACCATAGGTATTGAGCTTAGTGCGTGGAAAGCAAATAACAACGGTAAACGTTTGCTAACAAATAACAACGGTAAACGTTTGCTAACAAATAACAAAGAACAACGGTAAACGTTTGCTAACAAATAACAACGGTAAACGTTTGCTAACAAATAACAAATAACAACGGTAAACGTTTGCTAACAAATAACAACGGTAAACGTTTGCTAACAAATAACAAAGAACAACGGTAAACGTTTGCTAACAAATAACAACGGTAAACGTTTGCTAACAAATAACAAAGAACAACGGTAAACGTTTGCTAACAAATAACAACGGTAAACGTTTGCTAACAAATAACAAAGAACAACGGTAAACGTTTGCTAACAAATAACAACGGTAAACGTTTGCTAACAAATAACAAAGAACAACGGTAAACGTTTGCTAACAAATAACAACGGTAAACGTTTGCTAACAAATAACAAAGAACAACGGTAAACGTTTGCTAACAAATAACAAATAACAACGGTAAACGTTTGCTAACAAATAACAAAGAATAACGGTAAACGTTTGCTAACAAATAACAATAACACGGTAAACGTTTGCTAACAAATAACAAAGAATAACGGTAAACGTTTGCTAACAAATAACAAAGAATAGCGGTAAACGTTTGCTAACAAATAACAAAGAATAACGGTAAACGTTTGCTAACAAAGAACGAATAACAAGAATACATGTTAGCTAACAAAGAACAAATAAGAATAGTAACCGTTTGCTAACAAAGAACGAATAACAAGAGTATATATTAGCTAACAAAGAACAAATAAACGATAAACATTAGTCAAGAAATTACAAGGGTAAACGTTAGACAACAAGAACAAATACCAAGGGTAAACATTACACAACAAAGAACAAATTACAAGAGCATATATTAGCTAACAAAGAAACAAATAAGAACGGTAAACGTTAGTTAACAGAGACCAAATAACAAGCGTAAACGTTAAACAACAGGTCACAAATAACAAGAGTAAAGGTTAGCCAACAGCTGAGAAAAACAAGAGTAAAGGTTAGCCAACAGCTGAGAAATAACAAGAGTAAAGGTTAGCCAACAGCTGAGAAATAACAAGAGTAAAGGTTAGCCAACAGCTGAGAAATAACAAGAGTAAAGGTTAGCCAACAGCTGAGAAATAACAAGAGTAAAGGTTAACCAACAGCTGAGAAATAACAAGAGTAAAGGTTAGCCAACAGCTGAGATATAACAAGAGTAAAGGTTAGCCAACAGCTGAGAAATAACAAGAGTAAAGGTTAGCCAACAGGTGAAAAATAACAAGAGTAAAGGTTAGCCAACAGCTGAGAAATAACAAGAGTAAAGGTTAGCCAAACAGCTGAAAAAAAACAAGAGTAAAGGTTAGCCCAACAGCTGAAAAACAACAAGAGTAAAGGTTAGCGAACAGCTGAGAAATAACAAGAGTAAAGGTTAGCCAACAGCTGAGAAATAACAAGAGTAAAGGTTAGCCAACAGCTGAAAAATAACAAGAGTAAAGGTTAGCCAACAGGTGAAAAATAACAAGAGTAAAGGTTAGCCAACAGCTGAGAAATAACAAGAGTAAAGGTTAGCCAACAGCTGAGAAATAACAAGAGTAAAGGTTAGCCAACAGCTGAAAAATAACAAGAGTAAAGGTTAGCCAACAGCTGAGAAATAACAAGAGTAAAGATTAGCCAACAGCTGAGAAATAACAAGAGTAAAGGTTAGCCAACAGCTGAGAAATAACAAGAGTAAAGGTTAGCCAACAGCAGAAAAATAACAAGGGTAAAGGTTAGCCAACAGCTGAAAAATAACAAGGGTAAAGATTAGCCAACAGCTGAGAAATAACAAGAGTAAAGGTTAGCCAACAGCTGAGAAATAACAAGAGTAAAGGTTAACCAACAGCTGAGAAATAACAAGAGTAAAGGTTAGCCAACAGCTGAGAAATAACAAGAGTAAAGGTTAGCCAACAGCTGAGAAATAACAAGAGTAAAGGTTAGCCAACAGGTGAAAAATAACAAGAGTAAAGGTTAGCCAACAGCTGAAAAATAACAAGAGTAAAGGTTAGCCAACAGCTGAGAAATAACAAGAGTAAAGGTTAGCCAACAGCTGAGAAATAACAAGAGTAAAGGTTAGCCAACAGCTGAAAAATAACAAGGGTAGAGGTTAGCCAACAGCTGAAAAATAACAAGAGTAAAGGTTAGCCAACAGCTGAGAAATAACAAGAGTAAAGGTTAGCCAACAGCTGAAAAATAACAAGAGTAAAGGTTAGCCAACAGCTGAAAAATAACAAGAGTAAAGGTTAGCCAACAGCTGAGAAATAACAAGAGTAAAGGTTAGCCAACAGCTGAACAATAACAAGAGTAAAGGTTAGCCAACAGCTGAGAAATAACAAGAGTAAAGGTTAGCCAAAAGCTGAAAAATAACAAGGGTAAAGGTTAGCCAACAAAGGACAAAATGATAAAGGAATGCCCGACTACAAAGGAAATAACAAGAGTAAACGTTTGATACCTGAGAGCAAGTTAAAAAAAAAATAGGAGAAAAACAGCAAAGCTTTTCTGAAGTTTCGTCATACCATGAATAAGATTGGGACTCCATCACATAGATAAACTTGGAACATATAATCCATATGGTGTCAGTGTCAAACTATAACGATTTCCTCTACAGAATGCAGTAGAGTGATTATTTTATGTGCATGGAACTGTGCCTGTTTGAATGTCACTGTGCCTGTTTGAATGTCACTGTGCCTGTTTGAATGTCACTGTGCCTGTTTGAATGTCACTGTGCCTGTTTGAATGTCACTGTGCCTGTTTGAATGTCACTGTGCCTGTTTGAATGTCACTGTGCCTGTTTGAATGTCACTGTGCCTGTTTGAATGTCACTGTGCCTGTTTGAATGTCACTGTGCCTGTTTGAATGTCACTGTGCCTGTTTGAATGTCACTGTGCCTGTTTGAATGTCACTGTGCCTGTTTGAATGTCACTGTGCCTGTTTGAATGTCACTGTGCCTGTTTGAATGTCACTGTGCCTGTTTGAATGTCACTGTGCCTGTTTGGATGTCACTGTGCCTGATTTGAATGTCAATGTGCCTGTTTGAATGTCACTGTGCCTGTTTGAATGTCACTGTGCCTGTTTGAATGTCACTGTGCCTGTTTGAATGTCACTGTGCCTGTTTGAATGTCCACTGTCCTGTTTGAATGTCACTGTGCCTGTTTGAATGTCACGTGACCTGTTTGAATGTCACTGTGCCTGTTGAATGTCACTGTGCCTGTTTGGAACTTCACTGTGCCTGTTTAATGTCACTGTGCCTGTTTGAATGGCCACTGTGCCTGTTTGAATGTCACTGTGCCTGTTTGAATGCCACTGTGCCTGTTTGAATGTCACTGTGCCTGTTTGAATGTCACTGTGCCTGTTTGAATGTCACTGTGCCTGTTTGAACTTCACACTCCTCTTCTCCCACTAGACGAAGCAGCAGGAAAGTTTCAGTCTTTTTCTCATAATTTTGTATTTGGTGTTTGTTTGTTTGTGATCTGACAAAGGCCAGTTGACCGAAAATTTGCGCCCGTCTTGTCTTGTTGTATTAAATACGCGTTCTGATTCTGTTTTCGTGTTATTCTGGTTCACTGTGTTTGTTTGAATTTGACTGTGCTTATTTCAATTTCACTGTGCTTATTTCAATTTCACTGTGCTTGTTTCAATTTCTTCATATGCACATGGTTCTGTAATGTGCATGCATTTTTTGCCTGCGTGTGCACACTTGTGGACCTGTAGTTCAATTGTATCGGTATTAATTCTTTTGTCCGTGCGAGTGTTATCGTGGTTCATGTCGTTTGGATGAATTTATGCATACAATCATCTTTAAGTTTTCACTCGTATGTGTGTGTGGTTATGAATGCTTTACGTTAATGGTGGCCAGGGATATTTTCACTCAGACATTTAAGATAGTAAAGAACAAAAATTAACCATATAATTTTTTATTACTAACCCCCACGCCACCCACTCCCCACCTCAGTGAGGTTTTGGCTTTGCGACTACACATATGTCTCTATGCTTTTTTTTTAATCTGTTTCAGTTTTTGCTTTGGTAGGCAAGCCCTGCCGCATCTGACTAAGGGTTCCCCATCCACCCCCACCCGGCTATTCTGGTTTTTCCTTTCAGCCCTTCAGCTGTTGAATTAACTTTTTCTTCTTTTTTTTCCGAGGCTGGGTGGATATGTTGCACACGGCACTGTCCATTTAAACTGTCTGTACTTCTCACATTTATATTTTTGCATTCATTCAATCATGTGCGTATCCTTTTTGTGTTTGTGTACGCATTTGGTTGTGTATGTACATATCCAAGTACATACATACATACATACATACATACATACATACATACATACATACATACATACATACATACATATCTATCTTATATCTCTATCTATATCTCCATTTGTGTATATACATATTGCTTATAAATACATAGATGTAGATATAGATCTGAAGATGATATACATGTAGATATAGATGGAGACGTAGACATAGATACAGATGATTTCCATGATTGAAAGTCCTAGATGATTTACCACCAGACATTGTTGATATCTGTAGAGGCTGAGAGTCCTAGATAATTTATCACCAGATATGTCTAGAATTTGTGGACACTGACTTTAATAAACAGAAAGTTAGCATTCTCAGTGTCTGAGACGAATGCTTTTTTTCTGGTATTGTGTACCAGTTTCTGGACTGTTTGTCCATGAATTTCTGTAACTCAGGTATCCGTTCCATCGCTGGTGTTTGGTGAGTGCAAAATGTGCAGCTAACCGTTTTGTAGTTTTTGTGTATAAATCAGACCCAGGATGAGTAAAATTAGCTATCAGGACATTTGACACAACCAACAACAATGTTGTCAACGTCAGTACAGTTCACGTTTTCACCCACAATCTTCGTGTCGTCCTTGTCAGTGAACTCCATGATGTCACTCAGCACGTCCACATCGTCCACAGAGAACGTCAGCGGTGTTGTCTCGGTGCCAGAAGGATGTGTGATGAAACAGACGTCCCAGTTTGTCCCGTGGGACAACCCAGACAACCTCGTTTCCCGACAAGTTGAAATCCTCATCAACATTTTGATCACAGGGATGTTTCTGCCCATCATGTTTGTTGTATCCTTCTCTACCAACATAGTGAACATGGTCGTCTTCTATAAACACGGTTTGTCTGAAAGAATCAACATGTGTCTCTTCACTCTGGCTCTGGTGGACTGTCTCTTTGTTTCCGTGGCATATAGTTACAGCTGTGATGTGTTGTACATGTTTGCCCAGGGCAAAATACAAGTTAGTCCTGTATTTAAATTCTTTCTCGAAACTCACCTGATCGGTTTACACGGTTTCGCGTTGGCATCTCACACATTGTCTGCTGTCATCGCTTTAGAGAAATGCCTGTGTGTCACGTGGCCCTGCTGGTGAAAAATCTGATGTCCCCAAGAAGACAGCTGTGTTGTTGTGGAGTTGGTCTTAATCATTACTGCCAGCATCTTTGTTTTTGGCGGCCTTCGTTACGGCCTGATATGTATATTTGATCCTGCAGACAACAGCACTATGGTCTTTGTACACCCTAGCGAGATGTACCTCCACAACAAAGACGTCTTTGACTTCATGTACGGTATCGTGGGTGGTTTGATTCTCCCTGGATTCTGCATCACCTCTGTGACAGTCTGCACGGCGATCACTGTGACCAAACTGAAGAAACTGTCACGATGGAGGGAGACTGTGTCGTCTGCTTCTGTAACCCTGTCGTCACGTGACTTGGCGGTTACTCGTATGATCATTGGGACTTCCTTCCTGTTCATAGTGACTTTTTTACCGTCCTTTGTGGTCAGTACTTCATTTCTTGTCATTCCAGATATTGCTGTGGGGAAACGTTACCACAACCTGTACCTTGTCTTCGTCAGCTTTTTCCAGCTGGGTTCCATCGTTAACAGCAGTTTTAATTTCTTTCTCTATTACGTCTATGGAAGTCAGTTTAGAGAGACGGTGCATCAGATGTTTTCCTGTTGTGTTTGTTTTCGTAGACAGAAACAAAACACCAAATAATATCAACAACGACAACAACAAAAGAGTGGTGTCTGATACAGTGGAACCTACACGTGAGAAGGAAACTGACCTTTAATCAAAAGTACATGTAGTTCAGTATTTAATCTGTACCATGGTAAAGCACACAGCACACTTTAACCTCAGTGTACAGCGACCAACAAAAGTTTGTACTGTCCACAAGAAAGGCCAAACTTCGCTTTATAATGGAACCAGTCAGTCATAGACCGATACCATAACCAACAAAATCTTTCAACATTTTATCAGTGGACTAGCTGTTAGTCGTTTCATACTGATGGATGGTGATGATGGCCTTTTCTGTCCATCCAGTGGATAATTAGGTATAATGGTCTTTAGATTATAGCAAAGCATTTGACGCGTCATTCATTTCCACCTGTTCAACGCAACGGTCAAAATAGGCTTCCCCAAACACCTCATTGCAGTAATTGCCTCATTATATAAAGACCAGAAGGCTGCAGTTAGATGGAACAATCCGAAATGTGAATTCTTCAACACCCACAGGGGTGTTAGACAAGGTTGCGTCCTCTCGCCATATCTCTTCAACATCTACTCAGAACAAATCATGAGAGACACTGATACAGAAGGCATGGAAATAATGATGGGAGCGAAAACATCTCACAAACCTGCTCTATGCCTATGATACTGCGTTGTTAGCACACACCATTACCATCATATAAAGAATTCTATACACGGTGAATGCAGCAGGGAAAAAGGCTGGCCTACACTTGACCGCAAAAAAACAAAACAAAACAAAACAAAAGCGCCACATATCTAAGACAACGACACTGAAAATAATCATGACATCTTAATTAACAAAGTTTCTTTAGAAAATGTTAAAGATTTCAAACATCTTGGTTTTGTAAAAACAGATGATGGAACCTGCTCCAAAGACGTCAAAATAAGAATTGGACTGGCAAAGCAAAAAATGGTCTGTCATGTGCACAGGATGATACGTGCACATGTTTTTTGTATCGTGTGAATGGGGCGATGTATGCATGAGTTTTTTATGTCGCGTGCGAAAGGGAATTTTGTGTGTGCATTATAAGAGTTTTTGAAAACAGCTCACCCAAGCTGGGGACTTGGGTGGAATGGGTTTTTACTGTAGACACTTGGCCTAAAACAGTCTAAGAGAAAAAACTGTTCGTTGGAGCTCAACAAGAAGAAGAAGAAGAAGAGGAAGAAAGCGAAAATGGAGAAGGAAAAGAAAAAGAAAAAGAAACAAAAGGAGAACAAGAAGAAGGCGAAGAAGAAGAAAGAAAAGAAGTAGAAAAGAAGGCGAAAAGAAGAAGAAGAGAAAGGAGAGATGGAGCAGAAGAAGAAGAAAGAAAAGAAGTAAAAAACAAGGCAAAAAGAAAAAGAAGAACAAAGCGAAAAAGAAGTAGAAAAGAAAAAGAAGGCGAAAAAAAAGAAAGAAAGAAGTGGAAAAAGAGAAGGAGAAGGAGAAGGGGAAGAAGAAGGTGAAAAAGGAGAAGAAGAAGAAGAGAAAGAAAGTGAATTAGAAGGAGAAAAAGAAGAAAAAAAGAAGAAAAAATAAAAAAGAAGGCGAAAAAGAAGGATAAGGAGGAGAAGAGGGACAAAAAGAATAAGGAGAAAGAGAAGAAGGAGAAGAGGAAGATTCTTTCAAGTGCTATTGTTCACCCTCTCCTCAAGAAACACAATTTAGACCCAAATGAACTGAAAAATTACCGGCCTATCTCTAATCTCTCTTTCTTGTCAAAACTCCTTGAAAAAGTCGTCCTCAACCAGCTGAACTCTCACCTGTCTGCCAACAATCTCCTCAATCCTTTCCAGTCAGCCTACCGCCAGTGCCATAGCACTGAAACTGCCCTACTACACATTCTCAACAATCTCCTCCTTGCAAAAGATACTGGCAAAGTCTCTCTCCTCACACTCCTTGATCTGTCTGCAGCCTGTGATACCATTGATCATGGTATTCTCCGTTCTAGACTTCATCATACTTTTGGCATCTCTGACATTGCTCTCTCCTGGTTCACTTCATATCTATCAAACAGAAAACAAACTGTTCTCATCAGTGGCACTTACTCTCAACCTGCATACCTGACCTGTGGTGTTCCACAAGGATCTGTCCTTGGCCCTGCTCTTTTCACTCTTTACACCTTCCCCCTGTCCACCATCATCAACTCCCACTCTATAAAACACCACTTCTATGCTGATGACACCCAACTTCAAGACAGTGACTCACCTGATAATATACAGCGCCTGTTGACTCGCACCACTGAATGATACTCGGACATCAAGAACTGGATGACACACAATAAACTTCAGCTTAATGACGACAAGACAGAAGCTATCCTCAATGGCACCCGTCAGAAACTTTCTCAGCTGCCTCCTCTTTCTCTCCCATTACGTAACACATCAGTCCCAATTTCTGATTCAGCTAAAAACCTTGGTGTCTGCATTGACTCTACCCTCTCCATGAACAACTTTGTTTCTCAAACTGCCAGATCTTGCTACTATCATCTCCATCGTATAAGCCTGATCAGGAAGTATCTCTCTGCAAAACAACAACTGCAAAACTCGTTCTCTCCTTCATAATATCTCGCATTGATTATTGCAATTCACTCCTGTCTGGTCTTCCTGCCTCCACCATTCACATCCTAAAGCGCATTCAAAACAATGCTGTACGCCTTGTACTCAAAAAGAAAAAAGCTGACCACATATCTCCTCTCCTGGCACAACTTCACTGGCTCCCTGTATCAAAGCGCCTACAGTACAAACTAGACACCATGTGCTACAAAAGCCTCAATAATGCAGCCCCCAATTACCTGTCAAGCCTACTTGAGATCTATCTTCCCTCACGTACCCTCCGCTCTGCCTCCGACCCTCTGACTTTTCGCTTTCCACGCACTAAGCTCAATACCTATGGTCAACAAGCCTTCTCTGTTTCTGGTCCACTCTCCTGGAACAAACTTCCTCTCTCAGTCCGTCAGCAAGCTACTTTTGTCTCCTTCAAGTCCGCTCTCAAAACTCACCTTTTCTCCTCTGCATAAAATCCTAACCTCACTCAACCCCCCTCTGCAGCCTGTCTCCGCTCGGAGGGGAATCACCACGTTATAATATATAATTGTATATGATATGCTCTCTATAATTTTCCATTGCTTTTATTCTTGCTTTTATTGCTTTTATTCTTTCTCCCCATTTATAGCTATGCGTGTGTGTGTGTGTGTGTGTGTGTGTGTGTGTGTGTATGTGTGTGTGTGTGTGTGTGTGTGTGCGTGTGTGTGCGTGCGTACGTGCGTGCGTGCGTGCGTGCGTGTGTGTGTGTTTCAGCGCTTAGATTTGATATTATCAAGATTTTGCGCTATATAAATATTGTAATTATTATTATTACTATAGAAGGAGAATAAGAAGAAAGCAAAACAGAGGGAGAGAAGGAAAAGAAGGCAAATAAGAAGAGGAAGGAGAAGAAAGAGGAGAAGAAAGCGAAGAAAAAAAGAGAAGAAGAAGGAGAAGGAGCAGACGAAGAAGAAGGAGACGAGGAGGAGGGAGACGACGAAGGAGAAGGAAAAGAAAGAGGAGCAGGAGACGAAGAAGGAGGAAGAGACGAAGAAGGAGGAGAGAAAAAGAGTTAATATGAAGATGCGTGAATATGAATGTTGAATATGAATGTTGTATGTGTGTTGTTTGAAAGTTGTTTGTAAAATTTGTTTTTTTTATAAATTATCATTGTGATTTGTTTAGTGCCATTGGGTGAAAGGAGAGCGTGCGGTTGCGTGACGGACGAATGCTTTTTGCATGTTCTGATTGTGTGGGCATGTGTACAAGCATGACATGGTCCAACTCAACAAAGTCTGGAAAGACAGAGGCATACCAAATGGCTTGAATGTTCATCATCATCAAGTGCCTTGCCACATGGCGTTGGCGATCATGGCCCTTCATATGAATCTGTCCCTTGTTGCCGCAAGCACATCTTCCACCCTCTTTGTCCTCATCCACTCTGCAAGTCCATCCAAATATTTTTTTCTCTGGTTCTACCTGGTGCTCTCTTTCCCTCCAGGTTCTCTAATTCCCCTTTCCTCATAAAATGGCCTATAAATGTTGCCTGTCTTTTCCTTATCTTCCTTATCAATGATCATCTTGTGTCTGCCTCCATCAAGACTGTCTCGTTTGTTTTCTTCGCTGTCCATGGAACTCTCAACATTCTTCTTAGAAATCACATCTCGGCTGCCTCAATCTTTGTCGGGCTTTGCTTGTTGACTGTCCACGCCTCACAACCGTCTAACATTATTGGTTCTATATAACATTCAAGAACTTTCTTTCTGATGTTAATTGATAGGCATTTGTTGGTAAGAATGCTTTTCATCTTCTTGAATGCTGTTTTGGATTGGCCGATTCTGCTGGCTATTTATAATAATAATAATAATAATAATATATTTTATTTATAAAGCGCAAAATCTTGACAAAATCAAATCTAAGCGCTGAGCGTATACATGCCTACATACATATGAGCGTATACATGCATACATACATGCTTACATACTTACATACATAAATCTAAGCTGAGCGTATACATGCATACATACATACATACATAAATCTAAGCGTATACATACATACATACGTACGCACATGCATACATAATAATTACAATATTTATATAGCGCAAATCTCGACAAAATCAAATCCAAGCGCCGAAAAGACACGCACACACGCACGCACACACACACACACACACACACACACACACACACACACACACACACACACACACACACACACACACACACCACACACACACACACACACACACACACGCATGGCCACAAATGGGGAGAAAAGAATAAAAGCAATAAAAGCAAGAATAAAACCAATGGAAAACCACAGAGAGCACATATACAATTATATATTAAAACAAAGTGATTCCCCTCCGAGCGGAGACAGGCTGCAGAGGGGGGTTGAGTGAGGTTAGGATTTTATGCAGAGGAGAAAAGGTGAGTTTTGAGAGCGGACTTGAAGGAGGCAAAAGTAGGTTGCTGACGGACTGAGAGAGGAAGTTTGTTCCAGGAGAGTGGACCAGAAACAGAGAAGGCTCGTGGACCATAGGTATTGAGCTTAGTGCGTGGAAAGCGAAAAGTCAGAGGATCGGAGGCAGAGCGGAGGGTACGTGAGGGAACATAGATCTCAAGTAAGCTTGACAGGTAATCGGGGGCTGCGTTATTGAGGCTTTTGTAGCACATGGTGTCTAGTTTGTACTGTATGCGCTTTGATACAGGGAGCCAGTGAAGTTGTGCCAGGAGAGGAGATATGTGGTCAGCTTTTTTCTTTTTGAGTACAAGGCGTACAGCATTGTTTTGAATGCGCTGTAGGATGTGAATGGTGGAGGCAGGAAGACCAGACAGGAGTGAATTGCAATAGTCAATGCGAGACATTATGAAGGAGAGAACGAGTTTTGCAGTTGTTGTTTTGCAGAGAGATACTTCCTGATCAGGCTTATACGATGGAGATGATAGTAGCAAGATCTGGCAGTTTGAGAAACAAAGTTGTTCATGGACAGGGTAGAGTCAATGCAGACACCAAGGTTTTTAGCTGAATCAGAAATTGGGACTGATGTGTTACATAATGGGAGAGAAAGAGGAGGCAGCTGGGAAAGTTTCTGACGGGTGCCAATGAGGATAGCTTCTGTCTTGTCGTCATTAAGCTGAAGTCTATTGTGTGTCATCCAGTTCTTAATGTCCGAGTAACACTCAGTGGTGCGAGTCAACAGGCGCTGTATATTATCAGGTGAGTCACTATCTTGAAGTTGGGTGTCATCAGCATAGAAGTGGTGTTTTATAGAGTGGGAGTTGATGATGGTGGACAGGGGGGAGGTATAAAGAGTGAAAAGAACAGGGCCAAGGACAGATCCTTGTGGAACACCACAGGTCAGGTATGCAGGTTGAGAGTAAGTGCCATTGATGAGAACAGTTTGTTTTCTGTTTGATAAATACGAAGTGAAAACGGAGAGAGCAATGTCAGAGATGCCAAAAGTATGATGAAGTCTAGAAAGGAGAATACCATGGTCGATGGTATCGAAAGCTGCAGACAGATCAAGGAGTGTGAGGAGAGAGACTTTGCCAGTATCAGTTGCAAGGAGGAGATTGTTGAGAATGTGTAGTAGGGCAGTTTCAGTGCTATGGCACTGGCGGTAGGCTGACTGGAAAGGATTGAGGAGATTGTTGGCAGACAGGTGAGAGTTCAGCTGGTTGAGGACGACTTTTTCAAGGAGTTTTGACAAGAAAGAGAGATTAGAGATAGGCCTGTAATTTTTCAGTTCATTTGGGTCTAAATTGTGTTTCTTGAGGAGAGGGTGAACAATAGCAGACTTGAAAGAATCTGGGACAGTTCCAGTTTGAAAGGAAGTGTTGATGATGTCAGTGATGAATGGGAGGAGAGTAGGGAGACAATCGGAGTAGAGAGAACCTGGAAGAGGATCCAGTTCGCAGGTTTTGAACGACATGGATCTGATTGTGTTGAAAATTTCTTCTTGTGAGACTGGGGTAAAAGTAGTGAGAGGTGTGCCAGAGAAGGAAGGGTCAGGTGGGCATGGTTGACAGGGTGTCCTGTCAAGCCTGTCACGAAGAGTTTGTATTTTGGTGGTGAAATACTTAGAGAATACAGATGGGAGTTCTTCATTTGTATGTTTTCTGATGTGCATCTGCCGTCTGGCGAAATGATCGTTCCCAGATATTTAAACTTATCAACCTGTCTCAAGGTTGTGCTGTTTGCTGTTATTTTGCATGAGGGGATTTCATGTTTTTTACTGATTACCATGACTTCAGTCTTCTTGTTGTTTAGCTCCAACCCCTCACCTTGACAGTTAGACTTTTAAAATGTTTGATCTGGCCAGTCATGATTTATGACTGCGAAGTCTGGACTCTGAGAAACACTGATTGAGGAAGATTTGAGGCAGCAGAGATGTGGTTTTATCGGAGCCCAATACATGTCAAATTGAGAGATAGAAGAAGTAATGAAAGTGTCCTGGAAGAACTTGACACCACCAGAAAACTACTTTCAGACATCAACAAGAGAAGACTAAAATATGTTGGCCATGTGTCACGCAGCAAGAACATGGACCTCATGGCAACCATCTTTCAAAGAAAAACAGAGCAAAAAGGAAGAAATGCAGACTCCAATCTCACACATCGAGAACATAACCAACAGCAGTGGCCTAAGCATTCAGGAAATTGTCCACAAAAGTCTGGAGGGAGATGGTGGTGTATAGGTGTGGCAGCGGCCAACTCCGAACCCGGTGACGCCGACAGGTGAGACAGGAGAGGTCTTTAGTGCCTAATGTGGGTCCTCCTCTTGGGAAGACAACCAATCCTGGAGGTCTTCCATAGGCACCGAATGGAAACGAGTTTTGCATCCATGAATTGTGTTTCTGCCAGCCCTTCTTCTGTTCAATAGCATCTGTTCTGCGCTGTTCAAATCTGACTGTGCCTTTGTGCACTGTTGTATCCAGCTTAACCTCTTTCGGACAATGTCTTGCCAGCTGATGATGCTTATGCCACATATGAGGAGATTAAACTTGAGAGTATCTTTGTATTGCCTTAGTGGCTTTCCATGGTGGAGGTGTCCTACACTTCATTGTTTCAGCTCGCCTGTTTGTCTGCACCAGATGAACCCTTAAAGTCTATCCTAATTACTTGATTTGATAAATAGAAGTCTCTTTTGGGTATCAA
Organism: Monoplex corrugatus; assembly: GCA_030674185.1. Classification (NCBI taxonomy): domain Eukaryota; kingdom Metazoa; phylum Mollusca; class Gastropoda; order Littorinimorpha; family Ranellidae; genus Monoplex; species Monoplex corrugatus. Next base: position 4,615,221 of record CM060310.1, on the reverse strand, counting down.
ACACAAAGCAGTGAGAAAATTCAAACTTTTTAGATAAAAGACATCGATAATCTGACACAATTAATCAAAAATATTCTTATCAATCATATGTTCTTGGAATTTATCTGCACTATCTCTTCATTCACTTGAAAGTTTCATTTAAAAAAATGTATTTATTTGTTGTTATTGTTGTTGCTTACAACATTAGATTTATCACACGACATTCAGACTGCTCTTTCCAGGGGCAACAAATCACTTTACATCAGTGCAGCGTCACCCATATTTTTCTGTATGTGTCTTTCTGTTTACCTATAAAACGATGTTCAAAAGGATGTTGCCAGGGACAACTCTTTTGTTGCCCTAAGATCTTTGACCTGCGTTGAGTGCGTGCTGCATATTGAAGCTTGGTTTATCGTCTCATTCACAAACACATAGGAAAGTTTCCTTAGGCATTGGAGTATGCGTGTCTGAGAGAAAATTTTCTATCTCTTTCTGGATAGATTTTCACCAATGTTGATCTGAGTGTTGCCATGTTTTTGTTTTGTCCAGTCCTATCATTGTACCGCTCTAGTGGCGTTGATCCCACTCCGATATGTCTGGTTTCTGTACACAACAACACAGCTAACAAAGTTTTATTAAGTCTAAGTCCCAGTGAACGCAGATCCATTGGA
>CM060310.1:4597071-4604571 GCA_030674185.1 Monoplex corrugatus | reverse complement strand
CACATTTTCTGTCAGTCTGTAGCTTTGGCTAGATTAATCCTAGAACATTGTCACCTGAGTCATCAACAATGCTTGGTAGCTTGACCTTTCACTTCTTGTACTCCTCAACGATAAATTTTAGGGGCGGCTTCAGCTTTGCCTGGCGACAATAGAGCGCATTGTCATTGACAATGAGACCAGGAGGGACAAAAACAAAGTTCCTTGTGATGGACGACAAAACAGTACTGATTATGAAACGAAATATTCATTACTGTTATGTCGTCCATCAGATTAAGTGAAATTACCATCATTATCACCATTACTTATACTGTAAAGCATACGCAATCTTAAGGTGTTACGCATGTGTAAACAAACCCGTTCTCATATGATTTTAATATTTTATCATCAGAATATCTTCGAACTCTTTTTTGATTGATTGATTTGGTTCAGTTTTTATGTCGACACCCACCTCAGGTGATATGGCCGACGGGTATAACCATCCCAGGGAATTGGGGGAAGGGGGCTTACCTTTCCTATAGACACCACAAACAACATTGATGTTAAGATGGGACAGTGAGAAGGCCAGTTTTAATGTAGAGTGGGGGAAGGGGGACTTAACTTACCTATACTGACACCACCAGAACAACAATGATGTTAAAGATGGGACAGTGAGAAGGCCAGTTTTAATGGGGCACATCCTGGGATTCGAACCCACAACCATTAGCATGTGCATCCGACGCTCAAACCAATTGAGCTATTGGGCCCGCATCTTCAAACTTGAAACTCTTACAGTCTCATGTGTACTTTAAGTTTCAGTTTCAGTTTCTCAAGATGACGTCTCCTCGCTCGGAACGAATTCCATAATGCACTAACGTCACAGGGCCGTGTGTATGGTGATCATGGCACACGACTTAAGCCTGCACATAAATACATGAGCTGGCCAGGTCCTAAGGTCCTACCTAGACTATGTTTTACCTAGTCTTCTCTCTCTCTCTGTATCATTCTACTCATCTCTCTTTATATATAATATATAGACACGATAGATATATGGATATACATGTATATGTATGTACATACATATATAATACATACAACAATACACACATACATATATATATATATATATATTATATATATATATATATACATATACACATATTTTTACAGGATACTCATGGATGAATAAACAAAAGGAAAATGAAGATAACGACGTAAATAGGTGCTCCTGTGGAGCACCTTCGTCCGGTAGGGACCGTCATGCGGGCACAGGTGACACCAGACCGTCAGCCAGCTACTGCAACCAAAGTCAGACTCCAAAATATTAAAATAGCAACATGGAACATCAGAACTCTGTTGCAGAAGGGAAAATTAGACAATGTCAAAATGGAGATGGAAAGGCTTAACATTAGTATTTTAGGACTAAGGGAAGTGAGATGGAAAGGGGCAGGCATGATAACATCAGGAGAATACACAATGATATACCCTGGTGGAACTCACATGAAAGAGGAGTAGGCATCGTAATGGACAAAGACAAATCAAGAGCAGTTAAGGAATACTGGGCTGTGTCCGACAGAGTTTTACTGGTCAAATTGGGAGGCAAACCATTTGATATCAACATCATTCAGGTGTATGCACCAACATCCGCAATACGCAGGAAGACATCAACAACTTCTACGAAGTATTAGGGATGGCCAAAGTCCAATGTAAATCACAAGAAAGTACTGTAATAATGGGAGATTTTAATGCTAAAGTGGGACAGGATAGCGTGGAGGATATAGTTGGACCTCATGGCCTTGATACACAAAATGAAAGGGGAGGGAAACTTGTAGAATGGGCACAGATGAATGAGTTCATAGTAGGAAACACTTGGTTTGAAGCAGCCTAATAAAAGAAAATGGACTTGGATGAGTCCAGGAGATAATACCAAAAATCAATTGACTACATCCTAATTAATAAAAGATTTAGAAATTCTTTACTGTCGGCAAAAACACTACCAGGAGCAGACAGCAACAGTGACCACAATCCTGTAGTGGGAAGGTTTAGGCTGAAAATATGGAAAAGAAAACAGACCAAAAGCAACATCAAACTAAATCTTGGTCTCTTAATGATAGATGAAGTGATACGTAAAAAAATTAATGTACATGTTCAAAACAAATTCAGTGCTCTGGAAGACATTGGTGACAGTGAGGAACAATGGACAAAGTTGAGAAATTCCATAAATGAAGCTTGTGAAGAAATCCCTGAGGCAGATAGAAAAGTAAAAAAGAACTGGATGACAAAAGAAATTTTGGGCTGATGGAGGAAAGGAGGAAGGCAAAGAGAAACGAAGAGATATACAGGAAGATAAATAAAGAAATCAGGAATAGGTGCAGTGAAGCCGAGGAAGCTTGGCTGAAACACAAAATGCAAGGAAATAGAAGACAGACACAAAACGGATCCTCAGGGTATGTACAAAACGAATCGAAGAAATTGTCTACAGGAAAAATACATGCACATCAACTGGTTACTTAAAATCGAAAGATGGCACGCTTATCATGGAAAAAGTCAAAATATTAGACAGATAGGGAGAGTACATTAAAGACCTTTTTGAGGATGACAGAAACGAAGAACACATTATAAAAAAGAACTTTGAAGGACCACCCATAATGAAAGATGAAGTTAGAGCGGCACTGAAAAAGATGAAACCAGGAAAAGCCCCACGACCAACAACATTACTACAGAGGTGATTTAAGCCCTGGAGGAATTTGGCATTGGCCAAAATAACAGTCCTCCTAAATGAAATTTACGGCACTGGAAAAATCCCCAAAGATATGTCAAAATCGATTTTCATTGCACTTCCAAAGAAGACAGGGGCTATAGAATGCGAAGTCCATCGCACAATCAGTTTGATGAGTCATGTAACAAAAATCCTGTTAAGAATAATCATGATGAGGACACGGAATAGAATCAAAGAGAAATAGCAGATGAACAGTGTGGATTTGTGAAGGGAAAATAACATTAATGCCATATACATCCTACGAACTATCATAGAGAGGTCAATTGAGATGAATAAAGGATTTGTATTTATGCTTTGTGGATTATACCAAGGCTTTCGATCGGGTCAAGCGCTTTACGAAAGCTTAAGTTACAACTGACATCACCACGTGATTGTCAAGTGGGCAGAACATCAAAGTTTCATCAGATGATCTAGGATCCGACTTGCCTGAATACCTCCCGCTTGGTAGGTCAAGGATCAAGGGTGGGATTTTCCGATCCTCATGTCAACATGTGTGCAACTGTTAGTGTCTAAACCCTATTGATTACATTGGAACATATTTTCAGCTGAGGCTGCATCTAAGCTTGTGACATCTCTTATTTTTGTCTCGTCTTGATTACTGTAACGCTCTCCTTACTGGACTGCCAGCTTCTTCTCTCCTCTGTCTGCGAACGCATACAGAACAACATGTTTCGTCATGTCCTCAAAAGAAAAGTTTGATCATGCTAATCCTCTCCTTTGCTCTTCTCACTGGTTGTCTGTGTTGAAAAGAATTAAATATAAGCTGGATCCTTGTGTTACAAATCTATTCACCAGTCTGCCCCATATATCTTTGTGACAACATCAATATTTATATGCCAGGTCGCACCTTGCGCTCAGCTTCAGATACTCTTTCCGTTCAGGTGCCTAGATTTAACTATCAACTGTCGGCCAGTGTTCTTTTGTTGTTTCAGGATCATCTGCCTGGAGTAAACTTCCACTCTTCTTCGTCTATCACTACCCTTTCCGCTTTTAAATCCAGTTAAAACTCGCTCTTTTCCTGACAGTGAATTCTGCAACTGCCTCCTTCCATTATGTTTTCTCCCCGCGTCTTGTAAGGTGGTCTGCATTGATGGCATGCGTATGTCTGGTGCGTGAATACCCCTTGATTTGAATTGTCAAGATTTGGTGCCATATAAATATTGTAATCATCATCATCATCATCAACATATTATTATATATCATATTATTATATATATTATTAATATATTGTTCATTATCATTATTGTATCATTATTATTATGTTATCATTATTATTATTATATATCATTATTATTATTATCATTGTCATTATCATCATTATTATTATTATTACTATTATTCCTGTGTATACTCACACAGAACATCAGAAATGCACATTAAAGATCTAAATCATGTCAATGTCAGGTGGAGTGCCCTTACTTGTCTGTCAACTTGTATTCAGGTGTTTTCTTTAAATCCCAGATGCGATCAATGACGGAGTAGTCAACGCCATGGGCATCTCCTTAGATTATGTGCGTTAATGCTTGATACATGTACTTAATTTCTTTTCCTTTCTTTTTCTGTTGAAGTATTGTGTATGTTTTAAAAGGTTATAGCCCAGATATGGCTTACCAGTCGGCTGGGCTTTAAAAACAATAACAATAGGTGGATTTCGAACCACAAGAACACCCAGCAACATACACGTTCACTAAAGATACAGACTGTACAACAGCATATGTGCAGTGTGGTCAGCTGACATAACAGATACAGACTGTACAACAAATAGTGGAGTGTGGTCAGCTCACGTAACAAACACAGACTGTACAACAACACAGTGCAGTGTGGTCAGCTCACTAACAGATACAGACTGTACAACAACATAGCGCAGTGTGGTCAGCTCACCTAACAGATACAGACTGTACAACAACATAGTGCAGTGTGGTCAGCTCACCTAACAGATACAGACTGTACAACAACATAGTGCAGTGTGGTCAGCTCACCTAACAGATACAGACTGTACAACAACATAGTGCATGTGGTCAGCTCACCTAACAGATACAGACTGTACAACAACATAGTGCAGTGTGGTCAGCTCACCTAACAGATACAGACTGTACAACAACATAGTGCAGTGGGTCAGCTCACCTAACAGATACAGACTGTACAACACATATAGTGCAGTGTGGTCAGCTCACCTAACAGATACAGACTGTACAACAACATAGTGCAGTGTGGTCAGCTCACCTAACAGAACAGACTGTACAACAACATAGTGCAGTGTGGTCAGCTCACCTAACAGATACAGACTGTACAACAACATAGTGCAGTGCGGTCAGCTCACCTAACAGATACAGACTTTTACAACAACATAGTGCAGTGTGGTCAGCTCACCTAACAGATACAGACTGTACAACAACAAGTGAGTGTGGTCAGCTCACCTAACAGATACAGACTGTACAACAACATAGTGCAGTGTGGTCAGCTCACCTAACAGATACAGACTGTACAACAACATAGTGCAGTGTGGTTCAGCTCACCTAACAGCTGATTTTACCATGCTTCACAAGAAAGCTATGTTACAGTAATGCGCAATGAGTTCTAAATGTGTTTGAAGAGATGCGCGATACAAGAGCGATTTCAAATTATGATCTTCTTTTTCAGTCTCCTTTTAAAATGTTCTGAAATAACAGTCTTTTTTCATGTAAACCTTTGCATGAATTTTCTTTTTTTTTTCGAATTTGCAAAATTCAGTACATGGAATAAATTACATGATCTTTCGGACGGGGACATGTTACACAACAATCACCACAACAACAATAACAAACGTTCGCCAAACAGTTACAAACCACTTATATATCTCAACAGTCAAGAGAAATAAACGAAGGTAAGCTCGACACAAGGTGCCATGTATATGAGACAGTTATCCGGTATGACCTATTTTCCCAGGTTTTTGTTTTTTTTTGTTTTTTTTTGTTTTTTGACTTACATGTACACAATATCGTATGACGCCAACAAAGCAGATGGGTTACTTTTTACACATTCTTTTCCCGCATTCTTCTTTTCATAAACTCAGACAAACAGACAGCAAGAGGGTCAAGTCATTCTGATAATCTCCTGTTTAATATAAAAATGATTACAGAAAAATCAATTTTGCACTTTTCAAAGTCAAAGAAACAACATAGTAAAACAATACTGACTATCTTCATTTTTATATAGAAATTGTTACAGGTTTTGTATGTCCCAAGGTCGCTGTGACCCGGAAGAGGCATTAGATGGAATCAATCTCGGCATGAAGTAAGGATTTTGGTAGACTGTCACAACAGTCAAAAAGATGTCAGTATTGTCACAAGTTCCTGAAAAAAGTGCAGTGCACACTGTTCTTCTTCTGTCTCCTTCTCCCTTAACTCCATAAAACGTCGGTGGTGCGCTGTACTAAAACAACTGTTCACCAGATTCCTCCAGCTATGTCGGTTGTGTGCTAAAGCCTGGGTTTTTGCATATTGATTCCCCGACTCTTCTGAATGTTGTGAGCCCGTTGTTTTTGTTCTTGTTTTCTTTCATTGTTTTTTTTTTCTTCCACCTCGTACTTCTCCCTGGAGGACTAATGTAGCAAGGCCATTGAATCTTGTTACATGGCTATACCAACATAGTTGGTAACCCAGTACTATCTGCGCATATGAGGACTGTTACTGTTACTGTCAATTTTGTTTAAAGCCCAGCCGACAGCATAGAGCCATATCAGGACTATAACCGTTTCTAAACATACAAAACTTCAACAGGAATAAAAAAAAAAAATAAAAAAAAGAAAAGAAAATTAAGTACACATATCAATGCATTCGCGCACATTATCTAAGGAAATACCCCTGGCGTTGACCACTCCGTCCAATTTATCAGACAGGGGATTTAAAAACTACCTGAATACAAATTTGAATATAGCAAAGGACACTAAAACATAAAAACTGGCCTAAATTACCTAAAAATGCTTCTGCATATCTCATTTCCCTGGAGCCTTCTGCATATCTCATTTCCCTGCAGCCTTCTGCATATCTCATTTCCCTGGAGCCTTCTGCACATCTCATTTCCCTGGAGCCTTCTGCACATCTCATTTCCCTGCAGCCTTCTGCATATCTCATTTCCCTGGAGCCTTCTGCACATCTCATTTCCCTGGAGCCTTCTGCATATCTCATTTCCCTGGAGCCTTCTGCACATCTCATTTCCCTGGAGCCTTCTGCACATCTCATTTCCCTGCAGCCTTCTGCATATCTCATTTCCCTGGAGCCTTCTGCACATCTCATTTCCCTGGAGCCTTCTGCACATCTCATTTCCCTGCAGCCTTCTGCATATCTCATTTCCCTGCAGCCTTCTGCATATCTCATTTCCCTGCAGCCTTCTGCATATCTCATTTCCCTGCAGCCTTCTGCATATCTCATTTCCCTGCAGCCTTCTGCATATCTCATTTCCCTGCAGCCTTCTGCATATCTCATTTCCCTGGAGCCTTCTGCATATCTCATTTCCCTGCAGCCTTCTGCATATCTCATTTCCCTGCAGCCTTCTGCATATCTCATTTCCCTGCAGCCTTCTGCATATCTCATTTCCCTGGAACCTTCTGCATATCTCATTTCCCTGGAGCCTTCTGCATATCTCATTTCCCTGCAGCCTTCTGCATATCTCATTTCCCTGGAGCCTTCTGCATATCTCATTTCCCTGGAGCCTTCTGCATATCTCATTTCCCTGCAGCCTTCTGCATATCTCATTTCCCTGGAGCC
>CM060310.1:4579571-4582071 GCA_030674185.1 Monoplex corrugatus | reverse complement strand
TATAAGTAAAATGAATAATAAAAAATCATCAGGACCAGATGAAATCAGTCCCAAAATACTAAAACTGTCTCTGCCCTACATCACGGAACCACTTACATATATTTACAACATCAGCATAAAAAACAACGTATTCCCCAGAGCTCTAAAACAGGCCAAAGTTGTACCCTTACCAAAAACAAAAGTTCTTTCACAAATAAATAATTACAGGCCAATTTCTCTTCTCTCTGTCCTGTCAAAGCCTTTAGAAAAACATATCCACAAACATCTTTCAGACTACCTTGAAACCAAAACTCTTCTTCACCCACTGCAATCTGGTTTCCGTCAGAACCACTCTTGTCATACAGCCGTAACACGGCTCGCCGACACCTGGTTATTAGCCATGTTTGACTGCAAATTAACTGGAGCAGTATTTTTAGACTTTAAAAAGGCTTTTGATCTCGTTGATCATGATATCTTACTGGCTAAATTACGAACGTACCTTGCCAACGACTCAACAGTTTCATTTTTCAATTCCTACTTTCATGAACGCAAACAAAAAGTACATCTTAATGGATCATATTCATCCGAGGGTCATGTGAAATGTGGCGTTCCTCAAGGATCAATCTTAGGACCCATTCTGTTTTCTGTATTCATAAATGACTTACCACTTCATATATCTGATCTCACAGTTCACTGTGATATGTTCGCTGACGACGGAACAATCCATACACAAGACACAAGCATAGCGACTGTAAACACACGATTACAAAAGAGCCTAAATGAAATCTCTGATTGGTGTGCTAAAAACGTCATGGCATTAAACCCTACGAAAACTGAATGTATGGTTATATGCACACGCCAAAAACGGCAGCTTGGCCCTCTCTCACTCAATCTGTCTTTGAGAGGTAATTCTATTGCACAAATACCTGAACACCGTCTACTAGGAGTTCTCATTGATCATAATCTTACCTGGCAGAACCACATTGATTATTTATGCAGGATTATCTCCAAGAACTTATTTATTCTGTCCAAATTAAGATATCTAACAGATACAAACACATGCCAATTATTTTATAAGATTATGCCTCTACATTGTGGGATAGTTCATGTGAAGTTCATCTAAAAAAAAGAACACCTTACATAGGAGGGCATCAAAACTTATCATGCCAGATCCCATTTTAACAACAGATGAAAAACTTAAACAGTTAGGAATCCTCCCTCTAAAGTCACATTTAATGTTCAATAAAGGTATCACAATGTTTAAAGTATCAAAAAGGAATGTTCCGCAATATCTTCTCAATTTGTTTAATCAGAATGTGCGATCATACTCAAACTCAAAGACAAAATCAATTCAAAATTATCCGTCCAAGAATTGACATATATAAAAGTAGTTTATCGTTTTCTGGTGCACAACTATGGAACACCCTCCCCCCAAATATCACAAACACTCAATCACTCTCTTCCTTCAAAGTTACTTTATTTAAAAACCTGACGTCAGTGCCGTAGATTACCTCAGTTAGCAACAATAACGTCAGCTACCTTTCAACCTATGACATCTAATCTAGTCAATGTGTGTGTGTGTGTGTGTGTGTGTGTGTGTGTGTGTGTGTGTGTGTGTGTGTGTGTGTGTGTGTGTGTGTGTGTGTGTGTGTGTGTGTGTGTGTATGCACAATGATAATTCGTGTTTTTCTTCTTTTTTTAAAATTTTTTTTTAAACATTATTGATATTTTAACAGTTCAAACAGCAGGAATTGATGGCATTACAACCGAAGCTATCCTGGCATGTGGAGAAACAGGAACCACTTGGCTGACCACAATATTCCAGAAAGCATGGACAGAGAGGAAAGTCCCAGAAGACTGGCAGCGTGCAGTCGTGGTACCAATCTGGAAAAAGAAAGGCAGCAAGAAAGACTGCAGCACGTATCGAGGTATATCCCTTCTGAGCCACACGGGAAAGATGTATGCAAAGATCCTTGAACAGCGCACAAGGTACAAGGTGGAACCTCTACTGAGTGAGGCGCAGATGGGTTTCAGAAAAGGAAGAGGATGCACTGACGCTATCTTCGCTCTCAGACAACTGAGCGAAAAGACTATCGAACACAATAAAGAACTGAACTTCGTGTTCGTGGATCAAGAAAAGGCCTTCGACAGAGTAAATAGAAACAAGTTGTGGAAAACGTTAGAAGAATATGACGTTAGGGGGCAACTTCTAGACAATATAAGAGCCATCTATACCAACAGCATGAGTGCAGTACGCACCCAAGATGGACTCACGGAATGGTTTGGGGTGACGTCGGGAGTGAGGCAGGGGTGTGTTCTATCACCACTGCTGTTCATTGTATATATGGACAAAATCACGAAGGAAGCAAATCCCAACCCTGAAGATCTGAAGGAGATGCTGTTTGCAGATGATCAAAGCCTTGCACATGAAAAAGAAGGGGAACTCCAGGAGCACACGAACAACCTGAACACACAATGTGAGAACTTCGGCATGAAAATCAGTATCAGCAAAACCGAGACA
>CM060310.1:4569571-4574571 GCA_030674185.1 Monoplex corrugatus | reverse complement strand
CAGAACGGTTCCCAGTTGCACCGAGCTGTTTACATTCAGTCGTATCCGGCTGAACCGTTCCAGATCTGGAACGGACCAGGACCACCTCGCCATGTGGTTTGGAATGGTTGGCATTCCGACGGGCGTGCTGCGTTCGTGACTTACAGCACCCTGGTTTTTTATTTTCCGGGTCAGTTTCTGATACTTTTTTCCCTTTGGCCATTTTTCTTCTCTGCTTTTGTTTCTTTTTATTTATTTATTTATTATTTATTTATTTATTTATTTATTTATTTATTTATTTATTTATTTATTATTTCTTTGTTTGTTTGTTTATTTATTCATTTATTTATCTATTTATTTATTTATTATCTATTCATTTATTCATTCATTTATTCATTCACTTATTTGTCTGTATTTACTCATTTATTTATTTATTTTGTACTTATTTATTTATCTGTCTAGCTCTCTAGCTCTATGTCTATCTTTTATCTATCTATCTATCTATCTATCTATCTATCATCTATCTATCTATCGTCTATCTATCTGTATATCTTCTATCTATCTATTATCTATTTATCTATCTATCTGTCTATCTATCTGTCTATCTATTATCTGTCTATCTATCTATTATCTATCTATCTATCTATCTATCTATCTTCTATCTATCTATCGGTCTATCTATTGTCTATCTGTCTATCTATCTGTCTATCTATCTATTTTTATCTATCTGTCTATCTATCTATTATCTATCTATCTATCTATCTATCTATCTATCTATCTATCTATCTATCTCGGTCTATCTATCTTCTATCTGTCTATCTATCTATCTATCTATTTATCTATCTATCTATCTATCTATCTATCGGTCTATCTATCTGTCTATCTGTCTATCTATCTATCTATCGATCTATCTATCTATCTATCTATCTATCCATCCATCCATCCATCCATCTATCTATTTATCTACCTATCTGTCTATCTGTTTATCTATCTATCTATCTATATATCTGTCTGTCTGTCTGTCTGTCTGTCTATGTATGTATGTATGTATGTATGTATCTATCCACGTATCTTTCTATCTGTCTGTCTATGTATGTATGTATGTATGTATGTTTGTATGTATGTATGTATGTATGTATGTATGTATGTATGTATGTATGTATCTGTCTAATCTATCTATCTATCTATCTATCTATCTATATATCTGTCTTTCTATCTATCTATCTATCTATTATATCTATCTATCTATCTATCTATCTATCTATTACATGTATATTTATTCATTCATTTATTGCATCCCCTGTTTTGCCACCTTTGTTTTTATCGTAGCAATATGTCTGCTGACTCTTCTTCCCACGCCTGTCTCCACCCGCCCACCTCACTCCCTCCCTCCCTCCCTCCCTCCCTGCACCTGCACCCTGCACCCTGCTACCCCTTTCACAGGATTACTGTGTATCCCCCTGTCCCCTCCCCCTGCCCCTACCCGAGTACACCTTACTGGGGTTAGCTCACCCTTTCAAACTGACAGCACTCCGGGGTAGGGTTACCATGAAAGAGAGGGGGACCAAAGTAGTTAAATGGCAGTGCTTTTAGTCTTTTGAAAACAGCAACAACAACAACAACAACAACCAAATCTCCCCGTCTTTATTTCGTTTCTCGTCGGCTTTTTTCATTTTTATTTTTTTTTTTATTTTTTTTATAAAACGAGGACCAAGATTGAGATCGACTAGGTACACCATCTGTGAGTCGGTGATTTTTTTTTTTTTTTTTTTTTTTTTTCTTTTTTCTTTTTTTCTTTTTTTTTTTTTTTTTTTTTGGTGGGGGGGGGCGGTGGGTGTAGCATAAACCGCACAGATAAAAAAATATAAATAAAACATCCGTGCTTTTGTCAAGACATCTGTCCCTGGTTCTTTGTTGATACATACATGTCTGATGAGTCATGTAACAAAAGTCCTATTTAGAATAATCATGATGGCGACAACAAATACAATCAAAAGAGAAATAGCAAAAGAACAGTGTGGATTTGTCGAAGGGAAAGGAACTATTAATGTCACATACATCCTAACAACTATCATAGAGGTCAATCGAGATGAATAGGATTTATATTTATGCTTTGTTGACTATCCACGCCTCACAACCGTACAACAGTATTGGTTCTATATAACATTCAAGAACTCTCTTCCTGATGTTAATTGATAGGCAAATATTTGCTGGTAAGAATGCTTGTCATCTTCTTGAATGCTGCTTTGGCTTGGCCGACTCCGCTAGCTATTTCTGATGTGCATCTGCTGTCTGATGAAATGATCGTTCCCAGGTATTTAAACTTATCAACCTGTCTCAAGGTCGTGCTGTTTGCTGTTATTTTGCATGAGGGGATTTCATGTTTTTACTGATCACCATGACTTCAGTCTTCCTGCTGTTTAGTTCCAACCCCTTACCTTTGCTTTCTATTTCTAGTATATTCACAAGGTTTTTAGGTCCCTTTCATTTTCTGCAATCAGCACGGTGTCATCTGCGTATCGAATGTTGTTTATCAATTTCCCTCCAACCTTTAATCCAGGGTCTTCCTCTAGGTTTCTCATGATGTTTTCGCTGTAAAGTGAAAACAGATCTGGTGGCAAAACACAACCCTGTCTGACTCCTCTTTTGATGTTTTGGAAAGAGCTTATATCGTTTTCTATTCTCATTGCAGCTGTTTGTTCCCAATACATATTTCTGATTATTCGTAGATCTTTTCCATCAATACTGAGTCTTTCTAGCTGGTTGATCAATTCTTCATGTCTTACCCGATCGAAAGCCTTGGTATAATCAACAAAGCATAAATATAAATCCTTATTCATCTCGATTGACCTCTCTATGATAGTCCTTAGGATGTATATGGCATTAATAGTTCCTTTCCCTTCCACAAATCCACATTGTTCATCTGCTATTTCTCCTTTGATTCTATTCCTTGTCCTCATCATGATTATTCTTAATAGGATTTTTGTTACATGATTCATCAAACTGATTTTGCGATGGAGTTCGCATTCTATAGCCCCTGTCTTCTTTGGAAGTGCAATGAAAATTGATTTTGACATATCTTTGGGGATTTTTTCCAGTGTCGTAAATTTCATTTAGGAGGACTGTTATTCTTTCAATACCAAATTCCTCCAGGCTTCAATCATCTGTAGTAATGTTGTCTGGTCCTGGGGCTTTTCCTGGTTTCACCTTTTTCAGTGCTGCTCTAACTTTATCTTTCATTATGGGTGACCCCCAAAGTTCTTTTTTATAATGTGTTCTTCGTTTCTGTCATCCTCAAAAAGGTCTTTAATGTACTCTCCCCATCTGTCTAATATTTTGTCTTTTTACATGATAAGCGTACCATCTTTCGATTTTAAGCAACCAGTTGATGTGCATGTGTTTTCCTGTGGACAATTTCCTCAGTTCGTCTGTTCATACCCTGACGATCCGTTTTGTGTCGATCTTCTATTTCTTTGCATTTTGTTTTCAGCCAAGCTTTCTTAGCTTCATTGCATCTATTCCTGATTTCTTTGTTTATCTTCCTGTATTTCTCCTCGTTTCTCTTTGCCTTCCTCTGTTCCTCCATCAAGCCTAAAATTTCTTTTGTCATCCAGTTTTTGTTTTGTTTTGTTTTTCTATCTACTTATGGATTTATTCACAAGCATCATTTATCGAATTTCTCAGCTTTGTCCATTGTTCCTCACTGTCACCAACTTCTTCCAGAAGCACTGACTTTGTTTTGAACATGTACATTAAATTTTTTTACGTATCACTTCATCTGTCTTTAGAGTCCAAGGTTTAGTTTGATGTTGCTTTTGGTCTGTTTCCTTTTCCTTAATTTCAGCCTAAATCTTCCCACTACAGGATTGTGGTCACTGTTGCAGTCTACGCTTGGTAGTGGTTTTGCTGACAGTAAAGAATGTCTAAATCTTTTATCAATCAGGATGTAGTCAATTGATTTTTGGTATTATCCCTGGACTCATCCAATTTCCCATTTTCTTCTATTAGGCTGTTCAAACCAGGTGTTTCCTACTATGAACTCATTCATTCTGCCCATTCTACAAGTTCCCTCCCCTTTCATTTTGTGTACCAAGGCCATGAGGTCCAACTATATCCTCCACCCTATCCTGTCCCACTTTAGCTTAAAATCTCCCATTATTACTGTAACTTCTTGTGATTTTACATTGGGCCTTGGCCATCTCTAATACTTCGTGAAGTTGTCGATGTCTTCTGAGTACTTGCGGATGTTGGTGCATACACCTGAATGATGTTAATATGAAATGGTCTGCCTCCCAATTTGACCAGCAAAACCCTGTCGGACACAGCCCAGTATCCCTTAACTGCTTTTGATTTGTCCCTGTCCATTACGATGCCTATTCCTCTTTCATGTGAGTTACCACCAGAGTATATTACCGAATACTCTCCAGATGTTATCATGCCTGCTCCCTTCCATCTCACTTCCCCTAGTCCTAAAATACTAATGTTAAGCTTTTCCATCTCCATTTTGATATTGTTTGATTTACCTTTTTGCATCAATGTTGTGATGTTCCATGTTGCTATTTTGGTATTTTTGAGTTTGAGTCTGACCTTAGTCTTTCTGATTACGTCAAAGACTATGTAGACGACGATCCCCAAAGATGAAAAACCACTCAGACAAACACAAACATCCTTTAAGAAGTTAAGCAACGTACGTACAAACTGACTTTAAACAAAGCAATGATTCTTATCATTGAGGTCACAGTGACCCAAGAATGGGTCTTATGCTTGTGAACTTTGTTCTGGCAACCCGGGTAGATCGGACACGTGGTCTTTCTTGCGTAGGACGAGACGCTGTTCTTCTCTGACGGTGGTTGTTGGTTTTTTTTTTAAAAACTTTTTCCAGGAACTTCCAAACTATTTACATTCTGTTGTGATTGTCTAGTTTGTCTCACTTCACGTCGACTTTTTGTTTCTTCTTATTCTTTTTCGAGGTCCCAGTGACTTTTTTGTCGGTTGACAATGCTTTTAATGCAGTTCAAAAC
>CM060310.1:4562071-4564571 GCA_030674185.1 Monoplex corrugatus | reverse complement strand
AAGGAACAAGGCAGAAACAAAGAGAATGACAGAAAAGAGGAAATCTCTAGCACAGAATTTCCAGAAGGTGGGGATACTATTCATACTGAAAGAGCCCCCGGCAACCCCAAGGGGGAGAATATTCTGATCTTCGCTCGGAGTGGAATCACGTTGTAATATATATTAGTATATAATATGCTCTCTATAATTTTCCATTGCTTTTATTCTTTTCTCCCATTTATAGCCATGTGTGAGTGTGTGTGTGTGTGTGCGTGTGTGTGCGCGCGTACGTATGTGTATGTTCAGCAGCTTAGATTTGATTTCTATTAAGATTTTGCGCTATATAAATATTGTAATTATCATTATTAATTATCTTCTCAAACTCAACCATCGCTATGTACAACGCTAACACGAAGGGGAACCATGATACGCTGTGCATCCTTGTCAACAACCCTAACCCCCTTTGTCCACCAGATGATTGCAATGGCTGTTTACACAAAGGACGCTGAAATCTTAAGGCGCTGTGAGCTGTGGTCTGGATTGCTTGTTCGTCACAAGTTCTGTACACACCTGTTTGTGTGGGTATTGCTGGGATTTGTATACAGTATGTGTGTGTGTGTGTCTGTCTCTCTGTCTCTGTCTCTGTCTCTCTGTCTCTGTCTCTCTCTCTGCCTCTCTCTTTCTCTCTCTCTGTCTGTCTCTGTGTGTGTGTCTCTCTCTCTTTTTCTCTCTCTCTCTCTCTGTCTCTGTCTCTCTCTGTTCTTCTCTGTGTCTGTCTCTGTCTCTCTCTCTGTCTCTCTCTTCTCTCTCTGTCTCTCTCTGTCTCTCTCTCTGTCTCTCTCTCTCTGTGTCTCTCTGTCTGTCTGTCTGTCTGTCTCTCTCTTTCATCATTGAATTGATCAATTGGTAATTAGTTGATTGATTGGTTAATTGATAGGTTGATTGATTGATTGGATGATTGTTTATATTAATAGCTGTGGTTGATTGTATTGATCAACTGTATGATCATTGAAGGATACAAGAAACGACAGATCTGTGCACTAATTCAATGGTTTGTTTGTCTGATAGCCAATTATTGTAAAATTGACACTTGGATGAATGACACAGATGCGGTTAATGACAAATATTTTTAGCTGGCCAATCAAGAAATATGGACTAGAATATAAATGAAATTACTACTGTAAAAGCAAAGATGTATGGTATCCCAGTTTATGTGACGGTAAACGATAGAATCTTAAAGCAGCTGGATGAGCTGGTGGCCTCTTCAAGAATGAGGTTCAAACCAAAGAAATCCCGAAGTCTCTCACTGCGAAAAGGAAAAGTGGCAGATTCAGTCAAATTCATGGTAGCCAACCAAGCCATCCCTACTGTCACAGAAGAGCCAGTAAAAAGTCTCGGAAGATGGTATGATGACTCCCTGAAAGACACACAAAGGGGATGTGAAACCAAGCAAACAGCAGAAGAAGGCCTGAAGAAAATAGATAACTGCGGACTGCCAGGCAAATACAAAGTCTGGTGTCTACAGTTCATGCTGATACCAAAGCTGCTGTGGCCACTGCTAATCTATGACATTTGCACCAGCACAGTGGAAGCAATGGAAGCCAAAATCAACAAATACACAAGAAAATGGCTTGGTGTCCCACCTGGTCTCACTGATGTTGCATTCTACTGTCGTCAAGCAATGCTGAAGCTACCTCTCAAATCCATAGTGGAGGAATACAAAGTTGGAAAAGCTAGACTGTTGAGCATGCTGGAGGAATCGGAAGACAATATCGTGAGATCAGTTCAGCCAAAGCTGAGAACTGGCAGAAAATGGAAAGTCCAAGAGGCTGTAAACAATGCCAAGAGAAACCTCAGCATCAAAGAAATAATTGGACACACGCAAACCAACAGACAGGGACTGGGAGCAACAAAAATGCAGTGGTGGTCCAAAGCCAAAGGGAAGGAAAAAAGAGACATGATCATACAGGAGTTGAAGAAAGAAGAAGATGTCAAAAGAGTGCAGAAGGCAGTCCAGCAAGGTCAACAAGGGCAATGGACAACATGGGACAGTGCACTCCAAAGAAGTCTCAGCTGGAACGATATGTGGCACATGGCTCCTCTAAGGATAAGCTTCCTCCTCAGATCTGTATATGACTTGCTCCCCTCGAATGCAAACTTAGTGAAATGGGGGAAATCAGATGACCCAGCATGTCCGCTCTGTCAGAAAAAACAAACAGTGGAACATGTCCTAAGCTCTTGCAAAGTAGCGCTAGCCCGAGGAAGGTATACATGGAGGCACAACCAAGTTCTGAAAGTAATCACAGACGTGGTTAGCGAAAAAAACCATGACCCCAAACGCACCAATTGCTATGACAACGTTCTACAAAGCAGGAGGGAAACAGGTCTGGCCCGAAATTGCTATGACAACCAGCACATTGCCAAAGGGTCTTCTGGATGGAGCAGTCGACTGGGAGTGTACAGCAGACCTCCCAGAGTGGAGAAATTACCCAGATGTCATCAGCAAGACAGGCATGAGACC
>CM060310.1:4549571-4557071 GCA_030674185.1 Monoplex corrugatus | reverse complement strand
GGGTTTGTTGGTTGGTTGTGTTGTTTGTTGGTTGGTTGGTTGTTGGTTGGTTTGTTGGTTGGTTGTTTGTTTGGTTGGGTTGTTTGTTGGTTGGTTGTTGGTTGGTTGGTTGTTTGTTGGTTGGTTGTTTGTTGGTTGGTTGGTTGTGTTGTTGGTTGTTGTTGGTTGGTTGTTGGTTGGTTGGTTGTTGTGGTTGGTTGGTTGGTTGTTGGTTGGTTGTGTTGTTGTTGGTTGGTTGGTTGGGTTGTTGGTTGGTTGGTTGGGTTTGTTGGTTGGTTGGTTGTTTGTTGGTGTGGTTGTTGTTGTTGGTTGTTGGTTGTTTGTTGGTTGTTGTGTTTGGTTGGTTGTTGTTGGTTGTTGGTTGGTTGGTTTGGGTTTTGTGGTTGGTTTGTTTGTTTGTTGGTTGGTTGTTGTTGGTTGGTTGTTTGTGGTTGGTTGGTTTGTGGTGTGTGTTGGGTGGTTGGTTGTTTGTTGGTTGGTTGGTTGTTGTTGGTGTGGTGTTGGTTGTTGTGTTGGTTGGTTTGGTTTGGGTTGGTTGGTTGTGTTGTTGGTTGGTTGTTTGTTGGTTGGTTGTTTGTTGGTTGGTTGGTGGTTGTTTGGTTGGTTGGTTTGTTGGTTGGTTGTTTGTTGGTTGGTTGGTTGTTTGGTTGGTTGTTTGTTGGTTGGTTGTTTGTTGGTTGGTTGGTTGTTTGGTTGGTTGTTTGTTGGTTGGTTGGTTGGTTGTTTGTTGGTTGGTTGGTTGTTTGTTGGGTTTGTTGGTTGGTTGTTGTTGGTTGGTTGGTTTTTTGGTTGGTTGTTTGTTGGTTGGTTGGTTGATTGTTGTTGGTTGGTTGGTTGTTTGTTGGTTGTTGGTTGGTTGTGGTTGGTTGGTTGGTGTTGTTGTTGGTGTGTTGTTTGGTTGGTTGGTTGGTTGGTTGTTTGTTGGTTGGTTGGTTGGTTGTTGTTTGTTGGTTGGTTGGTTGGTTGTTTGTTGGTGTTGTTTGTTGGTTGGTGGTTGTTTGTTGTTGGGTTTGGGTTGGTTGTTGGTTGGTTGTTTTGTTGGTTGTTTGGTTGGTTGTTTGTTGTGGTTGGTTGTTGTTTGTTGGTTGGATTTGGGTTGGTTGTTGGTTTGTTGGTTGTTGGTTTGTTGGTTGGTTGGTTGTTGGTGGTGGTGTTGTTTGTTTGGTTGGTTGGTTGGTTGTTGTTTGGTTGGTTGTTTGGTTGGTTGGTTGGTTGTTTGGTCGGTTGGTAGGTTGGCTTGGTTGGCTCTGTGTGTGTGTGTGTGTGTGTGTGTGTGTGTGTGTGTGTGTGTGTGTGTGTGTGTGTGTGTGTGAGTGTGTGTATGTGTGTGTGTGTGTGTGTGTGTGTGTGTGTGTTCAATTTCCTTTAATGTCTATCCACATAATGTGATATTAGACGAAACAAGAAAGACGCAACCATTGTATCAGGTGAAAAAATACGTTATTGGAGTTATATGAGACATGTGTGTGTGTGTGTGTGGGGGGGGGGGTTGTCTGCAGGAATAGGTTGGATAGGGCGATGGCATCAAAGGGTTAAGTGTTTGCTTTGCTAGCATGGCTGCCGATGCAGGATGCTGTGGGACAACGTGCGGGAGTCAAAGGGTTAAATGTGTACACTGGTTGGAGCCAGAAACAGAGATCAATAGAACCAATACGCGAATCTATTTCAACAAACAGAACAGTCACAAATGGTCCGTCAGCTGGCCTTTGTCAAGTGTCCACAACAGGCAAAGAAAGAATTAATACATAAGAAGAGGAACAATACTGCAACAAGATTCCATGTTGCTTCCTCAACCCCTTGACTCCCGCACCTTGTCCACCAGCATCATGCATCGCCAACCATGCTAGCAAAGCAAAAACTTAACCCTTTGGTTCCTTCATCCTACGGAAATGGTGAGGGTGCGGGACTCAAAGGGTTAAGCAGGCAGAGATGGCAGCCAAATGGTTTCGTCTGTCTTGTTTCGTCAACACAACACACGTTTTCAGTGTGTTTTTCTGTTTCTGCCCTGTTTGAGCGCTGTCCGTTACTTTTTCATTTATATTACTGACAAATGGAGGATTTACTCCAACCTTCCAGTGTTTGTAAGGCATTGTATCAGGTGTAGATAAGTTATTGGAGTTATTTCAAGAGGGATTCACCACGCTTGGACAGCTCCATATGCGCTCCACCCAAATCCACCAGCAAATTATCTGACAGATTTCTGAACCTGCACAAAACCCTATGTGCTGGCAAGGTCTTGAAACGGGGAAAGGGGAGAAGGGACCTATCAAACACTAAGCTGACGCCACCAGAATGATGGAAACTCTAAGACAGGCAGCAAACAGGACAGGTTTTAATGTTGCGGGCTGGGACTGAACTCAAGATATCGGATCTTGGGTACATGGCTTTACCAACTACCCGCATAGATAAGGAACAAGTGAAGTATGAGCTTACCACAGAGTAGCAGATCCCCCCAAAAAGTTTAAAGAAATGTAAAAACAATAGACAAACGGATAGAAAGTAAAAAGAAAAAGGCGGTGGACAAAGAAAAAAGTGATTTAAAAATAGAGATTATGTATGCAGACATACATGTGTGTTTGTTTGTTTGTTTGTTTGTTTGTTTGTCTTGTATGTGTGTGTACGTTTGTTTCTGTATCTCCAAGTGAAATGATAGGCTAAAAGAATTTAAGAGTGGGGGGTGATACCTAAGAATTTAAGAGTGTGTGTGTGTGTGTGGGGGGGGGGGGTGATACCTTAATGTTGGAAAATGAGAAGCAGCTGACTGTTGGGTTACCCGTAGATGTTTCTTTATGACAAACATCTACAACGTTAATATAATGCAAACATACCTCCCCTTTTTCTCTCTCTGCCTCTCTGTGTTTCTGTCTCTCTGTCTCCCTCTCTCATTCTCTCTCTTGCTCGCTCTCTCTCTCTCTTTTACTCTCTCTCTCTCTTTCTCTCTCTCTCTGTTGTCTCTCTGTGTTTTTGTTCTCTCTCTCACTCTCTCACAAGAATCTACAACGTTAGTATAGTGCAAACATACCTCCCCCTTTCTCTCTCTCTCTCTATGTCTCTATCTGTCTTTCTCTCTCTCTCTCTCTCTCTCTCTCTGTCTTTCTCTCTCTCTCTCTCTCTCTCTCTCTCTCTCTCTCTGTCTGTCTTTCTCTCTCTCTCTCTTGCTCGTTCGCTCACTTGCTTTCACTCTCTGTCTCTGTTTGTCTCTCTTTCTCCGTATGTCTGTCTGTCCGTCTTTCTGTCTGTCTGTTTGTCTGTCTGTCTGTCTGTCTCTCTGTCTCTGTCTCTGTCTGTCTGTCTCTCTGTCTCTGTCTCTGTCTGTCTCTCTCTCTGTGTTTAATGAGGACAGACAGAAAACAAATGTTAAGTAGGACCCCAAGACCTTGTCAAGACACATTGGTTTATGCCATGATCATTTCGGATATTATCCATCACATGGCATCCATGTCGTCAGTGATTACGTTATTCATTGGTTAGATAATGAATCAGTATTTGCGGCCTTAATAAATGCTGTTATCATCATATTCAACATCATTATCATCATCATCGCCGTCGTCGTCCTCGTCGTCGTCATCATCAATATCATTATTATTATTATTATTATTATCATTATTATTAATACTATTATTATCATTATCGTTATTATCATTATTATCATATTATTATTATTATCATTATCATTATCATCATTGTTATTGTTGTTGTTGGTGGTGGTGGTGGTGCTGTTCTTGTTCTTGTTATTCTCGCTGTTATATTATCATTGTTGTTGTTGTTCTTCTTGTTGTTGTTGCTACTATTGTATTATTATTATCATTATCATTATTATTATTATCATTATTATTATTATTTTTATCATTATTATCATTATTCTTATCATCATTATCATCATCATCATTATTATTACTATTATTATTGTTATTGTCATTATTATTATCATTATTATTACTATTATTATTGTTAGTGTTGTTACTACTATCATTACTATTACTATTATTAATATTATTATTAATGTTGTTGTTGTTATTGTTATTATTAATATCATTAATATTATTAGTATTATTTTTATCATTATTGTTATTATTATCAGTGTTGTGGTTTTTATCAATATTATTATCGTTATTACTATTCCGAACGCGGAGACGCCGTTTATAGACACTCAAATTGTGGACCAGTGGCCTAATAGATAAAGATACCTACATTTTCCATGTCCGTTGTGGCAGGAGAATAAGTCGAAACTAATCCAATCCAATCCAATCAATTCCAATCCACCCGCCTTTAACACCAAAAGTCTCGAGTTGGAATGATGGTCTGGACAGGGATTTTTCTCTTTACCACATTTATAGGACATTTTATGATGCAAGAGAAATTAGAGCACCTAATCACAACAGGAAAGCTGGAGGGAAAGAGAGAGCACCAGGTAGACCCAGGGAAAAATATTGGACAGACTTGCAAAGTGGTTAGAGACAGAGAGGGTGGGAGGTGTACTTGCAGCGACAAGGGATAGATTCGTGTAGAGGCCCATGATCGCCAAAGCCATGCGGCAGGGCACATGATGATGATGATGACGATGATGATGATGATGCCCTTGTAGTGGTCTGGGTACTAGTCTTTTAGAAGCGACGATAAATCGAGATCCTGGTTTATTACACCCACTTAGCTCAAAACAAAGAAACAAACAAAGAAACAAACAAAGAAAATCCATTATCATAGGAAAGCTTCACACAGAAAAATTAAGCAACTGAAATTGCACACTGCAAAACTCTCGTGATAAAATTGATAAATAAACAAAAACAAACGAGAGAGAGAGAGAGAGAGAGAGAGAGAGAGAGAGAGAGAGAGAGAAACAGACAGAGACAGAGACAGACAGACAGAGACAGACACACAAACAGAGACAGACAGACAGAATGAGATAGATAGACAGACAGAGAGGAAGGAGAGAGGGAGGAGACAAAGGGACGGAATTAGGAAGGAAGAGAAAGAATGTGAGAGAGAGTATACATTTTTTTAATGTCGTTCAAAATTGCATTATCCACAAGTAATAAAGACAAATATAAAACAAACACAGCAAAGGGTAGATACAGTCACATCATCAGCAGACGATAAAAAATGGTAATTATACGTGCATGCTTACAAGTTTCAGTATCAGTTTCTCAAATTGACGTATCTGAACTCGGAACGAAATCCATATGTACAGGTATTGACGCTACAGGTATCAAGTGATGGACATGATCCACAATGGTCTTACCATCAGCTACATGCTTGTTGTACACCTACACCAGAAACATAACAAACTTTTAAAAAAATAGGAAGAAGGAGGAGAAGCAAGAAGAAGAAGAAGAAACGGGGGAGGAGGAAGAAGAAAAGGAGGAGGAGGAAGAAGAAGGAGGAGGAGGAGGAGACGAAGAAGAAGAAGAAGAAGAAGAAGAAGAAGAAGAAGAAGAAGAAGAAGAAGAAGAGAAGAAGAAGAGAGAAGAAGAAGAAGAAGAAGAAGAAGAAGAAGAAGAAGAACAAGAACAAGAACAAGAAGACAAGAAGAACAAGAAGAACAAGAACAAGAAGAACAAGAACAAGAACAAGAAGAAGAATACAAGAAGAACAAGAAGAAAAAGAACAAGCAAGAAGAAAAAAGAAGAAGACGAAGAAGAACAAGACAAGAAGAACAAGAGAAGAACAAGAACAAGAAGAAGAACAAGCAAGAAGAAAGAACAAGAACAAGAACAAGAACAAGAAGAAGAAGAACAAGAAGAAGAAGAAAAGAACAAGAACACGAAGAACAAGAACAAGAAAAGAAGAACAAGAAGAAGAAGAAGAACAAGAACAAGAAGAAGAAGAACAAGAAACAAGAACAAGAACAAGAACAAGAAGAACAAGAAGAAGAAGAAGAAGAAGAAGAACAAGAATAACAAGAACAATAATAATATAATAATACAATATTTATATAGCGCAAAAATCTGATAAAATCAATCTAAGCGCTGAAGAAGAACAAGAACAAGAACAAGAAAAAAAGAATGACGAATGAAATACAGAAGAACGAGAAAAAAGAATCAAGAGAGAAGAAGAACAAGAAGAAGAACAAGAAACGAAGAAGAAAAGAAAAGAACAAGAAGACGAAGAAGAACAAGAAGACGAAGAAGAACAAGAACAAGAACAAGAAGAAGACGAAGAAGACGAAGAAGAAGAAGAAAAGAAGAAGAAGAAGAAGAAGAAAAGAAGAGAAGAAGAAAAGAAGAAGAAGAAGAAGAAGAAGAAGAAGAAGAAGAAGAAGAAGAAGAAGAAGAAGAAGAAGAAGAAGAAGAAGAAGAAGAAGAAGAAGAAGAAGAAGAAGAAGAAGAAGAAGAAGAAGAAGAGAAGAAGAAGAAGAAGAGAAGAAGAAGAGAAGAAGAAGAAGAGAAGAAGAAGAAGAAGGAGAGGAGAGAGAAAGGGAAGAAAAGAAGAAGAAGAGAAGAAGAAGAGAGAAGAAGAAGAAGAAGAAGAACAACAACAACAACAATAACAACAACAACAACAGTAACAACAACAACAACAAGAAGTTCGTTAGCGAAGTAGAAGCCCAAAGTATTTGCAAACCTGTAGGTTTTCTACACAAGCGTATGGCTTATGTTAGGGTTAATTTGTACCCTGTCACCACACATTGTAAGTTTTTACGTGCATATGGATTCACCCGAACTCCGCAACATCATCTTGAGTTTGAATGTGAGTCTGTTCAAGAGGAATTCATCAAGCTCAGACAATTCCACACGCGCTCCATCCAAATCATACCAGCGATGACCTGGCAGACTCCTTGAGCCTACGCAAAAAACTGTATGTGCTGGCAAGGTCTTGAAGTGAAGGCAGACAGGTGCAGAGGGGGACATAAGAAATACCAAGCTGACACCACCACAATGATCGAAACTTTAACCCTTTGACTCCCGCACTCTACCTACCAACTGCAAAAACTGAACCCTTTGACTCCCTCACCCTTCCTGCAGGAAGCTGGTGGAAAGGGTGAGGGAGTCAAAGGGTTAAGTTTTTGCTTTGCTAACATGGTTGACAATTCAGGATGCTGGAGGACGGGTGAGGGAATCAAGGGTTAAGTTTTTGTTGCTAACATGGTGACAATGCAGGATGCTGGAGGACAGGGTGAGGAGTCAAAGGGTTAAGTTTTGTTTGCTAACATGGTGACAATGCAGGATGCTGGTGGACAGGGTGAGGGAGTCAAAGGGTATAGTTTTGCTTTGCTAAACATGGTTGACAATGCAGGATGCTGGTGGACAGGGTGAGGGAGTCAAAGGGTCAATATTTGTTGCTTTGCAACAAAGTGGTTGACAAGGGCAGTTGTGCATGGTGGAAAGCAGGGCTGTACGGGTGAGGGAGTCAAAGGGTTCAATTTGACGGGGGGGAGCTATTTCGTTCGTTGCAAATTCAGACTGAACGCCATCTTGAGAAATTTGAAGCCGAAACCGAATAAATGGCCTGGTGAGATATACACGACATAGTATTTCTGGGTCAATCACCGCGAAACCTCCC
>CM060310.1:4524571-4527071 GCA_030674185.1 Monoplex corrugatus | reverse complement strand
TAGGAGCTTGCGTGTAGTACCCAACTCATTCAGTATGCTTTCATTTGAGCGCCTATCCGTCCATTTGACCCTCAGCAGTCTTCGGTAAAACCACAGCTCTGCTGCTTCCACTCGTCTTTCATCCTCTCTCTTCATTGTCCATGCCTCGCAGCCGTATAACATCACTGGCCAGACAAGACATTTTTAGAGTTTTATCTTAAGGTCTGCTGTTATGCTGTGGTCTTTCCAAATATTGTTCAATTGAACCATACTGTTCTTGGCCATTCCAATTCTCATCTTTATGTCTTTTGAGCATGTTCCATCGTGTGTCTTGACTGAACCTAAATATTTAAAGTCCTTGACATTTTCTAGAGGGACTTGGTTTAGCATGATCTGATCCTGTCTAGTGTTATATTTGCCTGCAACATGCATAACCTTTGTCTTCTTTGAATTTAAGTCCAGCCCAGCTGCCTTTCCAACCCGGTCTACCCTGCTTAGGATCCTCCTAGAGCCTGTAATGTTGTCTGCCAGTAATCCTATGTCATCTGCGTAGCGTAAATTTGACAGGTTTCTACCACCAATATTTACTCCCATGTCTTCTATGTCTGCTTCTCTCATGATATGTTCAGTGTATATGCTGAAGAGATGTGGAGACAGGATGCAACCCTGCCTTACCCCTTTAGTGATGTTAAAAAATTTGCAGTTTTGATTATTCCATCTGATTGTTGCTTTTTGATCATTATATAATGAAGCTATGAGGGAAACCAGATGTCTTGGAAAACCCATTTTGATCATGAAGTGGAAAAGACTTTGGTGAATCACGCTATCAAACGCTTTGCTGTAGTCAATGAAAACGATGAACATCTCTTGGTCTGTGTTTCTAATCTTTTCTATCAATATCTGGAGTACAAACAGCATAACTACTGTTCCCCTGTTTTTCCTATAGCCTGCCTGACAGTCGGATAGCTCTTCCTCTACTTTTGGCTTTAACCTGTTTAAAATTATTATCAGCAGTATTTTACTGGCATGACTGATCAGTGCAATTGTTCTATAATTGTTGCAGTCTTTGACATTTCCACTCTTATGTAACATGACAGGCGCTGTATATTATCAGGTGAGTCACTGTCTTGAAGTTGGGTGTCATCAGCATAGAAGTGGTGTTTTATAGAGTGGGAGTTGATGATGGTGGACAGGGGGGAGGTGTAAAGAGTGAAAAGAACAGGGCCAAGGACAGATCCTTGTGGAACACCACAGGTCAGGTATGCAGGTTGAGAGTAAGTGCCATTGATGAGAACAGTTTGTTTTCTGTTTGATAGATATGAAGTGAACCAGGAGAGAGCAATGTCAGAGATGCCAAAAGTATGATGAAGTCTAGAAAGGAGAATACCATGGTCAATGGTATCAAAGGCTGCAGACAGATCAAGGAGTGTGAGGAGAGAGACTTTGCCAGTATCAGTTGCAAGGAGGAGATTGTTGAGAATGTGTAGTAGGGCAGTTTCAGTGCTATGGCACTGGTGGTAGGCTGACTGGAAAGGATTGAGGAGATTGTTGGCAGACAGGTGAGAGTTCAGCTGATTGAGGACGACTTTTTCAAGGAGTTTTGACAAGAAAGAGAGATTAGAGATAGGCTGGTAATTTTTCAGTTCATTTGGGTCTAAATTGTGTTTCTTGAGGAGAGGGTGAACAATAGCAGACTTGAAAGAATCTGGGACAGTTCCAGTTTGAAGAGAAGTGTTGATGATGTCAGTGATGAATGTGAGGACAGTAGGGAGACAGTCGGAGTAGAGAGAACCTGGAAGAGGATCCAGTTCGCAGGTTTTGAACGACATGGATCTGATTGTGTTGAGAATTTCTTCTTGTGAGACTGGGGTAAAAGTAGTAAGAGGTGTGCCAGAGAAGGAAGGATCAGGTGGGCATGATTGACAGGGTGTCCTGTCGAGCCTGTCACGAAGAGTTTGTATTTTGGTTGTGAAATACTTGGAGAATACAGATGGGAGTTCTTCATTTGTATGTTTTGTTGGGAGAGGTAAATCTTTTCGTGTACCAAGGAGATGATTCATGGTTGTAAAGAGTTCTTTTGAAGAAGAGGCATTCAGGATTTTGGTTTGGAAATAGCTTGTTTTTTGCTGATGCAATGAGGGTGGATACTTTTGTTTTAGAGGCTTGGAAAAGTTGCCTGTGTACAGTGAGTTTGGATTTGCGCCAGCGGCGCTCTGCTCTGCGGCGGGCACGTTTTGCACAGGCAATCTCATGAGTGGGCCAAGGGGTAGGGGGGCGGTCAGGTAAAAGACGGGTTGTGGCTGGAGCATGAGTGTCCAGAAGATGGTGGAGAGTAGTATAGAATTCATCGGCAAGGTTATGTGGTCAGGATTTCAAAGCAACAACCATACAAAATTCAATGCGTAAAATCAAATAGAACCACGATAAAATCACTGTAAAACACCACACACACTTTTGCTGCCTGCTGGCGCGACATCTCTCACAGAATGTGTGTGTGTGTGTTCCTCTGTGTGTATGTGTG
>CM060310.1:4489571-4509571 GCA_030674185.1 Monoplex corrugatus | reverse complement strand
ATCATTTACTTATTTGTTTGCGTAATACATATGAGTTTAACACACAATCTTATTTATTTAATCTATTTACTCATTTATCTATCTATATATTTATTTGTCTTTTATACTTATCTATTGGAGTACTTATTTGTTAGTTTAATGAAAACAGCAGATAAATTAATGAATAGTTTGTTGATTAATTTACTTACCTACTTATTTGTTGACAATGGTGCAAGTGTACTTACACTTTGTTACATGAAGGGACTTACACTTTATAACATGAAGCTGATGCATCAACACCTGCTTAGTCTAAGCAACAGATCATATGTCATCAGGTCATGAGAACAGTTTTCAACGAAACTATATCCATCCCTGGGTAGGGTGTGTGTGTGTGTGGTTGGGGGGGGGGGGGACATCGTTGGGAACTCCTCAAGAGTCACTGTTCCGGCAATAATTTTTTTTTGTTTTTTGCTGTAGATGAAATCAAGATATGTGTCCCCAACCATCCGCTTTTAATTTAACCCTTTAACTCCCGCCCGCACCCAATTCACCAACTGCAAAAACTTAACCCTTTAACTCCCGCACCCTATCCATCAACCGCAAAAACTTAACCCTTTGGCTCCCGCACCCTACCCACCAGCTGCAAAAAATTAACCATGTAACTTCCGCACCCAACCCACCAACTGCAAAAACTTAACCCTTTGACTCCCGCACCCTATCCACCAGCTTCCTTGCAGGAGGCTGGAAGATAGGGTGAAGGAGTCAAAGGGTTATTTTCTTGCTTTGCCGGTGTGGTTTACAATGAACGATGTTGGTGAACGGGGTGCGGGAGTGAAAGGGTTAAAATAGATAGATGGGGACACACCTTATGTTGGCTAGTAGTTCGGTTGGTGGGTGGTTTACCATGGTTGGTTGCTTGATCATTAGTTGATTGGTATTGGTTGGTTGGTCGGCTGGCTGTTGTGGTGTGTTGTTGTTTTTTTGTTGTTGTTGTTTGTTTTGTTATTTGTGTGTTTGGTTGGTTGGTTGGTGTTGGTGTTGTTGTTGGTTGGTTGTTGTTGTTGTGTTGTTGTTGTTGTTGGTTGGTTGTTTGGTTGTTTGGTTGGTTGTTGGTTGGTTGGTTGGTTGGTTGGTTTGGTTGGTTGTTTGGTTGGTTGGTTGGTTGGTGTGGTTGGTTGGTTGTTGGTTGGTTGGTTGGTTGGTTGGTTGTTTGGTTGGTTGGTTGGTTGTGGTTGGTTGGTTGTGGTTAGGGTTAGTTGGTTGGTTGGTTGGTTGTGGTTAGGTTGGTTGGTTGGGTTGGTTGGTTGGTTAGTTGGTTGTTGGTTGGTTGGTTGGTTGGTTGGTTGGTTGGTTGGTTGGTTGGTGGTTGGTTGGTTTGGTTGGCTGATTGCTAACTGGTTGGTTGACTCCGGTTCTTTAAGTTTCAGTTTCAGTTTCTCAAGATGACGCCTCTGCGCATAAACGTCACTAAGGTGCCATGTGTTTGATGATCATAGCACAAACCTTATACCTGCACATAACCCATCAGCTGGCCAGGTCCCGAGGCCCTACCTAGCCTATGTTTTACCTAGTCTATATTTTTATACTAGTATTGTATCAGTCTATCACTGGAACAATCTTGGTTACCTGTAAATGACATGTGTATCTGTGTACCTCATCTTCAAAGCAAAGAACAGATACATAAAGCAAATAAATGAATAATTATTTTAAGGTCTGAATCACAACACAACTAGCCCCCCCACCCCATCCTCTGGTTCTTAGATAAACAGGTAAGTTGTTAGCATACCTGCACAGCGGACCTGCACAAAAAGTAATACATATTTCAACATGTTGTAGTGAGGCAATATTGTTTCTTAGAACGCGTCCAACTTAGCTTTGGGGAATTTCCTGTTAATCATTGAGTTCAGAGCTATGCAACTTTTGTGTGTTTACCGTTGCTAGTTTGACACGTCGTCAAGTCTTTTACCATCTAAATATGCCTTACTTCATCATCGTCTGTATTGCCACATAGTGTTGGCGATCATGGCCCTCCATACGAACCTATCTTCTGTCGCTGAAAGTATATCTCCCACCACCTTTTCCTCACCCACTCTATAAAATTAATAGTTTCTCCCTGGGTCTACCTGGTGCTCTTTTTCCCTCCAGCTTTCCCGTTGTGACTAGGTGCTCAAGTTTCTTTGCCTCAGAAAATGTTCATAAATGTTGCTTGTCTTTTCCTTATCTTTTTTCACTAATGCTCTTTTTGTGTTTGTTTCGTTCAAGACTGTCGTTTGTTTTCTTTGCTGTCCATGGAAATCTTAACAGCTTCTTAGAAACTACATTTCAGCTGCCTCAATCTTGTTCTGATTTCGCTTGTTGATTGTCCAGTGTACCTTACTTAAGTATTTTGAATTAGAATTCACAGGGCACATATCATTCCTCGGTCATTGATTTTAGGGTTAGATGGGCTGTGTACACGTGTATGTGGTGACTGGTTTATTACGTAATTGGTGTATCCACGCCTTTTGGCAAAAAATTTCTGTTCCAGAAATTTCCATTTTTCTGTCATTCTCTTTGTTTCTTCTCGCTCTTTTGCTTTCTAATATCTTCCCTGTCATGTTCTGCCTTGTTATCCGTTCACCTGCACGTGTTCTGTAAAACTGTGCATACTTTCTATTGCAATTGGTAACTGGGTACAGGTGCATGAATTAAACCTTTTTTTCTGTCAATGGGGGAAACGTGATGTGCAGAGGCAATTGTAGGTTATTAAGATCGTTTTTGTAGATGTTATAGTGTCCTTGGTTTTGTTGACATTTGTGACTGGTTCTTGCGAACGGGGTCACAAGTCGCAACGTGTGAACTGAGATACGGGCCTGAAAAGGTGGTGAGGGTCGATCTGGGTGATTTGAGATTTTTGTTCTACACATTGTCTGACCATTAATCTATCAATTGTGGCAAAGATTAAAGTGAAATTTGGGCTGAAAGAGTGTTAAAATACCATTTTAAAGTGATAACCCATCGAGAATGTGCAGATTTTTTCCGTGAAAATGCGTGTGTTTGAGCTTTAATTTAGGCCATGAAACCGTACAGGGCCTCAGCATATCGCATACCGTTGGAATCAGCTCGCGAAATAGCTAGTATGTAGTGCAGAACCACTTTATCTATCACTTCACTAAGTTTGATGAAGATAGAATACTGGTTGCTAAGGAAAAAGCAGAGAATTTTGTTGTCCTTCTTTAACTCTGCTTTTCTCAAAATGGCCGTTCCATCACCCACTCCCTTTAAATTACTGTAACTCGCTCGATTTTCCAGTTAGACAGTTGATTATACATCATTGGAAAGAGCATTTTTTCTGCTTTCCGGTGATATAAATATCTCTATACCCCCAAAATTAAGTTGTGACCCATTCGTGGAGAACACAGTGGTCACATTTGTGATGGCAGGGTTTTTCCTGTTGTCAGGCGGGCTTTTCCGTTTTTGTTTTTTTGTTTGTTTTGTTTGTTTTTCAGGATTAACAAGGTGCTATGTACGTTTTAAGATGGTTGTAGCCCTGCTATGGCTCAGCGCGGCCGGCTGGGCTTTAAACAACAATACAATAATAATAATAAATGATAATAATGATAATGATAATAATATGATAATGATAATATAATAATAATAATAATAATTATAATGACAACAGTAATAATAACAATAATAATAAAATAATAGATGATGATATGATGATGATGTTTGATGATGATGATGATGATGATGATAGACAAATAATGATGCTGATGATATAATATCATTATAATAATAATGATACTACTACTGCTATTTACTACTGCTGTTGTGCTACTACTACTGCTGCTGCTGCTATCCACTACTACTACTAACTGCTGCAGCTGCAGCTACTTCTGCTACTACTTTACTACTACTACTACACACTACTGCTACTCCAAGACTGCATTTTATTTGTATTAGCTGTCTCTGTCACGTTTGGTTTTGCACATAGTTATTTACACGATGTCACGTTTTTTTATTGTGTATTTGGTGTTTGTTTGTGATCTTACATTCACGCTTTACAAAGGCCAGTTGAACGAAAATTTGCGCCTGCCTTGTCTTATTGTATTGAATACGCGTTCTGATTCTATTTTCATGTTTTTTTTCTGGGTCATGGTTGAGTGAGTGGGGGGGGGGGGGGTTGACTGGTTGTGTTGACCTGTTGATCGGTTAATTGGTTTGATGTTGGTTGTTTGGTTGACGTGTTTAGCTTCACAGATTGGTATATTTACCTGAACTTTTAAATTCATGAACGATGTCGTCAGTGCAGTTTTTTTGGAAAAAGTCAGTTCAAGGCAAAATATAGTTCCTCATCCCTGAAACTTCAGAAGAGTGAGGTGGTTGAAATTTCAGCTTTTTTTTTGTTTTGTTTTGTTTTTTTGTTTCTTTTTATTTTTTTTGTTTTTTGTTTTTGTCTTGGTTTCGGTTTTTTAGTTGTTGTTGTTGTTATTGTTTTTTTGGTGTGTTTTTTTTGGGGGTAGGTTATTATATAAAGTCAGTGATTGTCTCCTCTCTCTCACTGCTTTACTTTCTCAGCAGATGATTGTGGTAACATGATAATAATAATGATGATAATGTTGGCTACCTAGCTGAACCTGTCTCTCAGTGACAAAAAGGCTACTTACTGCATAGCTTTCATCGGCGATCCGGCCGACTTCTAGGATTGAGAACTGGCTTCTGTGCGCACCGCCGTGAGCGAACTTACGACAGTGCAACTGAATAAGTGAGGAGTACACCGATGGCAGGTTGATAATGATTAGGATGATGAGGATGGTATTGATGATGTTGTTGATAATTATATTTATTAAACAAACATCACATTCCTTACATGTTAGGTGTTTTCACGTTTCCATAAGCCAGCCACTGACGTCACTTGCAGGGTTTGTAAAGGGCTTTAGTGTTATTCTAGATGGGTACACACACTAAGGGAGTTCAGGCACTGGAGGTCTGTACACATCCTGACCTGGGAGATTGGAAAAATCTTCACCCTGTACCCTTCAGGAGGAGGTGTCAAGGGCGGATTGCACCGGCTGGAAATTCCTGTACAAAATCTATGACAC
Source organism: Monoplex corrugatus (assembly GCA_030674185.1). Lineage (NCBI taxonomy): Eukaryota > Metazoa > Mollusca > Gastropoda > Littorinimorpha > Ranellidae > Monoplex > Monoplex corrugatus. The sequence goes on along the minus strand of CM060310.1, from coordinate 4,504,508 downwards.
ACTATCCTTCAATGAGAGTGTCTGGTCTTCCTGGGCTGTTCTCTTTGCTGCCTCATCTCTCGCCCCCTGGTTTTGTTTGTTTCTTTCTTTCTTTCTGTCTTTCTGTCTTTCTGTCTGTCTGTCTGTCTGTCTGTCTGTCTTTCTTTCTGTCTTTCTTTCTTTCTGTCTTTCTTTCTTTCTTTCTTTCTGTCCAGCTTTCTGTCTGTCTGTCTTTCTTTCTGTCTTTCTTTCTTTCTTTCTTTCTGTCTGTCTTTCTGTCTGTCTGTCTGTTTTCTTTCTTTCTTCTGTCTTTTTCTTCTTTCTTTCTGTCTTCTTTCTTTCTTTCTGTCTTCCTTTCTTTCTTTCTGTCTTTCTTTCTTTCTGTCTTCTTTCTTTCTTTCTTTCTGTCTTTCTTTCTTTTTTTCTTTCTTTCTTCTGTCTGTTTCTTTTTTCTTTCTGTCTTCCTTTCTTTCTTTCTGTCTTCCTTTCTTTCTTTGTGTCTTTCTTTCTTTCTGTCTTCCTCTTTCTTTCTTTCTGTCTTCTTTCTTTTTCTTTTTTTCTTTCTGTCTGTCTGTCTGTTTTTTCTTTCTTCTTTCTTCTTTCTGTCTTCCTTTCTTTCTTTTGTCTTTCTTCTTTCTGTTTCCCTTTTTTTTCTGTCTTCTTTTTTCTTTTTTTTTCTTTCTTTCTTTCTGTCTGTCTGTCTGTTTTTCTTTCTTTCTTTCTGTCTTCCTTTCTTTCTTTCTGTCTTCCTTTCTTTCTTTCTGTCTTTCTTTTTTTCTTTCTTCTTTTCTTTGTGTCTTTCTTTCTTTCTGTCTTTCTTTCTTTCTTTCTTTCTTTCTTTCTTTCTTTCTGTCTTCTTTCTTTCTTTCTGTCTTTCTTTCTTTCTGTCTTCCTTTCTTTTTCTTTCCTTTCTTGTCTGTCTTCTTTCTTTTCTTTCTTTTTGTCTTTCTTTCTTTCTGTCTGTCTGTCTTTCTGTCTGTCTTTGTTTCTTTCTTTCTGTCTTCTGTCTTTCTTTTGTCTGTCTTTCTGTCTGTCTTTCTTTCTGTTTTCTTTTTCTTTCTTCTGTCTTTCTGTCTTTCTGTTTTTCTCTTCTTTCTTCTTTCTGTTTTTTTCTTTTTTTCTTTTTCCTTTCTTTCTTTCTTTCTTCTGTCTGCTTTCTGTTCTGTCTTTTTTCTTTTTCTTTTTTCTTTCTTCTTTTTTCTTTTTCTCCTTCCCTTTTTTCTTTCTATTTCTGTTCTGTTTTCTTTTTTTCTTTTTGTTTACTTTCAGCTATCTTTCTTGGCTTAAGTCTGATCTCATCTTTTTTCTTTAGTCTGTTACTTTTTTATCAGCCATGAAGTTTGACATTCACAGAATACATTGGCTAACCCTTGTTGCACAGCTATGTAAAGGAGGAACTTGGTTTGTTATCTTTCTAATCAGACTCTCAAGTCACTGAGTTACGATTGATTAACCATTTTTCTGCCTTCTGTCAGGGGTGTGTATGTGTGTGTGTCAGGGGTGTGTACTGTCTGTGTCAGGGGTGTGTACTGTCTGTGTCAGGGGTGTGTATTGTCTGTGTCAGGGGAGTGTATTGTCTGTGTCAGGGGTGTGTATTGTCTGTGTCAGGGGTGTGTACTGTCTGTGTCAGGGGTGTGTATGTCTGTGTCAGGGGTGTGTATTGTGTGTGTCAGGGGTGTGTATTGTTGTGTCAGGGGTGTGTATTGTCTGTGTCAGGGGTGTGTACTGTCTGTGTCAGGGGTGTGTATTGTCTGTGTCAGGGGTGTGTATTGTCTGTGTCAGGGGTGTGTATTGTCTGTGTCAGGGGTGTGTACTGTCTGTGTCAGGGTGTGTATGTGTGTGTCAGGGGTGTGTATTGTCTGTGTCAGGGGTGTGTACTGTCTGTGTCAGGGGTGTGTATCTGTGTGTGTCAGGGATGTGTATTGTCTGTGTCAGGGGTGTGTATTGTGTGTGTCAGGGGTGTGTATTGTCTGTGTCAGGGGTGTGTATTGTCTGTGTCAGGGGTGTGTACTGTCTGTGTCAGGGGTGTGTATTGTCTGTGTCAGGGGTGTGTACTGTCTGTGTCAGGGGTGTGTATGTCTGTGTCAGGGGTGTGTACTGTCTGTGTCAGGGGTGTGTACTGTCTGTGTCAGGGTGTGTACTGTCTGTGTCAGGGGTGTGTATTGTGTGTGTCAGGGGTGTGTATTGTCTGTGTCAGGGGTGTGTATTGTGTGTGTCAGGGGTGTGTACTGTCTGTGTCAGGGGTGTGTATTGTCTGTGTCAGGGGTGTGTACTGTCTGTGTCAGGGGTGTGTATTGTGTGTGTCAGGGGTGTGTACTGTCTGTGTCAGGGGTGTGTATTGTGTGTGTCAGGGGTGTGTATTGTGTGTGTCAGATTGTTGTGTCGGTGGTATTTCTGTGCAGGAGTTGTTGTCTGTGTCAGGGGTGTTTGTTGTGTCAGGTGTGTATTGTATTGTGTGTGTCGGTGTGTATTGGTGTGCAGGTGTGTATTGTCGTGTGGTTGTTGTGTGTGAGTGTGTATTGCTGTCAGGGTGGTTGTGTGTGCAGGTGTGTTGCTGTGTCAGGGGTGTACTGTCTGTGAGGTGGTCTGTGGTGTCGGGATTGTTTGTCTGTGTCAGGTGTATTGTGTGTCAGGGTGTGTATTGTTGTGTCAGGTGTGTTGCGTGTCGGTGTTACTTTGTGTCGGGTGTTGTCTGTTCAGGTGTTCTGCTGTGTCAGGGGTGTGTATGTCTGTGTCAGGGGTGTGTACTGTCTGTGTCAGGGTGTTACTGTGTGTCAGGGTGTGTACTGTTGTGTCAGGTGTTATTGGTGTGTCAGGGGTGTGTATTGTCGTGAGGGGGTGTATGTGTGTGTAGGGGTGTGTACTGTCTGTGTCAGGGGTGTGATTGTCTGGTCAGGTGGATGTCTGTGTCAGGGTGTATGTGTGTGTCAGGGTGTGTCTGTCGTGTCGGTGTGTATGTGTGTTCAGGGTGTGTTTGTGTGTGTCAGGTGTGTACTGTCTGTGTCAGGTGTGTTTGTCTGTGTCAGGTGTGTGTCTGTGTCAGGTGTGTATTGGTGGTCAGGGGGGTTTTTGTGTCGGGTTGTTGGTCAGGGGTGTACTGGTTGTCGGGGTGTTACTGTGTGTGCAGGTGTGTTGTGTGTGTCGGTGGTATTCTGTCAGGTGTGTTTGTTTGTAGGTGTGTATGTCTGTGCAGGGGTGTGTATGTTGTGTCGGGTGTTAGTCTGGTCAGGTGTGTCTGTCTGTTCAGGTGTGATGTCTGTCAGGTGTGTACGTCTGTGTCAGGGGTGTGTACTTGGTCAGGTGGTATGTCTGTGTCAGGGGTGGTTTGCTTGTGGGTGTGTTGTTGTGTCAGGTGTGTACTGCTGTGTCGGGGGTGTATGTGTGGTCAGGTGACTGTCGTGCAGGTGTTATTGTGGCGGGGGTGTTGATGGTCAGGGTGTGTACTGCGTGTCGGTGTGTATTGTCTGTGTCGGGTGTACGTCTGTTCAGGTGTGTACTGTCTGTGCAGGGGTGACTGTCTGTGTGGTGTGTATGTGTGTGCGGTGGTATTGTGTGTGTCAGGTGTGTAGTCGTGTCAGGTGGTATTGTGGTGTCGGGGTGTGTATTTCTGTGTCAGGGGTGTACTGTTGTGTCAGGGTGTATGGTGTCAGGTGTGTATTGTTTCAGGTGTGTATGTCTGTGTAGGGGTGTTATGTCTGTTCAGGGTGTGTATTGTGTGTGTAGGTGGTGTCGTGTCGGTGTGACTGTCGTGTCAGGTGTGTATGTCTTGTCAGGTGTGTCGTCGTGTCAGTGGGGTGTGTTGTCTGTGTCAGGGGTGTGTACTGTCTGTGTCAGGGGTGTGTACTGTCTGTGTCAGGGGGGGTGTATGTCTGTGTCAGGTGTGTACTGTCTGTGTCGGGTGTGTATGTGTGTGTCAGGGGTGTGTATGTTGTGTCAGGGTGTGTTGCTGTGTCAGGGTGTGTATTTGTGTCAGGGGTGTGTATGTCTGTGCAGGGGTGTGTGTCTGTGTCAGGGTGTGTACTGTCTGTGTCAGGGGTGTGTACTGTCTGTGTCAGGGGTGTGTTGTCTGTGTCAGGGTGTGTATGTTGTGTCAGGGTGTGTATGTGTGTCAGGGGTGTGTTGTCTGGTCAGGGTGTGTCTGTGTGTCAGGGTGGTACCTGTGTCAGGGTGTGTACTGTCTGTGTCAGGGGTGTGTATTGTCTGTGTCAGGGGTGTGTATTGTCTGTGTCAGGGGTGTGTATTGTGTGTCAGGGGTGTGTATTGTGTGTGTCAGGGGTGTGTACTGTCTGTGTGAGGGGTGTGTATTGTGTGTGTCAGGGGTGTGATATGTCTGTGTCAGGGGTGTGTAGTGTCTGTGTCAGGGGTGTGTAGTGTCTGTGTCAGGGGTGTGTATTGTGTGTGTCAGGGGTGTGTACTGTCTGTGTCAGGGGTGTGTATTGTGTGTGTCAGGGGTGTGTACTGTCTGTGTCAGGGGTGTGTGTACTGTCTGTGTCAGGGGTGTGTACTGTCTGTGTGAGGGGTGTGTAGTGTCTGTGTCAGGGGTGTGTATTGTCTGTGTCAGGGGTGTGTAGTGTCTGTGTCAGGGGTGTGTATTGTGTGTGTCAGGGGTGTGTACTGTCTGTGTCAGGGGTGTGTATTGTCTGTGTCAGGGGTGTGTACTGTCTGTGTCAGGGGTGTGTACTGTCTGTGTCAGGGGTGTGTACTGTCTGTGTCAGGGGTGTGTATTGTCTGTGTCATTGGTGTGTACTGTCTGTGTCAGGGGTGTGTACTGTCTGTGTCAGGGGTGTGTACTGTCTGTGTCAGGGGTGTGTATTGTCTGTGTCAGGGGTGTGTATGTTTGTGATGTGTGTCAGGGGTGTGTATTTTCTGTGTCAGGGGTGTGTACTGTCTGTGTCAGGGGTGTGTACTGTCTGTGTCAGGGGTGTGTACTGTCTGTGTCAGGGGTGTGCATTGTATTGTCTGTGTCAGAGGTGTGTATTGTCTGTGTCAGGGGTGTGCATTGTATTGTCTGTGTCAGGGTGTGTACTGTCTGTGTCAGGGGTGTGTACTGTCTGTGTCAGGGGTGTGTACTGTCTGTGTCAGGGGTGTGTACTGTCTGTGTCAGGGGGTGTGCATTGTATTGTCTGTGTCAGAGGTGTGTATTGTCTGTGTCAGGGGTGTGCATTGTATTGTCTGTGTCAGGGGTGTGTATTGTCTGTGTCAGGGGTGTGCATTGTATTGTCTGTGTCAGAGGTGTGTATTGTCTGTGTCAGGGGTGTGTACTGTCTGTGTCAGGGGTGTGCATTGTATTGTCTGTGTCAGAGGTGTGTATTGTCTGTGTCAGGGTGTGTACTGTCTGTGTCAGGGGTGTGCATTGTATTGTCTGTGTCAGAGGTGTGTATTGTCTGTGTCAGGGGTGTGCATTGTATTGTGTGTGTCAGGGGTGTGTACTGTCTGTGTCAGGGATGTGTATTGTCTGTGTCAGGGGTGTGTACTGTCTGTGTCACGGGTGTGTGGTACTACGTCATTATGCGTGTGTGTAATTTGGCGTGACAGGGATGATTCAACTGGAGCCGTCACCTCAATTATGTCACGCAGTCTTTTGACGTCTTCATGTGCACTTTGGGCTTGGGGAAGCGGTGACAAGGGTGCGTCTTATGCTCGCGTATGCACACTCATACACACACACACACACACGCACGCACGCACGCACGGACGCACGCACACACACATAAACACACACATACATATATACACACACACTAACACACACACACGTACGTATATATATATATATATATATATATATATATATAGAGAGAGAGAGAGAGAGAGAGAGAGAGAGAAAGATAGATAGATAGATAGATGTACATAGAGAGAGATACATATATGTATGTAAAATTATAGATAGATAGATAGATAGATAGATAGATAGATAGATAATAGATAGATAGATAGATAGAACCACACACCACTCACACATATAGACCCACACACAAACACACATGAACACACATATAAACACCACATAAACACACACACCCCAAACACAAAAAAGCAGACACTCACTGATCGTCAGTGAATGCATTGAACAGTAGTGTAGTGCAAAGCCTGGAGCCAGTAGAGCGGAACGGAGTCACAACCACGTAAGAGGTAAAATCAAAACTTTCAAAAAAATTAGCACACCGTACTGCCTCCAATCAATGTCCACTCTCTCACACTCGTTAACTTAGACATGCCTGGCTTGATCTTTGAGATGTGGTTTCTCAGAAGAATGTTGAGAGTTCCATGGACAGCAAAGAAAACAAACGAGACAGTCTTGATTGGAGGCAGACACAAGTAGATCACTCATAAGGAAGATTAGGAAAAGACAGGCAACATTTATAGGCCATTTTATGAGGAAGGGGGTTTATTTGGAGCACCTGGTCACAACGGGAAAGCTGGAGGGAAAGAGAGCACCAGGTAGACCCAGGGAGAGACTGCTGGACGGACTTGCAGAGTGGCTGAGGATGAGGAGGGTGGGGGATATGCTAGGGGCAACGAGAGATAGAGATGGTTGGAAGTCCATGGTCGCCAACGCCATGCGGCAGGGCACCTGATGATGATGATGATGATGATATATCATCTAAGGAATTTCGACCGATTTAATGAGACATTCGCGGTTTCACACATAAGATAAGATACACAGATACACGTGTCATTTACATGTAACCAAGATTATTCCAGTGATAGGCTGATACAATACCAGTATAGAACATAGACCAGGTAAAACATAGGCTAGGTAGCGCCTCAGGAACTGGCCAGCTCATGGGTTTATGTGCAGGCTTAAGGCTTGTGCCATGATCACCATACGCATGGCACATGTGACGTTAGTGCATATGGAATTCGTTACGAGCGCGGAGACGTCGTGTCGAGAAACTGAAACTGAAACTCATATTAGTCAATGAAAGCAGGAAGCCGACGACAAGGGCAGCAACACCCCATCTCCTTCAGACGTGAGGACCATCATAAACAGAAACGTCCACACTGACCACAACAGAAATGATCCCATCCACTGCTTAGAGCGGCGGCAATAAACCACAATCTTCTGCCTCAGAGCTAGACACTGTCGCCTGTCCCTACTCCAACATATGTGCTCAATGGGGCTGTCCCACACAGATGGGTGTCCACGCCAGACAGGACCACAGTCACCAACATATGTGTCAGTTAGGGCTGTCCCACACAGATGGGTGTCCATACCAGACAGGACCACAGTCACCAACATATGTGTCAGTAAGGACTGTCCCACACAGATGGGTGTCTATACCAGACAGGACCACAGTCACCAACATATGTGTCAGTTAGGGATGTCCCACACAGATGGGTGTCTATACCAGACAGGACCACAGTCACCAACATATGTGTCAGTTAGGGCTGTCCCACACAGATGGGTGTCCACACCAGACAGGACCACAGTCACCAACATATGTGTCAGTTAGGGCTGTCCCCACAGATGGGTGTCCACACCAGACAGGACCACAGTCACCAACATATGTGTCAGTTAAGGCTGTCCCACACAGATGGGTGTCCACACCAGACAGGACCACAGTCACCAACATATGTGTCAGTTAGGGCTGTCCCACACAGATGGGTGTCTATACCAGACAGGACCACAGTCACTAACATATGTGTCAGTTAGGACTGTCCCACACAGATGGGTGTCTATACCAGACAGGACCACAGTCACTAACATATGTGTCAGGGCTGTCCCACACAGATGGGTGTCCACACCAGACAGGACCACAGTCACCAACATATGTGTCAGTAAGGACTGTCCCACACAGATGGGTGTCCATACCAGACAGGACCACAGTCACCAACATATGTGTCAGTTAGGACTGTCCCACACAGATGGGTGTCTATACCAGACAGGACCACAGTCACTAACATATGTGTCAGTTAGGGCTGTCCCACACAGATGGGTGTCTATACCAGACAGGACCACAGTCACCAACATATGTGTCAGTAAGGACTGTCCCACACAGATGGGTGTCCACGCCAGACAGGACCACAGTCACCAACATATGTGTCAGTTAGGGCTGTCCCACACAGATGGGTGTCCATACCAGATAGGACCACAATCACCAACATATGTGTCAGTTAGGGCTGTCCCACACAGATGGGTGTCTATACCAGACAGGACCACAGTCACCAACATATGTGTCAGTTAGGGCTGTCCCACACAGATGGGTGTCTATACCAGACAGGACCACAGTCACCAACATATGTGTCAGTTAGGGCTGTCGCACACAGATGGGTGTCCACACCAGACAGGACCACAATCACCAACATATGTGTCAGGGCTGTCCCACACAGATGGGTGTCTATACAGACAGGACCACAGTCACCAACATATGTGTCAGTTAGGGCTGTCCCACACAGATGGGTGTCCATACCAGACAGGACCACATTTACCAACATATGTGTCAGTTAGGGCAGTCCCACACAGATGGGTGTCTATACAGACAGGACCACAGTTACCAACATATGTGTCAGTTAGGGCTGTCCCACACAGATGGGTGTATATACCAGACAGGACACAATCACCAACATATGTGTCAGGGCTGTCCCACACAGATGGGTGTCTATACCAGACAGGACCACAATCACCAACATATGTGTCAGGGCTGTCCCACAAGATGGGTGTCTATACCAGACAGGACCACAATCACCAACATATGTGTCAGGGCTGTCCCACACAGATGGTGTCCATACCAGACAGGACCACAGTCACCAACATATGTGTCAGGGTTGTCCCACACAGATGGGTGTCTATACCAGACAGGACCACAGTCACCAACATATGTGTCAGTTAGGGCTGTCCCACACAGATGGGTTTCCATACCAGACAGGACCACAATCTCCACCATATGTGTCAGGGCTGTCCCACACAGATGGGTGTCTATACCAGACAGGACCACAGTCACCAACATATGTGTCAGTTAGGGCTGTCCCACACAGATGGGTGTCCATACCAGACAGGACCACAGTCACCAACATATGTGTCAGTTAGGGCTGTCCCACACAGATGGGTGTCCATACCAGACAGGACCACAATCACCAACATATGTGTCAGTTAGGGCTGTCCCACACAGATGGGTGTCCATACCAGACAGGACCACAGTCACCAACATATGTGTCAGTTAGGGCTGTCCCACACAGATGGGTGTCCATACCAGACAGGACCACAGTCACCAACATATGTGTCAGTTAAGGCTGTCCCACACAGATGGGTGTCCATACCAGACAGGACCACAATCACCAACATATGTGTCAGGGCTGTCCCACACAGATGGGTGTCTATACCAGACAGGACCACAGTCACCAACATATGTGTCAGGGCTGTCCCACACAGATGGGTGTCTATACCAGACAGGACCACAGTCACCAAATATGTGTCAGTTAGGGCTGTCCCACACAGATGGGTGTCTATACCAGACAGGACCACAATCACCAACATATGTGTCAGTTAGGGCTGTCCCACACAGATGGGTGTCCATACCAGACAGGACCACATTTACCAACATATGTGTCAGTTAGGGCTGTCCCACACAGATGGGTGTCTATACCAGACAGGACCACAGTCACCAACATATGTGTCAGTTAGGGCAGTCCCACACAGATGGGTGTCCATACCAGACAGGACCACAGTTACCAACATATGTGTCAGTTAGGGCTGTCCCACACAGATGGGTGTCTATACCAGACAGGACCACAATCACCAACATATGTGTCAGGGCTGTCCCACACAGATGGGTGTCTATACCAGACAGGACCACAATCACCAACATATGTGTCAGGGCTGTCCCACACAGATGGGTGTCCATACCAGACAGGACCACAGTCACCAACATATGTGTCAGGGCTGTCCCACACAGATGGGTGTCTATACCAGACAGGACCACAGTCACCAACATATGTGTCAGTTAGGGCTGTCCCACACAGATGGGTGTCCATACCAGACAGGACCACAATCACCAACATATGTGTCAGTTAGGGCTGTCCCACACAGATGGGTGTCTATACCAGACAGGACCACAATCACCAACATATGTGTCAGGGCTGTCCCACACAGATGGGTGTCTATACCAGACAGGACCACAGTCACCAACATATGTGCCGAAGGGGGCTGTTTTTTTTTGTTTTTTTTTTGTTTTTTTTTTAACCAAGTCTTCAGAAAGGAATGAAGGTTAATTGGCCTTCAAGAGGAGGGACCTGGGAAATAAACCTATCTCTCCACATTTTTATATCAGAGCAGCCGGGAGAATATACCATGCTCTTCACGATTTTCAACTGCCGTGGGATATTTTAGCGTCCGCAGGCCGGAAGGCGCACGGTTCTAACTCGCTTTTCGTCCCCATCGGAATCACTGGACGTTCAGTTCGATTTTCAGGTCAAAATGAGGAGACAAGTCCAGGCTTCAACGGGAAACTGGCCCTGGGACCTTGAGTTTAGTTATTGGCAGGCGAACGTCTGAACCATTCTGCCATTCTGCTCCCTAAAGTTTTGTTTATATGTTTATACATTTTTGTTGTTGTTGTTGTTTTTCTTGGTTTTCAGTGGATGTTGTTCTGTGTGTCTTATTTCAATAGAAGTAGAACTAGGTATAAACTTTAGCCGGTTGCAATAAAATAACATTTTAATCAGCTTTTTATGCCTTTTTGTTTTACAGCACACGAACATCAAACACGTGGTAACGAAAAATGATTAAAAAAAATTATGTATATATTAGAAATATTGTTGACATGAACTCCATATAGCATACGGAATTATTTGTAATGATATTAGGTAGAAAGAAACTCTAGGGAGAGCTAGACAACAGAAGGTCTTCAGAGAAGTAACCCCCTTTAGACAAGTGTTTCGGCCCTGAACTCCTTACACTCTCGGGGGGCCGGGCCACATCCAGGTCATGACTCCTGGATGCCCTTCTGCTGTTGTCTATTTTTTTTTTTTTCCCCACGCCGGGGAGCGAACCTGGGCGATTCTGCGCTTCAGAACTGCGGTACGCGGTTTTACCAATGTGCTAACAGGCAACACATCATCTGTAGGGAATTTAATCCTTATGAAGTTCACTTTTGGTTCCTCTTTGCCCAGACCCAGCTTGAGCTCCTTTCTGCTGTCTCTGCCATCGCTTTTTGGGCTCTAGTCCTCTTCTTCCCAGAAATGGCGAGTTGTTTCATGAGATCATAAGCGGAGGTGCCCACAAACCCTCTTGCCCAGACCTCTATGGCGAAGATTTTGACCCGCAGACCTTCTTTCTTCAAGGTGCTGGCAAGACCGGCGTATTTTTCGGTCTTGTAGATATGTGCTTCTTCCATTCTGCTTTCGTATGGCACAGTGAGTTCTATCAGAATCACTTGTTTCGAGGAGTCAGAGTGGAGAGCGATGTCTGGTCTCATGCCTGTCTTGCTGATGACATCTGGGTAATTTCTCCACTCTGGGAGGTCTGCAGTACACTCCCAGTCGACTGCTCCATCCAGAAGACCCTTTGGCAATGTGCTGGTTGTCATAGCAATTTCGGGCCAGACCTGTTTCCCTCCTGCTTTGTAGAACGTTGTCATAGCAATTGGTGCGTTTGGGGTCATGGTTTTTTCGCTAACCACGTCTGTGATCACTTTCAGAACTTGGTTGTGCATCCATGTATACCTTCCTTGGGCTAGCGCTACTTTGCAAGAGCTTAAGACATGTTCCACTGTTTGTTTCTTCTGACAGAGCGGACATGCTGGGTCATCTTATTTCCCCCATTTCACTAAGTTTGCATTCGAGGGGAGCAGGTCATATACAGATCTGAGGAGGAAGCTTATCCTTAGAGGAGCCATGTGCCACATATCGTTCCAGCTGAGACTTCTTTGAGGCACTGTCCCATGTTGTCCATTGCCCCTGTTGACCTTGCTGGACTGCCTTCTGCACTCTTTTGACATCTTCTTTCTTCAACTCCTGTATGATCATGTCTCTTTTTTCCTTCCTTTTGGCTTTGGACCACCACTGCATTTTTGTTGCTCCCAGTCCCTGTCTGTTGGTTTGCGTGTGTCCAATTATTTCTTTGATGCTGAGGTTTCTCTTGGCATTGTTTACAGCCTCTTGAACTTTCCATTTTTTGCCAGTTCTCAGCTTTGGCTGAACTGATCTCACGATATTGTCTTCCGATTCCTCCAGCATGCTCAACAGTCTTGCTTTTCCAACTTTGTATTCCTCCACTATGGATTTGAGAGGTAGCTTCAGCATTGCTTGACAACAGTAGAATGCAACATCAGTGAGACCAGGTGGGACACCGAGCCATTTTCTTGTGTATTTGTTGATTTTGGCTTCCATTGCTTCCACTGTGCTGGTGCAAATGTCATAGATTAGCAGTGGCCACAGCAGCTTTGGTATCAGCATGAACTGTAGACACCAGACTTTGTATTTGCCTGGCAGTCCGCAGTTATCTATTTTCTTCAGGCCTTCTTCTGCTGTTTGCTTGGTTTCACATCCCCTTTGTGTGTCTTTCAGGGAGTCATCATACCATCTTCCGAGACTTTTTACTGGCTCTTCTGTGACAGTGGGGATGGCTTGGTTGGCTGCCATGAATTTGACTGAATCTGCCACTTTTCCTTTTCGCAGTGAGAGACTTCGGGATTTCTTTGGTTTGAACCTCATTCTTGAAGAGGCCACCAGCTCATCCAGCTGCTTTAAGATTTGGTGTGTCTCTTCCTCATCCGTGGACAAGACTGTTGTGTCATCCATTAGAGGTTTAAAAATGAACATCTAGGTCTAAGCACATATACATGTATACATATACCCATATATATATATATGTATATACACATAGATAGATAGATAGATAGATAGATAGATGACTAGATACATAGGTACATAGATACATAGATAGATAGACAAATAGATAGATAGATAGATAGATAGATAGATAGATAGATAGATAGATAGATAGATAAATGGATAGATATGTTTGTTGTTGTTGTTGTTGTTGTTGTACGACAATCAAACACCAACCAACGATGTGGTAACAGAAATGATATCAATACACACATACAAGACAAGTATTATTCACATAGAAGACAAGTATATTCACATACAAGACAAGTATTATTCACATACAAGACAAGTATTATTCACATACAAGACAAGTATTATTCCATACAAGACAAGTATTATTCACATACAAGACAAGTATTATTCACATACAAGACAAGTATTATTCACATACAAGACAAGTATTATTCACATACAAGACAAGTATTATTCACATACAAGACAAGTATTATTCACATACAAGACAAGTATTATTCATATACAAGACAAGTATTATTCACATACAAGACAAGTATTATTCATATACAAGACAAGTATTATTCACATACAAGACAAGTATTATTCACATACAAGACAAGTATTATTCACATACAAGACAAGTATTATTCAGATACAACCTATAAAACAAAAACATGACACTATCTTAAACAACGAAGGTTTATTGTGTACATCAAGATTTAAGAACATGTCATGAAAATAAATTCGTCTTCTACGGGGAGAAGCATTGGCATATAGTTGTTCCATTAAAACTGGACAAGTGAAAGTTTATTTGGCATTATACTGTTTGATGTTCAATCTCAGATTTCACATTCTTTGGAAAGTATTACATTCGGAACACATTTGTCTACTTTGCATTTAGAGATAAATGATTTTGCAAGCATTGATATAAGATCTTGATTTAGTATTCTATCTGTTTTTACATTTTGATCAACACCGAGCAACACTAGGTTTCCTGCGATTTTGATGTTGAAAGTATTTTCGCATTTTCCGTTGATTGTCTTTTCCTGTTAAGTTCCAAAAATACACTTTTATTCATATTTAACATTGAATGTAAAACGCTGTACCTCTTTCTTTGTCTCTCTCTGTCTTTGTTTTTTGTCTCTGTCTGTTTGTCTGTCTGTCTGTCTGTCTGGCTGGCTGGCTGGCTAGCTGGCTGTCTCTCTCTGTGTCTCTGTCTCTCTGTCTCTCTCTCTCTCTCTCGTTTCTCTGTCTCTCTGTCTGTATGTCTGTCTGTCTCTCTCTCTCTCATTTTGTCTCTCTGTATCTCTTTCTTTCTGTCTTTTTCTCTGTCTCTGTCTTTCTCTCTCTCTCTCTCTCCTCTCTCTCTCTCTCTCTCTCACTGACTCTGTCTATCTGTCTGTGTGTCTGTCTGTGGTCTGTCTGTCTCTGTGTGTCTGTGCCTGTGTCTGTGTCTGTGTCTCTCTCTGTCTCTGCCTCTGTCTGTCTGTCTGTCTCTCTCTCTCTCTCTCTGCGTCTCTGTCTGTCTGTCTTTCTGTCTGTCTGTCTGTCTCTCTCTCCTCCCCTCTCTCTCTCTCCCCCTCTCTCTCTCTCTCTCTCTTTCTTCGTGGAAGACCAGAGATCCTCAGGACTTAAAATTATATCTCCGTGAACAAAATTTGAATCATCGTACAAATGATTTACATGGCACACACTACAACAGTCACCATAATCCTGTAATGGGAAAATTTCAGGTAAAACCAAAGAGAAGAGAATACCCCCCCCACCCAAAAAAAAAAAAAAAAAAAACACACACACAAAAACAAAAAATCTAAACTTAAACAACAACAACAACAACAAATCAAACTGAATCTTGGACTCTCAAGACAGATGAATCAACTCGTGTAAAATTTAACGAAAATATTTTTAACAAATTCAGTGGTCCAGAGGACGTTGGAGACAATGAAAAACAACGGAGAAATTTGAAAAACTCCATAAATGAAGCTTGTAGAGAAATTTCTAGAGTTGAAAGAAAAGCAAGGAAAAACTGGGTGACTAAAGAAATTCCAGGCTTTATGGATGAACGGAAGAAGGCAAAGGGAAAAGAATAAAAACACAAAAAATGATAGCTAAGGAAATCAGAAATAAGTGCGATGAAAGTAAAGAGGATTGGCTGGAAAAAAAAGCGCAAAG
>CM060310.1:4477071-4482071 GCA_030674185.1 Monoplex corrugatus | reverse complement strand
TATCATATCATATCATATCATATCATATATCATAATCATATATCATATCATATCATATATCATATCATATCATATCATACATACATATCATATCATATCATATCATATCATATCATATCATATCATTCAATATCATATCATACCATATCGCATTGTATCGTGTCGTATCGTATCTTGTCGTGTCGTGGTGTATTGTATCGTATTAAATTTTATCGCTTTGCATTGTATTGTATTGTATTGTATTGTGTCATAAACATTCACAAACGATCAATATTTATGATTGCTTTATATCATATTGTATTGTATTGTATTGTATTGTATTGTATTTATCGTATCTTATCGTTTCGTATTCTATTGCATAGTCTCGTGTCGTGTCGTGTTGTATCAAAAACATTCACCAACGATCATAATCGAGATTGTCTCAGTCTGCCACGAAAAGAGCAACACACAGCTTTTACAGGTAATACGGTAACTTGCCTTACCTACACATGCCCTCATCTCGCCCCACCCCCTTGGCTCTTCTCTTCCTTCCCCCCACACCACATAGACAACTAAGAAAGGAGAATGGGGAGTGAGAGAGAGGAGTAGAAGGGGCAGGAGAGAGAGAGAGAGGGGTGGACACGGTGTATAAATAGGGTGCGCGCGCATTCTGCCCAGGGTCTGGGCACTTTTTGGAAAAGTGGGACGATCTTTTCCAAGTTTGGTTTGCCAGTTTTCTGAGGCCTGAAACAAGTTTTGTAGACGTTTTTTTTTTCTTTCTTTTCTTGTCTCTTGTTTATTTGGGGTTTTCATTTTCCCTTTCGCATCCGGATAATCTGTCTGGGTGTCCAGCTTGGTGTCGACATGGCGGGCGAAGAGGTAAATATATCTTGATTTTTATTTGATTTGGTTTGGTTTGGTTTGGACTGGTGGTTGTTTTGCTTCTACTTAGCTGTTTTGACTGCTGTTAGATTGCTTTAGTTTGTTTGTTTATCTGTCTGTTTGTTTGTTTGTTTGTGTTCTTATTTGCTTTAGTTTTTTTTATGTTCGTTTTGCTTTGTTTTTGTTTATGTGTCTGTCTGACTGTTGGTCTGTTTGTTTGTTTCATTTTGTTTTGTTTAAAACTTTTCCAAGTTTAGTGTTGTTGAAGAGAGCATCAACAAACTTTTTCACCACAGTTTCATACAACTCACGGCGATTCAGTTTGTTCAGTTCAATTCAAATCAATTCAATTTAGTACGCTGTGTTAACAGTAACAAATAATTTAGGTAATGCAACAACCTTGAAAACAAATTCCTCAGCGTTTTACACTGTACAGACAATGTACATATAAAGATGTAAATCAACATCAAATCAATGATGTAAACATGAAATGACATAGAACAGGAACAGAAAAAAAAACCGTTGTCGTAACGGTATGACAGGAGAAAAATCTTCTTATATGAGTGAATATTTATGCACACAGATACACACAGACAGACAGATACTCACGCATGCAAACGGACTCGGACTTACACAGGGATTCATGTTGACTTACACACTTGCAGTAACACAGGCTTACAAGCAAATGGATGAAACATACGCAAACAGCGTGATCTCATACACCCAATAATACGAACACAACACGGAGTAATATTATTAATTGTACTATTTGAAGAGGTAAGTTTTAGTGTTCTCTTACAAGAGAACACCAGTTGATAATGACGAATATCTGAGGGAAGAGCGTTCCATCATTGTGCTGCACAGAAAGAGAATGAACACCAGCCGAAAGTTTTAATCTTTCCATGAGGAGAAAAAGAGATTGTTTATCTGATGATGAAAGGAACTGTCAGCAATGAGAGTGGGCCCCAGTAGCCCAGTTGATTGAACGTCGGATTGACATGCTAATGGTTGTGGGTTCGAATCCTGGGGTGCGTTACATTAAAACTGGTCTTCTCGCTGTCCCATCTTAACATCATGGTTGTTCTGGTGGTGTCAGTATAGGATTAGATAAGTCCCCCTTCCCCCACTTCCCTGGGATGGTTATCCCTGTCGGCCATATCATCTGATATGGGTGCTGACGTAAAAACTGAACAACAACAAAAATGTCTAGAAGGATTGTCAGAAGTATTGGTATCGTGGTTTTGGAGAAAAAATCTGTAACAGAGAGTTCAACTCATGATGTCTACTCCAGCATAGAGTTGGAGCCAGTGAAGTTTGTGTATGCGAGCCTTGGAAACTAAAATGTGTATGCACTATATGTAGATTCGAACCACACTTACATCATTCTCACATCCACTTCAGACACAATCATCAATCTATCGTAAAACATGTAACACAAAAACACCTCAACTGATGAACTCATCCTGCAAATTACAGCAGTGAGTAATCTTGCCGTATGACACAACTCCACGCGTATTAAAATCCCCCAGCTGGTTTATAAGAGGACGGGTTGCCAAGTCCTATTCGCAAACAAATCGGGTTTCTCAACTTTGTGCTTTTGCTGTTGTTTGGTTGGTTTGGTTAGTGGTTAGTACGTCAGTTGGTTGTTTGGTCGGTCGGTTGGTTGGCTGGCTGGCTGGCTGACTGGCTGGCTGGCTGGTTGGTTAGCTGGCAGGCTGGCTGGCTGGTTGGTTGGTTGATTGGTTGGTTGGATGTTTAACTTTTTTATTTGTTACATCGGACGCAAATGTCTTCAGTTTTACCAGTTTGTTGTATTTTTGCTGGCAATGTGAAGTCCCTCTGTCCATGACAGATCTTTTCAAAACTTTTCGTCATCAGAAGATAAGTTTGTAGCCTACTTTATACACAGATAGATAGATAGATAGATAGATAGATAGATAGATAGATAGATAGACAGATAGACAGACAGACAGACAGACAGGCAGACACAGACAGAAAGACAGACAGACAGATATACAGACAGACAGACAAATAGACAGACAGACAGAAAGACAGACAGATAGATATACAGACAGACAGACAAACAGACAGACAGACAAACAGACAGACAAACAGACACACAGACAGACAGTTCAGTGTTACAACCCCACCCACATCTCTGCTCCTCCTGGCCTGAGCTGTCGGGGCTTGCAGGCAGTGAAAGCCTCATGACGTCACCCTGGTTGTGTGGGTTTATGCGTAGTTTCATGGCGTCTGTCAAGACTTTTATGTTCCTGGTGCACCCTTTGTGCAATGGGGGGAGGGAAACGGGGAGTGTTGTGTCGCATATGGAAATAACCGCGCCCTCTGACGTTCAATTGAACTGTTTTGGAAAATTGCTCGTGACGCATCGGAAATAGTTCTTGCTACATTACGTTGTGAGGGATAGCCCCCCCCCCTCCCTCCCCCTCCACCCTCCGACATTCCATTCCCACTGTGTGGATGTTCTCGTTGTCGTTATTTATTTATCTATTTATTTATGTATTTATTTATTTGTCTACCTATTTATTCAGTTATTTGGTTTGATTGATTGATTGATTGATTGATTGATTACGACGAACACGCACACACACATACATACACACGCACACACACACACAAACACCGCACACATACAAACACACGCACGCACGCACGCACGCACGCACACACACGAACACGCACGCATGCACACACATACACACACAAACACACGCACGCACGCACGCACGCACACACAGACACACACTCAAACGCACACACACACGCACTCACACACACACACACAAATACACACACGCACACTCAAACACACACTCGCACGCACGCACGCACGCACACACTCACAAACACACACACGCACGCACGCACGTGCGCACACACGCACGCACCCACGTATACACACACACTTATGCACACACACACACACACACACACACACACACACACACACACACACACACACACACACACGCACACACACACACACACACACACTTCACTCAAACTCAGTTGTGTAAAACGTCAAGTCGCTTGTCTACACAGCGCTACAGCAGTGAATATGACCTGTTGCGTCCACACTCACATTTCTCTGAGTTCGTGCTGGTATGTTAAATACACCTCTCCCCCCGCCTCTCTCTCCCTCTCTCTCTCTCTCTCTCTCTCCTCTCTGTCTCACTGTCTGTCTGTCTGTCTGTCTGTCTATATGTGTGTCCTTCCCGCCCCTCTCTCGGTCTGTCTCTCTCTGCCTGTTTATTCTTCTGTCTGTGTGTCTGTCTGTCTGTCTCTCTCTGTCTCCCCCACTCTCTCTCTCTTTCTCTGTCTCACTTTGTCTCTCTCTCTGTCTCTCAGTCTGTCTGCCAATATCTGTCTCTCTGTCTCTGTCTCTCTGTCTGTCTCTGTCTCTCTGTCTCTGTCAGTCTGTCTGTCTCTGTCTCTCTGTCTCTGTCTGTCTCTGTCTCTCTATCTGTCTCTGTCTCTCTGTCTGCCTCTGTCTGTCTGTCTCTCTCTCTCTCTCTCCCTCTGTCTTTGTCTCTCTCTCTCTCTATCCATCTTTCTTTCTCTCTCTCTCTCTCTCTCTCTCTCTCTCTCTCTCTCTCTCTCTCTCTCTCTCATTTAAAGATGTTTTTCAAACCGAAAAATATCTCAGTGTTGTTACGGATAAATGGCAAAGAACTAATTACGCAAGATTTAGATTAAGAACACTTGGTTTCAATGCAAATAAAAATTGGTTTCAACCTGGGACGTCCACAGTATATCCTTGCCCCTTATGTGGAAACAATGTCGATAATGAAAAACACTTTTTATTCCAATGCCAAATTTTTGACACAATACGTGGAAAATGCAAAGTTTTTGAATCCGACATGGCCAAAAGACAAGATGTTGTATCTATTTTGTCATCTGATGACGAAGTCATAATCAAATCAGTGGCACTATACATTGCGGAAGCACAAAAAATAAGACATAAACACTTACAAGCCCGACAATAGTGCTAGACAATATCATACTGAGATTAATTTAATCTCTTTTGACTGATGTGGGCTATATCACGTTAACTCCAAAAGAAGCCGCTTTATTATAGACTCTGTTTTGTAAAGAGCTGTTTTCATTTGCTTTATTTT
>CM060310.1:4457071-4462071 GCA_030674185.1 Monoplex corrugatus | reverse complement strand
CTCCATCATCATCATCATCATCATCTCTATTATCATCTCCATCATCATCATCTCTATTATCATCTCCATCATCATCTCCATCATCATCATCATTATCTCTATCATCATCATCATTATCTCCATCATCATCTCCATCATTATCTCCATCATCATCTCTATTATCATCTCCATCATCATCATCATCATTATCTCCATCATCATCTCTATTATCATCTCCATCATCATCTCCATCATCACCTCTATTATCATCTCCATCATCATCTCCATCATCATCTCCATCGTCATCATCATTATCTCCATCATCATCTCTATTATCATCTCCATCATCTCTATCATCATCTCCATCGTCATCATCATTATCTCCATCATCATCTCTAGTATC
Source organism: Monoplex corrugatus (assembly GCA_030674185.1). NCBI lineage: Eukaryota > Metazoa > Mollusca > Gastropoda > Littorinimorpha > Ranellidae > Monoplex > Monoplex corrugatus. The sequence goes on along the minus strand of CM060310.1, from coordinate 4,461,689 downwards.
ATCTCCATCATCATCTCCATCATCATCTCCATCGTCATCATCATTATCTCCATCATCATCTCTATTATCATCTCCATCATCATCTCCTTCATCATCTCCATCATCATCATCATTATCTCCATCATCATCTCTATTATCATCTCCATCATCATCTCCATCATCATCTCTATTATCATCTCCATCATCATCTCCATCATCATCTCCTTCATCATCTCCATCATCATCATCATTATCTCCATCATCATCTCTATTATCATCTCCGTCATCATCTCCATCATCATCTCCATCATCATCTCTATCATTATCTCCATCATCATCTCCATCATCATCTCCATCATCATCTCCATCATTATCTCCATCATCGTCTCCATCATCATCTCCATCATCATCTCTATCATCATCTCCATCATCATCTGCATCATCATCTTCATTATCATCTCCATCATCATCTCCATCATCATCTCCATCATCATCTGCATCATCATCTCCATTATCATCTCCATTGTCATCTCCATCATCATCTGCATCATCATCTCTATCATCATCTCTATCATTATCTCCATCATCATCTGCATCATCATCTTCATTATCATCTCCATCATCATCTCCATCATCATCTCCATCATCATCTGCATCATCATCTCTATCATCATCTCTATCATTATCTCCATCATCATCTGCATCATCATCTCCATCATCATCATCTCCCTCCATCGTCATCCCTATCTGTTGGAAGACCAGAGTGCTGATCACTTGATCACCGCACCAATGGCCTGATGGACAGTTTATAAGTTTGACAGTCAGTTCAGTTTGACAACGAAGGGTGGTACAAAATAACCTGTCAAACTTACTTTTACCGCAAATCCGCCAAATATTGTCTCCTTGGGTCTACCTGGTGCTCTTTTTCGTTCCAGCCTTCCTGTTGTGGCAAGGTGCTCACATTTCTCTTGCCTCATAAAGTGTCCTGTGAATGTCGCTTTTCTCTTCCTGGTCTTCTGCATTAATATGTGTGTGTGTGTGTGTGTGTGTGTGTGTGTGTGTGTGTGTGTGTGTGTGTATGTGTGTATGTGTGTGTGTGTGTGTGTGTGCGTGCGTGTGTGTGTGTGTGTGTGCGTGCGTGTGTGTGTGTGTGTGTGTGTGTGTGTGTGTGTGTGTGTGTGTGTGTGTGTTTTTGTGTGTGTGTGTGTGTGTGTGTGTTTCTTTCAAGACTGTGTCGTTTGTTTGTTTGCTTGTTTTTTGTTTGTTTGTTTTGTTGTTGTTGTTTGTTGTTGTTGTTGTTTGTTGTTGTTGTTGTTTGTTGTTGTTGTTGTTTTCCTGTCCATAGTGCTCTTAACATCCTTCTTAGCAATCACATTATAGCTGCCTCAATTTTGTTCTGACTTCGCCTGTTGACTGTCCACGCTACGTTGTTGACATTTTTATGGTGATACAAAACTGTATGCTAACTTGTCCCTTTGATTCCCGTATCCTATCGGTGAAGGAATCAAAGGGTTAAGTTTTTGCTTTGCTAGCACGATTGACAATGCAGGATGCTGGTGGACAGGGTGTGAGAGTCAAAGGGTTAAGTTTTTGCTTTGCTAGCACGATTGACTATGCAGGATGCTGGTGGACAGGGTGAGGGAATCAAAGGGTTAAGTTTTTGCTTTGCTAGCACGATTGGCAATGCAGGATGCTGGTGGACAGGATGTGGGAGTCAAGGGGGTAGTGTACAAAAAGTCAGAACTATACAGGTTCCAGTTTTCCCTGTGGGGATGTCGGGGGCTCTTTCAGTATGAATAGTATCCCCACCTTCTGGAAATTCTGCGCTAGAAATTTCCTCTTTTCTGTCACTCTCTTTGTTTATTTCTTCCTCGTTTGCTTTCTGTCATTTCTTCCTATCATTTTCTGCCTTGCTGGTCCATTCGACTGTATGTGTTCGATAAAGTCTGACGTACTTTTTCTCAGGATTGATAATTAGGTATATGTATAAAGTGCATTTTTGGCTCTAGGAAAATGAGAGATGCGGAAGCTATTTTACATAATTTTAGCCCGTTTTTAGATATGTTTTAGTGTCCTTAGTTATGTTTAAATTTGTAATCAGGTATGTTTTTTAAATCCCCTGTGTGATAAATTTGAAGGAGTGGTCAACGCCAGAGACATCGTCGTAGATTATGTGCACGAATGCATTGATATGTGTACGTATTTTTCTTCTCCTTTTTTCCTGTTGAAATATTGTATGTGTTTTGGAAAACGGTTATAGCCCTGATATGGCACTACGCAGTCGGCTGGGCTTTAAACAGCATTAACAATAACAGAGCCACGTGGTGACGAGACTGAAGGAGGGTGGACGTTACACCACAAGCAAGTGTATTGGGAATAATTATGTGTCATTCTACCCATGACAGGTGTCCCCACTGTTATTACTGCTGTCCATAATTATGTCTGACTATAATTATGCCAAGCCCGGGAAACGACGGTTATCTGTTCACCCACACCGGAACTTCCTTAACCCTTTGACTCCCGCACCCTATCCACCAACTGCAAAAACTTAACCCTTTCACTCCTGCACCCTATCCACCAAGTGCAATAAACTTAACCCTTTGACTCCCGCACCCTATCCACCAAGTGCAAAAGCATTAACCCTTTAACTCCCACACCCTATCCACCAAGTGCAATAAAACTTAACCCTTTGACTCCCACACCCTATCCGCCAAGTGCAACAAAATTAACCCTTTGACTCCCGCACCCTTTCAACCAACTGCAAAAAAAAACCCTTTGACTCCCTCACCCTATCTGCCAGCTGCAAAAACTTAACCCTTTGACTCCCTCAGCTAATCAGCTTATAGGGTGAGTGAGTCTAAGGGTTCAGTTTTTGCTTTGCTAGCATGATTAGCAACGCGGAATGCCTGGTCCTCCATTGGTACAGAACTCACTCACACACTGGAGTGCTGCAAGGGTCTGTCGTCTTCTTGTTGTTTTTCTTCTTCTTCTTCTTATTCTTTGTCTTCTTCTTTGTCTTCTTCTTCTTCTTCTTTGTCTTCTTCTTTGTCTTCTTCTTCTTCTTCTTGTTCTTCTTCTTCTTCTTCTTCTTTGTCTTCTTCTTCTTCTTCTTCTTCTTCTTCTTCTTCTTCTTCTTCTTCTTCTTCTTCTTCTTCTTCTTTGTCTTCTTCTTCTTCTTCTTCTTCTTCTTCTTCTTCTTCTTCTTTGTCTTCTTCTTCTTCTTCTTCTTCTTCTTCTTCTTCTTCTTCTTCTTCTTCTTCTTCTTTGTCTTCTTCTTCTTCTTCTTCTTCTTTGTCTTCTTCTTCTTCTTCTTTGTCTTCTTCTTCTTTGTCTTCTTCTTCTTCTTCTTCTTCTTCTTTGTCTTCTTCTTCTTTGTCTTCTTCTTCTTCTTACATGTACGAAGACTGACGCCTGTTACTATTCACTGTCAATGCATACGGATTCTTCGAAATCAACCTATCTAACTAGCAGAAGAAGTAATTTTTATTTTATTTTATGTATGACCGTTTTTCTACCCTGTTTTCAAGGCAGTTATACTCTGTGGGGAGCTTACAAAGAGAATTTGGAAGACATACAAGTGAATGGTATCATTATCATCAAGTGCCCTGCCGCGCGGTGTTGGCTATCATGGCCCTCTCTCTCTATATATATATCCCTTGTCGTTACAAGTACATCTTCTACACTCTCTGTCCTCAGCCACCCTGCAAGTCTAAAATGTTCTTACTGGTCTACAAATGAATGGTATGGAAGGCAGAAATAAGAGAGTTCTGTGAGGCAGAGACAGCGTGACAGGATATAGGAAACCCCTAACTACCTAAAAGCAAACTGGACAACTTCTGTGGTTCCAAAACAGGAAGCGACGTTAATTTTCGTTTCTTTGTTTGTTTGTTTGTTTGTTTGTTTGTTTGTTTGCTTGCTCGCTTGCTTGTTGTCGTTTTTGTTTGTTTGAGGTTTTGTTTCTTTGTTTGTTTCTTCTTTCTTTGCTTGTTTTGTTTGTTTGTTTGTTCACTCGTTCGTTCGTTCGTTCGTTCGTTTGTTTGTTTGTTCGTTCGTTCGTTTGTTTGTTTGTTTGTTTGTTTGTTTGTTTGTTTGCGGGCAGTCACACTTGGTTTTTATTTTAAAAGCTTCTTTAAAAAAAATGTGCTAGTCCTGGTATACACTATGTGTGATAGGAATTTTAAAGTTCAAGCAGTAAACAATGGCTGGCCCTTAATGTCCAACATTCCCCAGGGAACTGTACATAAACACAAGTAAACACAGGTACAAAGGTCGACAGCCGGTGAGAAGACAGAAGTTATTTTTCACCCTGTCACGCTGGTTTGTTGTTGGGGGGGGGGGGGGACAAGTCTATCACTCACTGTCACCTCTGTCACTGGTGAAGCTGGAAGTCGGTCCGTCTGTATGTCGGTCTGTATGTCTGTCTGTATATCTGTTTGTATGTCTGTCTGTCTGTATGTCCGTAGCACCTGTAACGTCAGTGCATATGGAATTTGTTCCGAGCGCGGAGACATCATCTTGAAAAACTAAAACTGTATGTCCGTCTTAATTTCTGTATGTCTGTATGTATGTCAGTATGTATGTCTGTATGTATGTCTGTATGTCTGTATGTATGTCTGTATGTATGTATGTATGTCTGTAT
>CM060310.1:4444571-4452071 GCA_030674185.1 Monoplex corrugatus | reverse complement strand
TGGTTACAGTAAGCACATAAAGTGAGGAGAAGAGAGAGAGATAGGGGGGAGAGAGACAGACAGACAAACTGACAGACAGAGACAAAGACAGAAAGAGACATGCAGAGAGATAGAGAGAGAGACGTACAGAGAGAGAAACAGAGAGAGACAGAGAGAGAAACACAGAGAGACAGAGAGAGAAACACAGAGAGACAGAGAGAGAAACACAGAGAGACAGAGAGAGCGAGACATACAGAGAGAGACAGAGAGAGACATACAGAGACAGAGACAGACAGAGAGAGACAGAGAGAGAGAGAGACAGAGAAAAACATACAGAGACAGAGAAAAACATACAGAGACAGAGGCAGACAGACAGACAGATAGACAGACAGAGAAAGACATACAGAGACAGACACAGAGAGACACACACACACACAGACAGAGAAAAACATACAGAGACAGAGAAAGACATACAGAGACAGAGACAGACACAGAGAGACACACACACACACAGACAGAGAAAAACATAGAGACAGAGAAAGACATACAGAGACAGAGACAGACAGAGAAAGACATACAGAGACAGAGACAGACACAGAGAGACACGCACACAGACAGAGAAAAACATACAGAGACAGAGACAGACACAGAGAGACACGCACACAGACAGAGAAAGACATACAGAGACAGAGACAGACACAGAGAGACACGCACACAGACAGAGAAAAACATACAGAGACAGAGAAAGACATACAGAGAGAGACAGATAAAGACATACACAGAGAGAGGGACAGACAGACAGATAGACAGACAGATAGACAGACAGAGTAAGGGAGGGGGGGGGGGAAGTATGTATAAAAGCGGTAGGGGAGGATGGGCAATGACACAGCAGATTACCCAGGGACAACCTCATTGAAATTCTCCTTGTGTGCTTGTCTCTTCATCTTTATTACTGCTGTCAAAATATCACATTTCTAACTGTTGTGGTGTAAGAGGAACAGGAGACATACGATACAGTGCAATATCATACAATACAACACAATACAGTATAATACGATACAATACAATGCAATACAATATGATACGATACAGTATAATACGATACGATACGATACGATACGATATAATACAATACAATACAATATGACACGATACAATACAATATGATACGATACAGTATAATACGATACGATACGATACAATACAATACAATACAATATGACACGATACAATACAATATGATACGATACAGTATAATACGATACAGTATAATACGATACGATACGATACGATACAATACAATACAATATGACACGATACAATACAAGATGATACGATACAGTATAATACGATACAGTATAATACGATACAGTATAATACGATACGATACAATACAATACAATATGACACGATACAATACAATATGACACGATACAGTATAATACGATACGATACGATACGATACAATACAATACAATATGACACGATACAATACAATATGATACGATACAGTATAATACGATACGATACGATACGATACAATACAATACAATATGACACGATACAATACAAGATGATACGATACAGTATAATACGATACGATACGATACAATACAATACAATATGACACGATACAGTATAATACGATACGATACGATACGATACGATACGATACGATACGATACAATACAATACAAGATGATACGATACAGTATAATACGATACGATACGATACGATACGATACGATACGATACGATACGATACAATACAATACAATACAATATGACACGATACAATACAATATGATACGATGCAGTATAATACGATACGATACGATACGATACAATACAATATGACACGATACAATACAATATGATACGATACAGTATAATACGATACGATACGATACAATACAATACAATACAATATGACACGATACAATACAATATGATACGATACAGTATAATACGATACGATACGATACAATACAATACAATACAATACAATACAATATGACACCATACAATACAATATGATACGATACAGTGCAATAAGTACAGTACTGTGGAACGCAACTGGACACGACACAACACAACACAACGCAACGCAACGTGACACAAAGCAACACAACACAACACACCACAACACAACAACCCACCACAGCACAACGCAACACAACACACCACAACACAACAACCACACCACACCACAACACAACACAACGCAACGCAAACGTGACACAAAGCAACACAACACAACACACCACAACACAACAACCACACCACAGCACAACGCAACGCAACACAACACAACACAACGCAACGCAACACAACGCAACGCGACACAACACAACACACCGCAATGCAATGCAACGCAACACAACACAACACAGCACAACACAACACATCACAACACAGCACAACACAACACAGCACAGCACAGCACAACACAGCACAACACAACACAACAACACAACACAAACACAACACAACACAACACACACAACACAACACAACACAACACAGCACAACACAGCACAGCACAACACAACACAACACAGCAGAGCACAACACAACACAACACAACACAGCACAACACAACACAACACAAAACAACAGAACACAACACAATGTACTGCAACACAAACGAAAGGAAAGACATATACCGACTGTCGTTATTGAAGATTTGATGTATACGATCCACTTTTCCATCAACATGACACAGGCCACTTGCCTTGTTTGTGATAGAGCCTGAGTCTGAGTTTATGTCCTATCTTGATTTCTTCCACCCTGCGTAATAACAGTTGGCTTTTTCGCTGCCCATCTTTATTGTTTGTTTTGTTTTTTGTTTGTTTGTTTGTTTTGTTTTGTTTTGGGTTTTTTGTTTTGCTCTTTTGGATTTTTTGTTTGTTTGTTTTGTTTTGTTTTGTTTTGTTGTTGTTGTTTTCTTTTCACTTTATTTTTTAAAATTTTATTTACAAAGAACTGACATCAACATACACTGTAGTAACGAAAAAAGAAATCAATTCATACACATAAAAGGAAAATATTGGCCATCTGACGACATGCAACACACACAAAGCATACAACAATATTTCACACACTGGGGGTTTCAAAGTGAACATCAAGATTAAAAACATGTCATAAAGATGAATTTGTTCTCTACTGAGAAAACAGTAGCTTGTAGTTATTCTATTGAGCATTAAATGCGGACAAATGAAAGCTGGAGGGAAAGAGGGCACCAGGTAGACCCAGGGAGAAAATATTGGACGGATTTGTAGGGTGGTTGAGGACAGAGAGGGTGGAAGATGCCTTGCAGCGACAAGGGATAGATGCATATACTGTAGAGGGCCACGATCGCCAACGCCATGCGGCAGGGCACATGATGATGATGAAGTGAAAGTTGATTTTGGCGTTATAGTTTTCACTTTTCAATCTTACATTTAGCAGTCTTTGAAAAGTAAGTACATTCGGAACACACTCGTCAATCTTACATTTACACATGACTGATTTTGCAAGCATTATAATCAGATCGAATAATTTATCTGTTTTTTACAGTCTGATCAACACCGAACGATACAAGGTTCCGAGTGATCTTGATGTTGAAGTATTTTCGCATTTTTTCTTTGATTAAATGTTCTATTAAGATTCAAAACTGCCCATCTTAAGTAATGCCCCAAGTCCTTCTAGCGATGTCAGCTTAGTGTTTTATAAGTTCCCTCCCGCTCCCAATCACAATCAGCGCTTAGATTTTTGCGCATACTTAAGGAGTCTGTTAGTTAAACTGCCGACAGATTTGGGTAGAGCAGTTATGGAAATGTCCGACTGCAATCAATCCATCTCGAAAAAAGAACTCCACACACACTGAATTCCGTGAACATAATTGTAAATGTGTGAATGTATATAAAGAAACGAAAGAAAAACACTTATATTTGGTGAATGCATAATGAGGGTATTCAAATCTTTGTGCCTGCATACATGGCCGCCAGGGGAGAGACCCAACCACAACAAAATATAAAACGGTCTTATTTGCCACGTTTTTATTCCTGTTTAAAGCCCAGTCAACCGCCCAGAGCTATACCAGGGCTATGTTACCATTTCGAAATGTACATAACTCCGCGCTTAAAAAAGACGCCTGGAAAAAAAAAAAAGTATGTATATCAATTCACTCGCGCACGTGATCTAAGGATATGCCCCTGGCGTTGACTGTTTCATCCAATTTATCACTCGGGGGGTTAAGAAAGAAAATAAATCTGAATACAAATGTCCACATAGCCAAAGACACTAAAAGGAATTTTGTTTTAAAAAGCCTGAATTCTTTAAAACTGCCTGGCACATCGTATTTCATTATAACCCAATGCAATTAATACATGTACACATTTATGAGGCCCAAGAGAAAGTATGTAGGGCTGTACAGAACACATTCAGGTGAATGGACCAGCAAGGAAGAAAATTATAGGAAGAACAGATACAAGAGCAGTAGCGAATCCAAACAAAACACCTTTTTCGTATCACATACCACACAGCCTTCGCCCACACAGACTCCACAGTTGCATAAAACAAGGACAGAGAGAGAGAGAGAGAGAGAGAAAGAGACAGATACACAGAGAGAGAGAGACAGAGAGAGACAGAGAGAGAGACAGAGAGACAGAGAGAGAGACAGAGAGAGAGACAGAGAGAGAGAGAGAGACAGAGAGAGACAGAGAGAGAGACAGAGAGACAGAGAGAGAGACAGAGAGAGAGACAGAGAGAGAGACAGAGAGAGACAGAGAGAGAGACAGAGAGACAGAGAGAGAGACAGAGAGACAGAGAGAGACAGAGAGACAGAGAGAGAGACAGAGAGAGAGACAGAGAGAGAGACAGAGAGAGACAGAGAGAGAGACAAAGAGACAGAGAGAGAGACAGAGAGACAGAGAGAGACAGAGAGAGACAGAGAGAGAGACAGAGAGACAGAGAGACAGAGAGAGAGAGAGAGAGACAGAGAGAGAGAGAGAGAGACAGAGAGAGAGAGAGACAGAGAGAGACAGAGAGAGAGAGAGAGACAGAGAGAGAGAGAGAGAGACAGAGAGACAGAGAGAGAGAGACAGAGAGAGAGAGAGACAGAGACAGAGAGAGAGACAGAGACAGAGAGACAGAGAGGAGAGAGACAGAGACAGAGAGAACAGAGAGACAGAGAGAGAGAGAGAGAGACAGAGAGAGAGAGAGACAGAGAGACAGAGAGAGAGAGAGAGACTTCAGACTTCAGAATGTTTATTCAAGAAAGGCCATAGCCCCTACTGAAGGGGTTATTATAAGTATAATGAAATGATCATATAGCATATCATAGGATTAACAATCAACAACAAAATAAACATATTACGATAATGCAATTTCCCTGATTTTAGCTGCTTTGAGAGAGAAAGGGGAGAACAGGAACACAGACACAGAGACAGAGAGTAAACCGAATAAATGAATAAATGAACAAAAAAACTAAAAAGAGATATAATTTATGAATTAACCATCTCTCCACACGGCTCTTTACATTCAATTTTCTTCTTTTCAAATAGCAAGAGTAAACAGAAAATATTAAATACTGGTTTGAATTGGCGTGTGACGCTCTTCTCTTTTCATGTCATAACATAAGATATTGTATATGTATACATACCATCATGCATTGACAAGACAAGATGTGGGCAACTCGTGTCTAATATTTTTAACCCTTTGACTCCCGCACCGTGTTTGCTAACTTCAAAAACTTAACCCTTTGACTCCTTCCTGCACGAAGAGGGTAGATAGGGTGAGGGAGTAAAAGTGTTAAGTTTTTGCTTTGCTAGCATGGTTAGCAATGCTGGAATGCTGGTGGACAGAGTAAGGGAGTCAAAGGGTTAAGTTTTTGCTCTTCTAGCTTGGTTGGCAATGCAGGATGCTGGTGGACATGGTAAGGGAGTCAAAGGGTTAAGTTTTTGCTTTTCTAGCATGGTTGGCAATGTAGGATACTGGTGGATAGGGTGTGGGAGTCAAAGGGTTAATCTTGTTTTTCGAAACAGGTGACGGAATTTTTTTCCTTTTGTGAACTCTGGGGGCCTGTGTTTTTCAAGCCCGTGCGTGAAGTTCACTTTCTATTTAACTGAGAGAAAAAAAAGGTCAAAAAGATTGCAACGAAAGTGTGTCACCGGCCCATAGAAATTAGTTTTTAATTATTCTTAAAACATGAAAGGGAGAGAGAGGATGGAGGGGGGAGCGAGAGAACGCGTGTGTGTGTGTGTGTGTTTTGTGTTTGTGAGTGAAAAAGAGAAAGAGAGAGAGAGAGAGAGAGTGTGTGTGTGTGTGTGTGTGTGTGTGTGTGTGTGTGTGTGTGTGACAGAGAGACAGACAGACATAGACAGAGAGCGAGAAAGAGACAGACAGACAGACAGACAGAGAGCGAGAAAGAGACAGACAGACAGACAGACAGACAGACAGACAGACAGAGAGCGAGGGAGAGAGAGAGATTACATTTGGAATATTCGTTAGGACATCTCTATTTCTTTGTCAAGTAACATAGCTGAACACCTAGTTTCTTGTTTGTTAAGACGTTTTGATTATTAGTTAGAGTGTTTATTCCATTCTAAACTGACATGGTTGGGCGGCTGTTTTTTGTTTGTTTGTTTTTATTTTTTGTTTTGTTTTTGTTTTTGTTTTTGCTAAGACGTTTCAATAAATTGTTGAAATAGTTTGTTCCTTGTCAAAAGAAATGGTTGGACAAGTTGGTTTGATGCCCACACTTTGCTTTGTCCCTTGGTTCGTTGTCTGTTCATTGTGTTGGTATCTTGCTTGGCAACCAACTTCAAACACAGTGAAAGATCCTGTAAGTTTTGTCTGTGTTCGGTGGCGTGTAGAAACGCGAAAACACCCAGCATGAATACGCCCTGAAAACCCAACATAGCTGCCTTTAGGGCTTGGTAGAAAAAAAACAACTCCCTGAACATACCCTACTCGTAAAAAAGTGATTTCCATTGATAACATAAAGCTTTGAATTAATAACTGATTACCATTCATAAAATAAAGCTCCGAGAACGGATTATTACTGACAAAGTAGACCTTTAAGAACCGATTTTTTAACTGATAAAGTAAAGCTCTTTTTTGATAAAGTAAAGCTTCAACAACCGATTTTTTACTGATAAAGTAAACCTTTTTTGTATAAAGTAAAAGCTTCAACAGTTGATTTTAACTAATAAAATAAAGCTCTTTTTTTGATAAACTAAAGCTTTAACAACTAATTTTTTACTGATAAAGTAAAACTCTTTTTTGATAAACTAAAGTTTTAACAACTGATTTTTACACAAAAGTAAAGCTTTCATGAATTTATTTCCATCGGTAAAGGACAGTTCTGAGATTTCACTTTCACCGATAAAGCTTTAAGACTGATTTTATTTTCGACAAAGCAAAACTTTAACACTGCTTTTATCGAAGTAAAAAATCACGAGATCCAGACGACAGAAGACCCATCCCATCCGGCACGCAGATTGCATGCAGCATCAAGTGTGTTGGTTGATGCGATCT
>CM060310.1:4429571-4434571 GCA_030674185.1 Monoplex corrugatus | reverse complement strand
TACATATACATATGTACACACACATATATATATACATATACTTATATATACACACACATATATATACATACATACATATATACATGTATATATACACACACACACAACATATATATATATATATTCCAGTATTTTCTCCCTAGGTCTACTGGTGCTCTCTTTCCTTCCAGCTTTCCTGTTGACTAGATGCTGTCATTTCTCTTGCCTCAGAAAGCCCTATACATGTTGCTGGTCTTTTCCTAATCTTCTTCATTAATGTTCTTCTTTAACCCTTTGGCTCCTGTACCCTGGCTACCAACAGCAAAAACTTAACTCTTTGACTCCCTCACCCTTCCTTGCAAGGAAGCTGGTGGATAGGGTGAAGGAGTCAAAGAGTTAAGTTTTTGCTTTGCTAGCATAGCTGACAATGAGAGATGCTGGTGGGCAGGGCAGGGTTAGGGTAGGGTACGGGAGTCAAAGGGTTAAACAATAGGAATAATGATGTGATGGGACTGTGTGATGTGTTGTACAGCGACCTTCCTGTTTCCCTACATCATCATGTTGGGCATCGCCGGCCTGCCGCTCTTCTTCCTGGAGCTGGCACTGGGTCAGTTTGCCTCTGAGGGACCCATTACTGTGTGGAAGATGAGTCCCTTCTTCGCTGGTGAGTCCTGTCTGTGTCTGTCTGTCTCTCTGTCTGTCTCTCTCTCTCTCTCTCCTCTCTCTCTCTCTCTCTCTTTGTCTCTGTTTGTCTGTCTGTCTGTCTCTGCCTGTCTGTTATGTCTGTCTCTCTCTCTCTCTCCCTCTCTCTCTCTGTTTGTCTGTCTGTCTCTCTCTGCCTGTCTGTCTGTTATGTCTGTCTCTCTCTCTCTCCCCTCTCTCTCTCTCTCTGCCTGTCTATCTGTTTATCTCTGTCTGTCTGTCTGTCTGTCTGTCTGTCTGTCTCTCTCTCTCTCTCTCTCTCTCTCCGTCTCTGCCTGTCTGTCTGTCTGTTTATGTCTGCCTGTCTGCCTCTGTTATCTCTCTCTCTCTCTCTCTCTCTCTCTCTCTCTCTCTCTCTCTCTCTCTATGCTTGTCTGTCTCTCTGTTTCTCTCTGCCTGTCAGTCTCTGTTGTTTCTCTCTCTCTCTCTGTCTGTCTGTCTGTCTGTTCTCTCTCTCTCTCTCTCTCTCTCTCCTCTCCTATATATATATATATATATATATATGGATATCTGCCTGTGTGTTTCTGTTTATGTCTGTCTGTCTGTCTGTCTGTCTGTCTCTCTCTCTCTCTCTCTCTCTCTCTTCCCCCTTCTTTCTCTTTCTTTCATAGCTTCATATTCATAATGTAGAATGTGTCATCGAGTTATCTACGACAAAAACTATTTTCTGATTTCAATGGCACTGTTCATTGTCGTCGGTCAAAATGTCAAGATATATCGTTGGTCACAAATGACGCCATTTTGGCTCTTGTGTGCGTCACGGTAAAAAGACGTGATAACCTTGGCTGTAAAATGTGGTGGTGTTGAGAGTGGCTGGGAGCGTGTTTCACAAATCAGTAAACAGCATGGACAGAAACCGGTTTTTAGATGCAGCCAGCCGGTTATACCTAGGCCTAAAATAGCTTGGTAGGATCAAATTGGATCAGCTGAGTTCTTTACAGATTTCGAGTCTTTAAAGTTCAATCTTCATAATTCAGAAGTTTTATATCTTCTGACTGAACGCACACCTAAAAGCATTTCTTTCTTTTTTTTTCCAACAATTCCTGAGCGTATTACCTCCCTTGTCAAAAATACAACTACAAAGTTCAATCGCGTCCAAAAAGGAAACTCATAAATAAATCGTTGTTTTTTATATAAATTAATAACTTTGAATTTCTAAGATAAGTTGAAACTTTAAAAACGAAAACTGTACACTTAAGCCTGGTTTTACCGTACTGAGTCACATAGAATTATTTTTATTATTTCTTTGTTTGTGCTTTTGTTAATTCATCATAAGTATGTTTTCTTGGGTCTCAAAGCACAGAAGTTCGTTTCAACGTTGACTGTCAAATGCAAATTTAAAGTGGGAGCGGAGAGTTTGTTAAAGCGAACCCATTAGAATAGATTTCCAACTGCCGTGGGATCTTTTAGCGTGTGCAGGCCAGAAGGCACACGGGTCTGACTCGTTTATCGTCCCCATTCCGAAGCACTAGACGTTCAGTTTGATTTTCCTGTCACACTGAGGAGAAAAGTCCAGACCTCAATGGGAAACGAACAACCCGGGAACCTCAAGTCTAGTTATTGGCAGACGAACGTCTGAACCATTCTGCAACCTTTGTACGTCTGCATAGTTGGCCTATGTACTCAATAAAAACGAGTGGCACCTAGACACACGCACAAACATTCTAATCAGTTTACATCTTTGTGGCAGCATAATTATGTCTAAAAATTAAGTACACACTATATTCCAGACCTTTTCTCGGTTCTATGGAGCATCGGTGGTCTTGTGGTAGAATACTCGCCTGCCACGCGGGTGACCTGGTCGATGCACGTTCCAAGTCAGACCTTTATTTATTTGTTTGTTTACTTTATATATATGTTCCTTTTTCGAAGGTAAGATACACACATATACATGTCATTTACATGTAACCAAGATTATTCCAGTGGTAGACGATAAAATACCAGTATAAAATATAGACAGGAAAAACATAGTCTAGGTAAGGCCTCAGGACCTGGTCAGCTCATGGGTTTATGTGCAGGCTTAAGGCTTGTGCCATGATCACCATACACATAGCACTTGTGACGTTAGTGCATTCGGAATCCATTCCGAGCGCGGAGACGTTGTCTTGAAAAAATGAAACTGAAACTTCTCGGTTCATGCCGTCTTCAGCTTCTCCAAACGTTTTTTTTTTTTTTTTTTTTTATTTTTAGTCTGTGTTCTGATGTCGACCTGTCCTGCTCTGAGCATTCCACGTTCATTCTCAATGTGACCTTGTTCATTGTTTTCAGTGCTGTAGTGATCTGTGTGTGTGTCTGTGTTTGAGAGAGACAGCAGGACTAGGTGAAATGGAAACGTCGGGCAGGCAAAACTAGCAGAGTCAAACTCTCCAGAGGATATCCAGGGTGGCCTTGCCATCAAACAGTAGACAAAGCGGGACTAGGCGAATGGGACCAGGGCATGATTGCACAGACGATCTTAAGACGCCATAAGTGTGCATCATCATCATCATCATCAGGTGCCTTGCCGCATGGTGTTGGCGATTATGGACTTTCATCTGTCTCTATCTCTTGTTGCCCCAAGCATCTCCTCCACCCTCCTCGTCTGCAGCCACTCCGCAAGTCCGTCTAACATTTTCTCCTTGGGTCTACCTGGTGCTCTCTTTCCCTCCAGCTTTCCCGTTGTGACCAGGTGCTCCAAATCCCTCTTCCTCATAAAATGGCCTATAAATGTTGCCTGTCTATCTAATCTTCCTTATAAGTGTGCATATCGTCAAGTAAAATTGAAAGGGAGAAAATCAGTTAGCATAGGCTTACCCATCTTATTCGATGCACGTCATTTTTTCAAGGGAGAACAGTGGCAGAATGGTTCAGACGTTCGCCTGCCAGTATCTAAACTCGAGGTTCCAGGGTTCGCTCCCCGTAGAGGCCTCGACTTTTGTCCTCAATTTGACCGGAAAATCGAACTGAACGTCTAGTCCTTCGGAAGGAGATGAAAAACTAGTCGGACACGTGTGCCTTCTGGCTGTGCACGCTAAAGATCCCACAGCAGTTGAAAATCATGAACAGCAGGGCATTGCCAGTCCTCCTCGGAAAAAAACACTGGAGATATAGGTTGATTTCCCAGGTCCTACCCCTTGAAGCCCAATTAGCCTTTTTGCCTTTCCTGAAGTCTTGGCAAAAAAAAGTGAATATGAATGTGAATTTGAAGCGAGGGAGAGGGGATGAGCGCCGTCCTCGTTGTGCTGGCCCCGGGAAAAGTTGAGGTCTCTGTCACCTTACTCCCCTACGACCTCAGGGTTATGGAACTATCTAGGTAGGACCTCAGGACCTGGCCAGCCCATGGGTTTATGTGCAGGCTTAAGGCTTGTGCCGTGATCATTCTGGGTCTTCTTCATCACATGGTACCTGTGACGTTAGTGCATATGGAATTCATTCCGAGCGCTGAGACGTCATCCTGAGAAATTGAAACTGAAACATACCATCACATGTCACCTGTGATGTTAGTGCATATGGAATTCATTCCGAGGGTGGAGACGTCATCTTGAGAAACTGAAGGTGAAACAAGCAAAGCTCGCCCTTTCTGAGTTCGCTGAGGCCGACAGCAGACTAACACTCCATGCTGCACTATACAGTCGTGTCCCGCTGATGGTCATAATGATAATGAATTATTCTGTGTCCAGGGTTAGGGTTGGCCATGGTCACAATCAGTGGTATGGTGTCCATCTAAAATAACGTGATCATCACCTACGCCATTTATTACATGTTTTTTATTATAATAATTTATATCATCACTTACGCCATTTATTATATGTTTTTGATTATAATAATTTGTATCATCACCTACGTCATTTACTACATGTTCTTGATTATAATAATTTATATCATCACCTACGCCATTTACTACATGTTTTTGATGGTAATGATTTATTCTGTGTCCAGGTATCGGGTTCGCCATGGTGACAATCAGTGGCGTGGTGTCCGTCTACTACAACGTGATCATCACCTACGCCATTTACTACATGTTTTTGATGGTAATGATTTATTCTGTGTCCAGGTATCGGGTTCGCCATGGTGACAATCAGTGGCGTGGTGTCCGTCTACTACAACGTGATCATCACCTACGCCATTTACTACATGTTCGTGGCTTTTGTCAACCTGGACGACAAGCTACCCTGGAGCAGCTGTGCCAATCGCACATGGGCCACTGATATGTGCAGGGACAAACCTTACCCTCGATTTAGCGAGCTGAACGATACGGAAGCCAAGGATGCCATTCTCAGTGAGTTTTCAGTCACTGTGGTCAGTCTGCACTGTGGACAGGCTGAGCTGGAAATGTCCTC
>CM060310.1:4419571-4424571 GCA_030674185.1 Monoplex corrugatus | reverse complement strand
CTCAAGGACGTATTGATGTAAGACCCCAAAACAAGGTTGTAAGGCAACACCTGCTTGTAATCAGTGGAGAGAAATTGTCAGCATCTAATGATCAGATCGTAAGCCACAACTTCAGTGAGACTCAGAACGCATATTTAATACAACCAGACAAGACAGGCACAAATTTTCAGCCAACTGGCCTTTGTCAAGCGTAAGATCACAAACACCGAATACAAAAATTTGGAAAAAAAAAGACTGAAACTTCCCTGCTCCTTCATCCAGTGTAAGAAAAGGACTAAGCAGGGAAGTTTCAGTCTTTTTTAAAAAAATTATTTTTCTCCTAATTTTTGTATTCGGTGTTTGTGATCTTATGCATGACAAAGGCCAGTTGGCCTAAAATGTATGTCTGTCTTGTCTTGTTGTATTAAATACGCGTTCTGATTCTTTTTTCGTGTTTTTTCTTTTTCTGGTTCCTGTTTGCTTGAAGGCGGGTTGTCGCACTTGTTTTGGATTCAGTGAAATTGTCAGTGTAAAAATAAAAAGATTCAAACAGCGGAGTCAGACCAAGAGGGATTCAATGCAGTCTGACAATTTCATATGATCACCTTCCAAATCTGCCAGCAAACTCCCTGAGCCTACGCAAAAACCCTACGCATTGGCAGAGTTTTGAAATGGAGTGGAGGACCCATGAAACACTAAGTGATATTACCAGAATGAATCAAGCATCGTCAACCCCCCCACCACCCACCCCCTTTTGGGAATGGTCGGGGTTCATTGAGCATGTCTTGTCTAAAACAGTATGCCATGCCTAAGATAGTATACCATGCCTAAAACAGTATGCCATGCCTAAAACAGTATGCCATGCCTAAAACAGTATGCCATGCCTAAAACAGTATGCCATGCCTAAAACAGTATGCCATACCTAAGATAGTATGCCATGCCTAAAACAGTATGATATGCCTAAAACAGTATGCCATGCCTAAGATAGTATACCATGCCTAAAACAGTATGCCATGCCTAAAACAGTATGCCATGCCTAAAACAGTATGCCATACCTAAGATAGTATGCCATGCCTAAAACAGTATGCCATGCCTAAAACAGTATGCCATGCCTAAAACAGTATGCCATGCCTAAAACAGTATGCCATACCTAAGATAGTATACCATGCCTAAAACAGTATGATATGCCTAAAATAGTATGCCATGCCTAAGATGGTATGAAATGCCTAAAACAGTATGCCATGCCTAAGATAGTGTGCCATGCCTAAGATAGTATGCCATGCCTAAAACAGTATGCCATGCCTAAAACAGTATGCCATGCCTAAAACAGTATGCCATGCCTAAAACAGTATGCCATGCCTAAAACAGTATGCCATGCCTAAAACAGTATGCCATACCTAAGATAGTATGCCATGCCTAAAACAGTATGATATGCCTAAAATAGTATGCCATGCCTAAGATGGTATGAAATGCCTAAAACAGTATGCCATGCCTAAGATAGTGTGCCATGCCTAAGATAGTATGCCATGCCTAAAACAGTATGCCATGCCTAAGATAGTATGCCACGCCTAAGATGGTATGAAATGCCTAAAACAGTATGCCATGCCTAAGATAGTATGCCATGCCTAAGATAGTATGCTATGTCTAAAACAGTATGCCATGCCTAAAACAGTATGCCATGCCTAAAACAGTATGCCACGCCTTAACCCCCTTTGTGTTTACGTGCATGCAGAATATTAAACATACACATTCTGTCAAGTCAGTGGCTGGTTTTCACCTTCTCTTTTATTGCTGGGACTTGCACGATGTGAGACAGAAACACTACATGCTGGACTCCTTAAAGAACCTCTTCCGAGACGTCCCTTCTGATGCAATTTTCCAGTTTTTACAAGAGATCACTAGATTTCACCTGATATGATTTTACGGCTGTTTTTCTTTAATTGCTTTTTTAAATTTTTTGTTTTGTTTTTTTTTTGTTTGTTTGTTTTTTTTTTTTTGCTTGCAAGGTTAACGGTGAGCATGGTTTTTTAACTGTTGTCTTTTATCTTCACGGATTCTCTTTTTTTGACGTGATGTTAGCCCTGATATGGCTCTAGTAGTCGGCTAGGCTATAAGCAATATGAACTTTGAACCTTTAGTGGCTGGCTTATGGAAACAGTAAAACACGCAGCGTGCACGCCCACCAAAGATACAGAGTGTACAACACCATAGTGGAGTGTGGTCAGCTCGCCCAATAGCTGGTGTTCTCTGTGCTCCACTGAACATTGTATGATTGTATAAAGAGCAGCAAGTCCAAATTTTGGAGACAAGCAGTTTATATTGTGACAATTTAACCCTTTGAATCCCGCACCCTGTCCACCAACTGCAAAATCTTAACCCTATGACTTCTTCACCCTATCCACCAGCTTTCTGCGGGACGCTGGTGTATAGGGTGAGAGTCTCGAAGGGTTGAGTTTTTGCTTTGCTAACATGGTTGACAATACAGGCTGGTTCTGAACAGGGTACGGGAGTCAAAGGGTTAAAACATTGATTATGACGATTTATATTACAGGAGATGTGTGTGAACAGTGGATGAGGTTTGCCATGTGGCATTATACAAGATACAAGAATTTTATTTAGCCCAAAGCATCACAATGGGAAATTGTTTTGGCATTCGCATTAAAATACATATAGGCACAAGAACGCATAAACAAATGTACACACATGCTCTTACTCTCTCTCACTCTCTCTTTCACCCCTCTCTCACCCTCTCCCTCCCCTCATCTCTCTCCCCCTCCCTCTTTGTCGAAACAATATCAAAGATAATGACTAATTCTAAAAATGTAAAAATGTACAATTAAAAAAAGGACATCATAGGAGTCAGATGCCTTGGTCAGGACTTTTAACAATGGACAAAAAGGGCAAAACTCATTGAAAAACAACGTTGGTAGGTATATAAAAAAAATTGATTAAAGATGCAACGCGATATGCACATTAAAATCAAAATGAGTTAAATACAATAAAATGAGTATGTAGACTAAGAGGACAAGGTTAAACAAGAGAAGAACAGGAACAAGATTTTATTTTAGCCCAGTGCTCAGACACATGGAAAATGTTTTGGCTATGCATACAATCACACTCACGCCTCACAGCAGTTACAATGTACAACATCATAAAAGACAAATTCGTCGGTCATCCACGGAATCGAAGAAACACACGCACACAACATACGCCAGGCCAATCAGCCACGGACAATTGTGGCCCGCCACAAAACAACCCCACCCCTCACCAATCCAGTGTTGTCAACATGTCTGGCGGTATATTACGTAATGTTACGAAGCTTAACAGCTTGTTATTAACGCGACGAAATCTGTTGTTCACTTCCTGGTCACAACACTTTGTGTTGTCAACATGTTGGGGGGTGTCAACTGTTGGGGGTTGTCAACATGTTTGGGTGAGTCAAGTTGTTGTGTCAACATGTTTGGGTGTATGTCAACATGCTGGGGTGTGTTCAACATGTTGGGTGTGTGTCAACATGTGGGTGTTGTCAACATGTTGGGGTGTATGTCAACATGTTGGGGTGTATGTCAACATGCTGGGTGTGTGTCAACATGCTGGGTGTGTGTCAACATGTTGGAGTGTGTGTCAACATGCTGGGTGTATGTCAACATGTTGGGGTGTGTGTCAACATGTTGGGGTGTTGTAATGTTCGGTTAACTTTGCTGTGTGTACGGTGTGTCAACATGTTGGGGGGTTGTCAACATGTTGGGGTGTTCGTCAACATGTGGGTGTATGTCAACATGTTGGGGGGTGTGTCAACATGTTGGGTGCGTGTGTACGTCAACATGTTGGGGGGTGGTTGTCAACATGTTGGAGGTGTGGTCAACATCTTGGGGTGTGTGTCAACATGCTGGGTGTGTGTCAACATGCTGGGTTGGGTGTGTTCAACATTTTGGGGTGTGTGTCAACATGTTGGGGTATGTGTCAACATGCTGGGTGTGTGTCAACATGTTGGGGGGGTGTCAACATGTTGGGGTGTGTGTCAACATGTTGGGGTGTATGTCAACATGCTGGGTGTATATCATGTTGGGGTGTATGTCAACATGTTGGGGGGGGGTGTCAACATGTTGGGGTGTGTGTCAACATGTTGGGGTGTATGTCAACATGTTGGGGTGTGTGTCAACATGCTGGGTGTGAGTCAACATGTTGGGATATGTGTCAACATGTTGGGGGGGGGTGTCAACATGTTGGGGTGTATTTTACGTAATGTTAACGAAGTTAACAGCTGTGTTGATAACGCCTGACGATCAAGTTGTTGTTGTCAACATGTTGGGGTGTGTTGTCAGGTGGTGTACTTCACAGCCACATTCCCTTACGTCATCCTGATCGTGCTGCTGGTGCGTGGTGTAACGTTGGAAGGCCACATGGAGGGCATCAAGTTTTACGTCATCCCCAAGTGGGCCAAGCTGGCAGACTCCAAGGTAACCCCTTATGCTTACGCTCAACTCCCCCCCCCCCCCCTACTTTTTCTTTTTTTATATAAAGTGGAGCTTGGAGTTTGTTAGGACTCTGTTCAAGACAGATTCATCGCACTCAGGCAATTCCATATGCCCAGTACCCATATCTGCCGGCAATTGTCTGGCAGGCTTCTTGAGCCTTCACAAAAAGCTTTGCATTGGCAAGGTCTTGAAGTCTTGAAGGGGAGAGAAGAGATCTATGAAACACTAAGCTGACACCACCAGAATGATGAAAACATTCAGATGGGCAGTCAACAGACCAGTGGACCTATGAAACACTAAGCTGACACCACCAGAATGATGGAAACATTCAGATGGGCAGTCAACAGACCAGTGGACCTATGAAACACTAAGCTGACACCACCAGAATGATGGAAACATTCAGATGGGCAGTCAACAGACCAGTGGACCTATGAAACAGTAAGCTGACACCACCAGAATGATGGAAACATTCAGATGGGCAGTCAACAGACCAGTGGACCTATGAAACACTAAGCTGACACCACCAGAATGATGGAAACATTC
>CM060310.1:4404571-4414571 GCA_030674185.1 Monoplex corrugatus | reverse complement strand
ACGGTATCACCAAACTGCCGGCGCAGTCTTTATGGGCCTTCCTCTTCTTCTTCATGATTCTCACGCTGGGTCTGGACAGTCAGGTAATTCCGTCTGTGTCTGTCTGTCTGTCTGCGTTTATCTTTATGCCTTTCTGTCCATCTTTATGTCCATGTGTCTCTCTGTCAGTAATTATTGCCTTCTCCTGGCTCAGCGAGCACATAACAAAACATTGGCCTGGATTCATCCCCGTGGGGATGCCGGGGGCTCTTTCAGTATAAATGGTATCCCCATCTGTGCTAGAAATTTCATGTTTCTTCTTCATCTTCTTCTTCTTCTTCTTGGCGTACGCTGCTACACAATCATCTGAGTCCGGGCGATGAATGCAGCCGTCTTTTCCAGCTCCTGTCTGCAGCCATGGAGTTTGGTTGTCAGCGGAGTGTCTGTCGGCCACACGTCCTGTCTTGCTACCTGGTGAAGGGGACATCTTTGGAGTAAATGCTCATGTTTTCTGTCACTCTCTTCGTTTCTGCCTTGTTCATTTGCTTTCTGTCATTTCTTCGTAACATTTTCTGCTTTGCTGGTCCATTCACCTGTATGTGTTCGAAAAATCTTTACGTGCTTCTCTCAGGATTGATTAATGGTACATTATTGAGTGTATTTTGGCTCTGAGGAAATGTCTGCATTGACTCTACCCTCTCCATGAAAACTTTGTTTTCTCAAACTTCCAGATATTGCAAAATCACCTCCATCGTTAATAGCCTGATCAGATGTATCTCTCTGTCGAAACAACTGCAAAACTCGTTTCTCTCCTTCATAATGTTCGCATTGACTATTGCAGTTCACTCCTTTGGTCTTTGGCCTCACCACTCACATCCTACAGCACATTCAAAACAATGCTGCACGCCTTGTACTCAAAAAGAAAAAAAGCTGACCACATATCTCCTCTCCGGCACAACTTCAAGGCTCCTGTAACAAAGCGTATACAGTACAAACTAGAACCCATGTGCTACAAAAGCCTCAATAAAGCAGCCCCGATTGCCTTCAAGCCTACTTGAGATCTATTTTCCCTACGACGTACCCTCCGCTCTGCCTCCGATCCTCTGACGTTTTCGCTTCTCACGCACTAAGCTCATAACTATGTCCACGAGCCTTTCATGTTTTTGGTCCTTCTCCCTGGAACAACTTCCTCTTCAGTCCGCAGCAACCTACTTTTGTCTCTTTCAGGTCGCTTCTCAAAACTCACCTTTTCTCCTCTGCATAAAATCCTGACCTCACTCAACCCCCTCTGCAGCCTGTCTCCACTCGGAGGGGAATCACACTGTAATACATAATTGTATATAACATGCTCTCTATGATTTTCCATTGCTTTTATTCTTTCTCCCCATTTATAGCCGTGTGTGTGTGTGTGTGTGTGTGTGTGTGTGTGTGTGTGTGCGTGTGTGTGCGTGTGTGTGTGTGTGTGTGTGTGTGGTGTGTGTGCGTGTGCGTGTGTGCGTGTGCGTGCGTGCGTGCGTGTGTGTGTCTGTTTCAGCGCTTAGATTTGATTTTATCAAGATTTTGCGTTATATAAATATTGTAATTATTATTAAAAATATTGTAATTATTATTATTATATTATTATTATTATGTGATGTGCAGAAGTAATTCTAGGTAGTTTATGTCTGGTTTTTGTTTTTTTGTTTTTTTTGTTTTTGTATACGAGTATGTTTAAGTGTCCTTGATTATGTTTAAATTTTATATTCAGATATGTTTTTTTCTAAATCCCCTGTGTGATAAATTGGACAGAGTAGTCAACGCCAGGGCATCTCTTAAGATTATGTACGCGAATGCATTGATATGTTTACTTAATTTTCTTTTTACTTTTTTTTCTTTTTTGTTTTTTTTTTTGTTTTTGTTTTTGTTTTTTGTTTTTTGTTTGTTGAGGTACTGTGTATGGTTTGAATGGGTTTTAGCCCTGATAAGGCTGTACACAGCCGGCTGGGTTTTAAACAAAAATGATAATAACAATAACAATGTGTGGATTCCAATCCAGAGGCAGTGTAAGGAAGACCTGGATCTCCAAACCAAAGTAACTGCCGACGTTCAAACGAATAGAAACAAGAAAGACACTAAATAGAAATTGCTTCATTTCGTTTTCTGTCAATCCATATTATTTTACTAGATGTATTTGTTTCTTTGTTTCTTTTGTTTGTTGTTTTGTTTTTTCTTCATTGTATTTACTCAGTTATTTACTCATGTGTTTATTTATACATTTTTATTTGGTGTTTTCAGTTCGCCATGATGGAGACGGTCATCAGCGGTATTTCCGACATGTTCCCGCGCGTGCTGCGCAAGCGCAAAACACTCTTCACCTTCCTGGCCTGTGCGGTCGGCTTCCTGTTGGGTATCCCTCAAGCCACGAAGGTATGTTTTGTTTTGTTTGGATTTGTTTTTGTTTTGTTTGGATTTGGGTTTGTTTTTACTGTCCCATTTCCTAAACCTTTCAAATAACGATTGGGTTTGGGACGGTTTTTGGCAATGCTGTTTATGATGATGCGTGAAGATAGGGATGATAATCATGACAGAGTTCTATTCTGGATTGAGACTGCACAACAGGACTGTAATATAATATAATAATAACAACAATAATAATAATAATAAACAAAGTAATAATAATAACAACAAATAATAACCAAAATAGTAGTAGTATTAATAATAATAATAGTAGTAGTAGTAATAATAATGATAATAATGATAATAATGATAGTAATAATAATAATAATAATAATAATAATAATAATGATAATAATAATAATAATAAACAAAGTAACAATAATAATAACAAATAATAATAACCAAAATAGTAGTAGTAGTAGTAGTAATAATAATAATAATAATAATAATATATTTTATTTATATAGCGCAAAATCTTGACAAAATCAAATCTAAGCGCTGAGCGTATACATGCATACATACCTACATACATATGAGCGTATACATGCATACATACATGCTTACATACTTACATACATAAATCTAAGCTGAGCGTATACATGCATACATACATACATACATAAATCTAAGCGTATACATACATACATACATACATACATACGTACGCACATGCATACATAATAATTACAATATTTATATAGCGCAAATCTCGACAAAATCAAATCCAAGCGCCGAAAAGACACACACGCACACACGCACGCACGCACGCACACACACACACACACACACACACACACACATACACACACACACACACACACACACACACACACACACACACACACATGCATGGCCACAAATGGGGAGAAAAGAATAAAAGCAATAAAAGCAAGAATAAAACCAATGGAAAACCACAGAGAGCACATCATATACAATTATATATTAAAACAAAGTGATTCCCCTCCGAGCGGAGACAGGCTTTAGAGGGGGGTTGAGTGAGGTTAGGATTTTATGCAGAGGAGAAAAGGTGAGTTTTGAGAGCGGACTTGAAGGAGGCAAAAGTAGGTTGCTGACGGACTGAGAGAGGAAGTTTGTTCCAGGAGAGTGGACCAGAAACAGAGAAGGCTCGTGGACCATAGGTATTGAGCTTAGTGCGTGGAAAGCGAAAAGTCAGAGGATCGGAGGCAGAGCGGAGGGTACGTGAGGGAACATAGATCTCAAGTAGGCTTGACAGGTAATCGGGGGCTGCGTTATTGAGGCTTTTGTAGCACATGGTGTCTAGTTTGTACTGTATGCGCTTTGATACAGGGAGCCAGTGAAGTTGTGCCAGGAGAGGAGATATGTGGTCAGCTTTTTTCTTTTTGAGTACAAGGCGTACAGCATTGTTTTGAATGCGCTGAAGGATGTGAATGGTGGAGGCAGGAAGACCAGACAGGAGTGAATTGCAATAGTCAATGCGAGACATTATGAAGGAGAGAACGAGTTTTGCAGTTGTTTCGACAGAGAGATACTTCCTGATCAGGCTTATACGATGGAGATGATAGTAGCAAGATCTGGCAGTTTGAGAAACAAAGTTGTTCATGGACAGGGTAGAGTCAATGCAGACACCAAGGTTTTTAGCTGAATCAGAAATTGGGACTGATGTGTTACATAATGGGAGAGAAAGAGGAGGCAGCTGGGAAAGTTTCTGACGGGTGCCAATGAGGATAGCTTCTGTCTTGTCGTCATTAAGCTGAAGTCTATTGTGTGTCATCCAGTTCTTAATGTCCGAGTAACACTCAGTGGTGCGAGTCAACAGGCGCTGTATATTATCAGGTGAGTCACTATCTTGAAGTTGGGTGTCATCAGCATAGAAGTGGTGTTTTATAGAGTGGGAGTTGATGATGGTGGACAGGGGGGAGGTATAAAGAGTGAAAAGTACAGGGCCAAGGACAGATCCTTGTGGAACACCACAGGTCAGGTATGCAGGTTGAGAGTAAGTGCCATTGATGAGAACAGTTTGTTTTCTGTTTGATAAATACGAAGTGAAAAAGGAGAGAGCAATGTCAGAGATGCCAAAAGTATGATGAAGTCTAGAAAGGAGAATACCATGATCAATGGTATCGAAAGCTGCAGACAGATCAAGGAGTGTGAGGAGAGAGACTTTGCCAGTATCAGTTGCAAGGAGGAGATTGTTGAGAATGTGTAGTAGGGCAGTTTCAGTGCTATGGCACTGGCGGTAGGCTGACTGGAAAGGATTGAGGAGATTGTTGGCAGACAGGTGAGAGTTCAGCTGGTTGAGGACGACTTTTTCAAGGAGTTTTGACAAGAAAGAGAGATTAGAGATAGGCCTGTAATTTTTCAGTTCATTTGGGTCTAAATTGTGTTTCTTGAGGAGAGGGTGAACAATAGCAGACTTGAAAGAATCTGGGACAGTTCCAGTTTGAAAAGAAGTGTTGATGATGTCAGTGATGAATGGGAGGAGAGTAGGGAGACAATCGGAGTAGAGAGAACCTGGAAGAGGATCCAGTTCGCAGGTTTTGAACGACATGGATCTGATTGTGTTGAAAATTTCTTCTTGTGAGACTGGGGTAAAAGTAGTGAGAGGTGTGCCAGAGAAGGAAGGGTCAGGTGGGCATGGTTGACAGGGTGTCCTGTCAAGCCTGTCACGAAGAGTTTGTATTTTGGTGGTGAAATACTTAGAGAATACAGATGGGAGTTCTTCATTTGTATGTGTTGTTGGGAGAGGTAAGTCTTTTCGTGTGCCAAGGAGATGATTCATGGTTGTAAAGAGTTCTTTTGAAGAAGAGGCATTCAGGATTTTGGTTTGGAAATAGCTTGTTTTTGCAGATGCAATGAGGGTGGATACTTTTGTTTTAGAGGCCTGGAAAAGTTGCCTGTGTACAGTGAGTTTGGATTTGCGCCAGCGGCGCTCTGCTCTGCGGCGGGCACGTTTTGCACAGGCAATCTCATGAGTGAGCCAGGGGGTAGGGGGGCGGTCAGGTAAAAGACGGGTTGTGGCTGGAGCATGAGTGTCCAGAAGATGGTGGAGAGTAGTATAGAATTCATCGGCAAGGTTATGTGACTTTTCAGAAAGGAGACGGGAGGCATCAGATGAAAATGTGGAGAGGTCGATAGATTTGAGATTGCGTCGAGTCACTGTGCGCGTGGTACGGGAAGGAGGAGAAATGTCAAGAGAACAGAGAATTGCAGAGTGGTCAGATGGAAGGGCTGAAGTTAGACGGGTAGAAAGAACTAAGCAGTTGTTAGTAGCTGAATTGTGGTGATCACGAGAAATGATCCAGTCAAGAATGTGACCTTTTTGATGGGTTGGTTCAGAAATGTGTTGAGTCATATTGTGATTGGACAGAGAGTTGATGATATGTCTTGTGTCATAACGGTGAGTGTTGTCATAGTGGACATTGATGTCACCTAGAATGATGAGATTTCCAGGTAAGAGGCAGTAGTGGTCAAGCAGTTGGTCAAAGTCAGAGAGAAACGTGGATGTGGTGAGTTTGTTGGCAGAGCTAGGTGGAGGTCGATAGACACAGGAGAAGGTGATGGGGTGAGGGGTGGATTGGAAGGATACTTCAACGTGCTCGAAAGAAGGATGGGAGAAAGGCAGAGACTGCGAGAAAGATAGGCGGGAATGGAGTGAGTCGTTGTAGAGGATGGCGATACCGCCACCTCGAGATGAGCGATGGAAAGAAGCAAGCCTGTAACCACTCGGAGTGAGGCTAGCATGTATAGGTTCATGACCAAGGGGGTTAAGCCATGTCTCTGTAATAAAAGCAATGTCAACGTGCTCATCAGCGATAGTAGTAGTAATAATAATAATAATAGTAATAATAATAATAATATAATAATAATAATAACAATAATGATAATAGTAGCAGTAGTAATAATAATAATAATGATAATAATAATAACAATGATAATAATAATAATAATAATTATAATGATAATAATATAGTAATAATAATAATAATATAATAATAATAATAATAATAATAATGATAATAGTAGCAGTAATAATAATAATAATAATGATAATAATAATAGTAATAATAATAATAATAACAATGATAATAGTAGCAGTAGTAATAATAATAATAATAATGATAATAATGATAATAATAATGACTCGTATTTTTCTGGGATCATGGCATTTAGAGAGATGTCCTAAGTGTTCACCTCCCTGCCTATTTTTTGTCTCGTTTTCTACGGCACCTTAATGGCCACAGGAGCTGGTACAACCTTTACAATGCCATGATGATGATGATGATGGCAATGAGGATGATACGTTTCCATGGAGTTCCATCTAGATTTGAGACTGTGTGAGAGGGCTGTACTCGACGCTTACTATCATAATTATAGCCTTTACAATGCGATGATGATGATGGAAAAGATCTACGAATAATCAAAAATATGTACTGGGAACAAACAGCTGCAATGAGAATAGAAAACAATGTAAGCTCTTTCCAAAATATCAAAAGAGGAGTCAGACAGGGTTGTGTCCATAATATCAAAAGAGGAGTCTGACAGGGTTGTGTTTTGTCACAAGATCTGTTTTCACTTTACAGCGAAAACATCATGAGAAACCTAGAAGAAGACCCTGGATTATAGGCTGGAGGGAAAATGATAAACAACACTCGATACGCAGATGACACCGTGCTAATTGCAGAAAGTGAAAGAGACCTACAAAACCTTGTGAATATACTAGAAATAGAAAGCAAAAGTAAGGGGCTGGAACTAAACAGCAGGAAGACTGAAGTCATGGTAATCAGTAAAAAACATGAAATCCCCTCATGCAAAATAACAGCAAATGGCACAACCTTGACACAGGTTGATAAATTCAAATACCTGGGAACGATCATTTCATCAGACGGCAGATGCACATCAGAAATAGCCGGCAGAATCGGCCAAGCCAAAACAGCATTCAAGAAGATGACAAGCATTCTTACCAACAAATACCTGTCAATTAACATCAGGAAGAGAGTTCTTGAATGTTATGTAGAACCAATACTGCTGTACGGATGCGAGGCGTGGACAGTCAACAAACAAAGCCAGAACAAAATTGAGGCAGCCGAGATGTGGTTTCTAAGAAGAATGTTGAGAGTTCCATGGACAGCAAAGAAAAACGAGACAGTCTTGATGGAGGCAGACACAAGTAGATCACTCATAAGGAAGATTAGGAAAAGACAGGCAACATTTATAGGCCATTTTATGAGGAAGGGGGATATTTGGAGCACCTGGTCACAACGGGAAAGCTGGAGGGAAAGAGAGCACCGGGTAGACCCAGGGAGAAAATGCTAGACGGACTTGCAGAGTGGCTGGGGACGAGGAGGGTGGGGAAGATGCTAGGGGCAACGAGAGATAGAGACAGATGGAAGTCCATGATCGCCAACGCCATGCGGCAGGGCACCTGATGATGATGATGAATGCGATGATGATGATGATGGCAATGAGGATGATATGTTTGTATAGAGTTTCATCTAGATTTGAGACTGTGTGACAGAGCTGTACTCGACGCTTTCTATCATAATATAGCCTGGCATATTTGAAGAGGATGCTGTTCTAAGTCAAAGTAGCACGACATACAGGCTTAACTCTTTGACGACGGGCTATTTCGATTGAAGTAACAGCTGTGCTCTCACTGAGGACGGGCTACTTTGATCATAGTAACAGACGGTGTAGGGTATATCACTCCCTCTACTTTTGTTATGCTACTGATTTAGTAGTTGGCATTTGCTTCCCTTGCGGAGAGAACTTCCGTTGAACGCTTCAGCTACGTTTTATCGGTTTCTTTGTCTAAAATCGATGGAAAATGGCTCAAAGATACAGTTCTCAGTAATTTCACTGTGGCAGCCCTAGGCCAGCAGGAGAGCTCAGCTGTGGCAAGTGCAGTCACAATAGAGTTAATGACGTCAGCAATGACGACTTTTCAAGACCACATGTTTGGAAGTCAGTTGGAAAAGCCTAGCCTTCAACTCAAACGACGTGACTGAATGAACCCAGGATAACGTTAGACATGATGACGTGTCTCTAAGGCTTCTTAATGACGTCAGCTAATGTCTCGCATGGTGTGTGACGTCAGTCAGTGACGTTGTGATGACGTTTCAGGGAGGCATGTGGGTGCTGACCCTCATGGACTGGTACAGTGGCAGCTACAACCTGATGTTCGTGGCCCTGGCTGAGATCATCTGTCTGATGTATGTCTATGGTGAGTGCACAACACTTCTGCCCTGCCGTGGGTGGGTGGGTGATGGTGGTGGTGGGTAGGTGGATGTTTTGGGTGGATTGGTGGATGTTGGTGGTGGTGGTGGTGGTGGTGGGTGGACGTTGGTGGTGATGGGTAGGTGGATGTTGGTGGTGGTGGTGGGTGGATGTTGGTGGTTATGGATAGGTGGATGTTGGGGGTGGGTAGGTGGATGTTTGGGGTGGATTGGTGGATGGTGGTGGTGGTGGGTGGGTGATGGTGGTGGTGGGTGGGTGGATGTTTGGGGGGGTGGGAGGGTGGCTGATGGTAATGATAACGATGGTGGTGGTGGTAGTGGTGGTGGTCGTGGCAACACCGTGCAGGATTCAAAACTAATATTAAAGCTGGGAATGACGATGAGATGGTGATGGTGATGATGATTATGATGGTGATGGTGATGATGATTATGATGGTGATGGTGATGGTGATGATGATTATGATGGTGATGGTGATGATGATTATGATGGTGATGGTGATGGTGATGATGATTATGATGGTGATGATGATTATGATGGTGATGATGATGGTGATGATGATTATGATGGTGATGGTGATGGTGATGATGATTATGATGGTGATGATGATTATGATGGTGATGATGATTATGGTGATGATGATTATGATGGTGATGATGATTATGATGGTGATGATGATTATGATGGTGATGATGATTATGATGGTGATGGTGATGATGATTATGATGGTGATGATGATTATGATGGTGATGATGATTATGATGGTGATGATGATTATGATGGTGATGATGATTATGATGGTGATGATGATTATGATGGTGATGATGATTATGATGGTGATGATGATTATGATGGTGATGATGATTATGATGGTGATGATGATTATGATGGTGATGATGATTATGATGGTGATGATGATTATGATGGTGATGATGATTATGATGGTGATGATGATTATGATGGTGATGATGATTATGATGGTGATGATGATTATGATGGTGATGATGATTATGATGGTGATGATGATTATGATGGTGATGATGATTATGATGGTGATGATGATGTTGACGGTCTTGGCGGCGACGACGATGACGACATTGACTACGACAACTTCGATGGCGGTGTACAAAATTCCAAAACATTTTCTGACATAGAATTGAGGAAGATATTAATGACGATGACGATAACGATGATGATGATGATGATAACAATGATGATGACGATGATGACAACGTTAAGGAGGAGGAGGAGGATAATGACAAGGATGATAACTCTGTTTGCAGGATTCCGTAACTTCTGTAGTGACGTGGAGATGATGGTGGGCCACAAGCCCAACATCTACTGGCTTGCCACCTGGCTTTTTATCACCCCT
>CM060310.1:4349571-4399571 GCA_030674185.1 Monoplex corrugatus | reverse complement strand
CGCAGACCGAACGAACGCCGCTACGCTCCCTTCTGGTACCAACATGGCCCACGTGTGCAGAAGAATGGCCCATCACACCCCGGGTCGGAAGTAGAACGCGTACTCAAGACGTGGATCCCGCCTGTAAACATGACGTTGCATTCCCCGAATGACGTCATGGACAAGCGACGTCATGGAAGGTGTGTTACGTCATGTATGGTGGTGTGACCGTCTTGCCAGGGGTGTGACGTCACAAGTGGAGAAAGCGGTCCCTTACGTCATCTCATGGGCGACCGACGGGGATGGGACAGAATTAGAGACAATAAATGGTTGATGAAATCCAGGCTTTGACGAATTTGTGTATCACACTTTCGTGGTTGAACGTGGGTTTTTTTGTTTTTTTTCTTTTTCTGTGCTCAAAACTGAAACCTATTTCGTGTTCTTAATCAGCTGTTGCTGACTTTTAAACAGGTGGGGTTAGGATTATTTTACCAGTTTATCTTATCGAGACTACTGTTCCGTGTTAACATGTACAAAACCTGGACTCTTCCATTGAGCTTATGGCTTAACTCTCTCCCTCCCTTCTTCAATTCCTGCGGCAATACTTCTGTCAGCAGGTTGTAGATCTGTATAAAACATTCATTGTGACCCTTTAGACGTGTCTGTCTATATTTTCATAATGAGTCTTACCCTTCCTTTGATACGACCATAATATTCACGTGCCATTTCGCGTTGCAGGCTGACTTTTCCATAGCATTGGCTGCATGGTTCAGTTACATGAAGATGTATTATGATATGATCACAGAAAGGCAACGAACTACTACGCTAAAACTTAACTAGACAGTGTAATTAACTGTTAATGAGAGAAAGCATTGAACAAATACAATCGTGTGTCTGTCTTATGTAACTTAACCAGAACCACACCGGTGGGTACTGGATTTGCTCAGGACCACTTTCAAATTGTAATTTTACTCGTAAGATTATCATTTATTTATTTGGCTTTTATAAGTCTACAATATTCTATTTTCGTCAACATTCCAAGTTTTATAAACAATTTTCAAAAACTGTGAATACTGCTTCGTTTTTTGTTTTTTTTAATTCTCTCTGTGCATATTTTTATCATTTCAAAATTTATACTTATGTTTACAAATCGAGTTCTGGGTATCACTTTCACTTTCTTTTCTTGTATTCTTTCTTTTTTGTTTTATCGTTTTATCACATTGATTGTGGGGGTGATATGTCTTCAGTGATAAGAATGAAATGAACTGGAAAAAAAAAAGGATTTTTCATGTGCTCAAATACTTTGTGCCTCCCCCCCCCCCCCCCCCCCCCCCCCCCCCAGTAATGGCAGTGCCTCATAATGAGTGTACTGAGTTGTTCAAAAATGACCTAGGGTCACTTTTCACGTGGTGATAAAAATGGCTGGAGACTTACGACGTCAGATTATTTTTGTTGTTTCTTTTTTTTTTTCATACTGTCTTTTTCTTCATACGTGTCTTTTTTTCCTGTGATTTTTGTGGTAGTTTACATTTTTTGGTCACCGTTTGGCTGTACAGTTAAAAGCTTTGCTCACTATGTTTTTGTAGGGTTTCTTTCTGTTACTTTATATCTATCTATCTATCTATCTATCTATCTATCTATCTACCTATCTATCTACCTATCTATCTATCTATCTATCTATCTATCTATCTATCTATCTATCTAACCTACCTATCTAAAAGCTGATTCAAATGCGAATTTTGCAGTCTGTGTGTGTGTGTGTGTGTGTGTGTGTGTGTGTGTAGAGAGAGAGAGAGAGGAGAGAGAGAGAGAGAGAGAGAGAGAGAGAGAGAGAGAGAGAGAGAGAGAGAGAGAGAGAGAGAGAGAACTTTGGTCAGTGGGTAAATTGTTATCAATGGATCGAGTACAACAGTTTCAGGGTTGATTTTTTTCCCCTGAAGATAGCGTTTCCGCACTCAAAATACATTCCACTCACACCAACGCCATATATGCCAAGTGATGGGAAAAGATTCAAACTAATCATGACATAAGCCTGTAAACCTGCACACAAACCCAACGTGTTGTCAGTAAGTTAGAGACCAACATAGAAGTTGAATCCTCGACTTTCGGACTCTGACCGGCTGAGATAATGGACCAGACATTTTTAAAGAAATCGAGAATAAATTCCCGGCATAAAAGCATGTGTAAGTTTGAACAAGTAAAACCTGTTTTGTGTAAAGTCAGAGCTGAAAATGGTTAAATAGTTTAACCCCTTAGACTCCCGCACCCCATCTACTAACTGCAAAAACGTTACCCTTTGACTCCCTCATCCTATCCACCAGCTACCTGCAGGAAGCCGGTGGATAGGATGAGGGAGTCAAAGGGTTAAGTTTTTGCTTTGCTAGTGTGGATATTAATGCAGGATGCTGGTGGATGGGGTGCGGGGAATCAAAGGGTTAAATGGATGAGTGTTTGACCTGAAACAGAGTTGCCATATGACTTTTGGATTTGATAAATGATTTGGACTGCTACAACGGTCACGTAGAATTTGTCACTTGAAGTAGGGCTTGGCCTGAAATGGAATCATACGTTACGTATGGATCTGTTTTACAAAGTCACAGATACTATTTTTTAAAGAAAGGATAAAAAGAAAGGAAAAGAGATTATTAATATGGCGTGATCGTTTTAGATATACTTCCATATTTAGTTATTTCTATAATCTGTGTACATTACCAAGAACCTTCAAGATAATTAACATTTCACGTAGCCAGACTCGATCACGTGCACTGTACATTATGTAAATACTCTCGACTTGAAGGCCCAGTTTAGCTCAATTGAAAATACTTAAAGGAATTCTATGCAAACTTTTTTTTTAGCACGTTGTTAGTGTTCTAAGCCTGGATTCATTTACCTGACATATCGAATTGTGTGCACAACTATATGGTAAAACGTGGCTAAAAATTCTGGTAGGATTTAGGGAAATATACTCGTGTGTTTTTTTGTTTCCCCCCCCCCCCCCCCAAAAAAAAATTGTTGGATTATGTTCTGAAAGCTGAATTCATTAACCGACGCACTGAACTATGTGCATGGAAAACGAATTTAGATTGGTTTTATTTTCTCCTTATCTTAACATGATCTCATCTGAGGCTCAGCGATTTGCAGTATAAATGTGAACAGGGCCACCAGTAAGGAACAACATGCGGCTGGCTTACAGCGTGGATAGAGGTTTGCTTGTCTGGTGCATGCCATGACATCAGGAAAGGAAAGAACACTACGCCGCTATGGCCACGTAACCAGATCCACTGGCCTTGCTACATCAGGGAGCTGTTGATGGAGGTAGATGGAGGGAAAGACAGAAAAAGCCATGGACTGACCACACCATGGAATAGACAGAGAAACCATTCGCAGAGACCCAGGCTTCAACAGACAACCCACAGAGCTGGAGGAAGTTACCTGGTGAACAGTTCTTCAGTGACGCGCCCCAGTGAGTCTTCACGAATTTTTGGAGGAGATGATATTCTGATGTTGGCTTTGAACATGGCCGTGGTAGTTAACTGGTTTGTGCAGAGAAAGGCAATTTATTGGTTTTTTTTTCCATATTATGCAGTGAATGTCATTGAAAGGTAGTAATGATTTCATTGCTTGTTCCTGTATATAAGTTACACTAGAACTGGAAGGCACATATGTTTTCTCTGTGTGGCTCTAAAAAGGAAACATGGAGCAAAAAATGTATTATTTGTGTAAAACAATCATTCTTACGTAAAGAACTCCCAGTTGTACTTGAATAACACGAAGATCAGCTACTGGCATATTTCAGAGTCATGTAGGATTAAACAATTAGCAAATGCTTAATAAAGCGACAGACAGACCAGGTTCAGCATGTGTGTTTCAAACAGTGTATGGACCACAAAACAAACAACAAAACAGAATACTAAAAGCAACAGTACTATTATGACAACGACATTTTGGTTTCCGACGGTAGAAGTTATCGGCTATAAGTCATTTTCCAATGATAAAAGTTCTGGGCTGTATGCCATTTACTAACAGTAGAGGTTATTGAATATCAACCTTTTCCGAAAGGAGAACTTACTGGCTACAAGCCATTTTCAAACTTGCCGTTGCTAATCTACGTACATGCTTAAACCTACAAAATTTTGACATGAAACAGGTCAACTCATGCTTGATGACAATTTGTTGATTATGTACAGAACGTTGTAGAAATTGTGGGCATAAATTTTACTTTAAGAATGCTAACGTGAGCCTCCTTAACTTCTTTAATGAATACTGGTATATATCTTATTATTTTTGTGAATGATTTCTCTGTACATGTAGATCACCATGGGGTTTCAGACCTGGCAAACTCTTTTGCCCAAGTTCCTCTCCTTCCGTGTAACTTCTATTTCCATGCAGTTTGTACAATATAAACATCGTGTTAACCAGAAGCCTCAAGAATCTTATACAATTTTATGCTTGAGAAAAGACCATGTTTTAAACAAAACGATCCTTTGCATTTATAGCTGTGGGTTCATTTTTGTTTGCAGTACACAGAAACAGGCTGTTCCTTTTGATAAACTACTTGTGCTTTCCTCTAAAAGGAATTTTTTTTTTTTTTAATAAGACAGTTACATTTTAGTTGATTTATGCATACCACGCTTGTTACATATATAAAATTGTTGACGTGATAAGTAGTTTAAAGATGTTTTGATGTACATGTTTTAAAGAAGAATTTTGTTATGGAAAGAGATATTAAACGTATTTTTCTTAAATAAACTTAGCTTTATAATAATTGTGTGTGTTCTGTGTGCATTTCTTTAACACACCATGTCTCTCGTCAGGCGCCTATGGTATTGGTCAGAAGATGAGATGTGTTATTGCTGCTTGAAGTCCAGCGACTGCACACAGCCATACCAGGGCTATAACCACCTCAAAATGTACACCATACTTCACAGAACATTATTAAAATAAAAAGGTGGAAAAGAATATTTGGTACACATATCAATGCATTCGCATGCATAATCTAAGGATATGCCCCTGGCATTGACTACTCTCAACTAACATAACTCTTGAAAGTCACGGAGTTATCTCCCATGTAGAATTTCTCAAACCCAACACAGTTTGCGCTACCCATTCAGCTAGCATAGACGCAGCCACAAAGCATAAAGTGGTAAGCTCAGAACACTCCTTGAGAAATTCTACATGGGAGATAACTCCGTGACTCAAGAGTTATGTTACTTAGTTGATATACATAAATTCTCCCCGCTTCCCTCTTATTTCCTTTGGTACTGACTACTCTGTTCAATTTACCACCAGGGATTTAAGAAAATAAATCTGACTTCAAATGTAAACGTAACTACCGACACTAAAACATACAAGTAAAAAGGGACGAAAATTAACAAAAATTGCTTCTGTACAACACATTTCCTCAAAGCCAAAATGCACTTTATATATGTACCCATTATCCATATGCAAGACTATTCAACACATACAGGAGAATAAACCAGCAAGACAGAAAATGAAAGGAAGAAATGACAAAGCAAAGGAACAAGGCAGAAACAAAGACAGCAGCAGAAAAGAGGGCATTTCTAGCACAGAATTTCCAGGTGGAAATATATAATATATATAGTGAAAAAGCCCTGGTATAACCCACAGGCAGTTACTTAATACCTCATGACTTTCAGATTCAGTGATATTAGAAAGTAGCATTGTATTGAGTGCAGTGGAGTTTGGTGTTGGTTCAAAAAAAAAAAACGAAAAAAAACAAAAACTTTATTATGAAAACCACACAACTCGCAGTTCACATTCTGCAGCAGTTCACCAATAGTGAAATACTGATCGTTTATTTCTTTCCAGGGTGTTTACACTTCCAGTAGTGTATTATGTATATTGTATATATATATAACAGAAATAAAATCAAACTCCATTCTGTCCCACTACCCTAACCATGCCATTTGTCTTTCATAATGCTCATACCAACAACTGAGTTGTTGAAAACACAAATACACACACACACACACACACACACTCCTTTACTCATTCAAAGACACGCACTCCACTGATTCACACGCATAAGCACACACACACTTCACTGATTCATACACACAAACACGCGCGCACTTGCACACACACACACACACACACAGACACACACACACACTATAAACCATCAGTTTACTCGTGCTAGTTTCTTCGGCTGTTCATTTGCTGCATAAAAAATTACTTCCTTCAACAGGGCAACACCAAAGGCAGTTTCTATAAAAAAAAACAAAACAAAAACCTAACCCACCCCATAACTAACAGGCAGTATCATATCTGGATGTAGAACAACAGCAGCAGTAACCACAACTACCACACATTTACGTATTTCAAAAATAATGACAAACAGGACACTTTTACCAAGCAAATCCAAAATAACATCATGAACACTAATCCTGTTGCTACAAAATAAACAAATACAAAGGCAGTATTTATACACACATAGTCAAGCAAAATAAAAAAAAAAAAAAAGGTGCAAAGACGGGTTATTTTCCATAACATAGTGAAAAGAAAACCCTGTACAAACAAACAGAAACAAACTGGTGTAGAGATACAATGGGGTAACACTACTCTCAACACAACTAGTCCCATCATGTCTTCACTACAACAAGCGTAATTAAGCAATATTTTTGCTCACGTCACCCAAAAAAGTCTCCAAATAAAATGCTACAAAACACAAAAATAGGTCTACATAAAAACACGACAAAATAAAAAAGGAACATGTTTACATCTGTTCACATTTAATAAAAAAAAACCAAAAAACGGTTCAACAAACACAGTGCTTCTAAACAGGTACACACAAAACTGAACGAAAAAACAACAACAAAAAACCGGAAGAGAAGTGCTGAAGGCAATCTGACAAGTACTGTTGCGAGGTATAATGAACGTCACTGAGCAGAGTTTGTGGTCAAGAATAGAAGGAACCACCCTGTAGCCTAACGACACTATAATAATATCAGGTCTTAAAGCAGGTGGACAAAGCAATGTTTCACTCACACAATACTGGCACACTAAAATACATTATCATATGGCTGTATAGCGATGGCACACACTCGCACACACGGACAAAACGTTTAATTTACATCCACACACTTGAATAAGTTATCAAAATTATGGCAGCCTAACACTGGCACAAACAGGACAGATTTCATTCTTTTTTTAATTTTTTTTATCGGCATTGACAATGGGATTTTCTATGTGACATAAGAATCAAACGTAAAGGGATTTCCTGTATGACATACCAATCACATACCAACACCGAGTTTCAATGACAACGATACAAT
Organism: Monoplex corrugatus; assembly: GCA_030674185.1. NCBI lineage: Eukaryota > Metazoa > Mollusca > Gastropoda > Littorinimorpha > Ranellidae > Monoplex > Monoplex corrugatus. The sequence goes on along the minus strand of CM060310.1, from coordinate 4,392,297 downwards.
GTCTTACGATAAGGTAATGCACTACATAGACCAAGGGTCACATCACAGCTGGTTTGGTCATTACATTAAAAACAATGGTGGTGGTAAAAACACATACAATGTAACACGCACAACCCTCACAACCAGAATGATGCTTGTACTCATAATGCTGACTTTCTGATCCAAATCCACGTTACCCACAAGACGTTCCCACACAAAGCAGTCACAGGCAGGCGATGGACACAAAAAGGTGGAGCACTTAAGTCACTGATGGCATGGCCTGATTGCTTAACTATTAGAATTACGTGCACTAAATCATGTTTTAAAGGCAGGGCTTAGTCTTGATCATTTTTATCAAGATCTGAATCATGTGGTAATCAAAAACAGAACCAGTTTTAGATATCTTCACAGATCTGTTATGTCTGAAATCTTCAATCAAGAAATGCTCAATGTGATTCTCTAGAATGATCATTACCAAAACTTGACACAAAACAAAAAACAACAAAAAGCTTCATTTTTCACATCTGGAGAAAGTCAACACTACTCCTCCTCAACAGTTACTCTGTTAACTCTTTGACTCCCTCACCCTGTCCACCAGCTTTCTATACTGTCAACCATGCTAGCAAAGCAAAAACTTAACCCTTTGATTCCCTGACCCTATCCACCAGCTTCCTGCAGGAAGCTGGTGGATAGGGTCAGGGAATCAAAGGGTTACATTTTTACAGTTGGCATATAGGGTGCGGGAGTCAAAGGGTTAAGAATTGTTACATGCCGATGTTCAGCTGACTTACCATTAACTCTTTCCTGTCTTCATTCCATGAGCACCACGGTAAGCTGATGAGATCCATTTTCTTGTCACAGTTCATGTCTACTTCACATTATTCCCAGCCTCAAATCGCAAAATTCAATGTTAAAAAGACAGGCAGACCAGGACAGAAACAAAGCCAAAAAGGACAAAACTTGTTAGTGCCATCTAAGCGCTTGGCAAATAGTTATGAATTTCATGCTGCCCTCATTCGCTCTTCAATCGTCAATGATATTTTGTCCTGTTTTTAAACTGCAGGATTATTTTTCCCTTAATTAAAAGTGGATATCCCTAGTACTGTGGGTGGTAAATAACATGGCAGTTTTGTTTTCATCTCTTCCACACTGTTTTCTTTTCTTCTATTTTTTTCACTTTGCTGTCCAACGATACATTTAGTTAACGACGAAAAAAGTTTAAAAACATATTGCCAAACAGACAAACATATTATTAGGGTTGGCTGGAACAGGAGTGTGTAGGGAGTTATAACTACCCATAAACTGTACATTACATTACAACTAACATTAATGGCAATCTTTTCTGGCACCGTTTTCTCTCAAACACACACACACCCAGATCTTTCTCCTCTCCCAATTCTGACAATTAACCCTTTGACTCCCGCACCCTATCTACCAACTACAAAAACTTAACCCTTTGATTCCCTCACCCTATCCACCAGCTTCCTTGCAGGAAGCTGGTGGATAGGGTGAGGGTATCAAAGGGTTAAGTTTTTGCTTTGCTAACATAGTTGGCAATGCAGGATGCTGGTGACAGGAGTGCGGGAGTGAAAAGGTTAAGACAAAATGCATTCATCACAACAAAGGCAGGATACAGTACACATAACAAAACATAACACAGCAGGTTATCCTTGTCACTCTCATACCCTATCTGCTAACTGCAAAAACTTAACCCTTTGACTCCTGGATTTGGTGAGGGAGTCAAAGGTTCAGTTTTTGCTTTGCTAGCATGGTTGACAATGCGGGATGCTGGTGGACAGGCGCAGGGTTCAAAGGGTTAAGACAACATGCATTCATCATAACAAGGAAAGGATACAGAACGAACACAAGACATAATGTTATACAGCAGGTTAACCCCTTGACTCCCACATCCTGTCCAGCACCATCTTGAATTGTCAACCATGCTTGCAAAGCAAAAACTTAATCCTTTAACTCCCTCACCCTGCAGGAAGCTGGTGGAAGGGGGTAAGGGAGTCAAAAGGGTTAAGTTTTTGCAGTTGGTGAATAGGATGCAGGAGTCAAAGGTTAAGACATGTACACAGATATGCTATTTTGTTACTGACTGACAGATTATGACACATACATGTATAACTGATGTGGCATTTTGTTACTGACTGACAGATTATGACACATACATGTATACTGATGTGGCATTTTGTTACTGACTGACAGATTATGACACATACATGTATAACTGATGTGGCGTTTTGTTACTGACAGATTATGACACATACATGTATACTGATGTGGCATTTTGTTACTGACTGACAGATTATGACACATACATGTATAACTGATGTGGCGTTTTGTTACTGACAGATTATGACACATACATGTATACTGATGTGACATTTTATTATTGATTGACCATGATTATATTATTCCAGTTAAAGCTTCCACAAAATAATCACATATGCTTTTTTGACTACTGAAACTACTACAGAAAAAAAGAAAATGTCCAAAAATAAGTCAGGGTCACTGCTTCAGTATTTCTGAATTCACATGTCTGAATACCAAAATTGTTCACAATTTTTCATCCATTTCCCCTCAGGTCCAATACCAATGTCACAGAAATGGAACCAAGATATGACAATGGTGATATTGTCAGTAAATGCAATCTGAGACAAATTTAGGAAAACTGCTTAACACGTAATATCTCTGGAAGTAATTTTTGCACATTCTGTAAATGTACATCAGGTTGAGAATTGAAGGTTCCTTTCAAAACAAGGCCGACACATAGTAAAAAAAAAAAAAAAAAAAAAAATTAAATCTGATTATATCAAAAGATTATGAATTTTGTGACCGAACCTTCACTGACTTAGTACTCAATGTAAAGCCTATCAATTCTAGTATGAACTTGATGACTTAACTGAAAATGTCACATATCTAATACAACATTCTGAATTATCACAGTCCAATCACTGAGAGAATTTTGGCAGGTTTGTAAGCAAGGACAGCTTTGTTTTGACTGAACTGTCCTTGACTAAACAACGTTCATTCCAGCATTGTGTAAATCAAAAAAACTTTAATTTAAAACTAATATTTTCACACATAGCAATGTAGTATTTTGACTGCATTCTTGGTGATCAAATCGACCTTAATCCACACACGTAATATAACAACAAAACAAAACAACAACAACAACAACAAAACCCAGCACTTTCAGAGCTTCCATCACAGTAATATTTCTGCATAGCGTTGTTAATGCATAACTTGTCTTTCAGTAGTCTTATGCAAAGTTCTGTATCTGATTACATCCTCTGTATACCTCAAGACTCAGAGTTCAGTCATTAACAGAGCTCCGTCCAATTATTCCTGTCTGGATTCTGTTCAAGTAACAATGTAAACAGTTTACCATTTTTAAGGCAGACACCAAGGATGTAACACTGTCTGCTTACACCAAAAGAGGAAAGTATTCACTTTATTGTGTTCATTCTAGTTAATATCATTCACAAGACATTAACTAGATAAAAAGTAAAAGAATAATAAAAGATACTGTTTCTTTGAAAACAAGAACTACTGTTTCTTTGAAAACAAGAACTACTGTTTTCTTTGAAAACAAGAACTACTGTTCTTTGAAAACAAGAACTACTGTTCTATGAAAACAAGAACTACTGTTTCTTTGAAAACAAGAACTACTGTTTCTTTGAAAACAAGAACTAATGTACACAATTCAATTAGCGTTTTGACTTTTTGGCCAAATGTTCACACTATTTTGATGCTGATGCCCATGACACCTTAAGTCTATGGATAGAAAAAAACTGATCAACTATCCAGTCACCTTAGAAGACAAGATAAAAACATTTCTCAGCATTGTGATTACAGGGTAGCATGTAAAAATATTCACACAGGGTATCTTGCCAAAAGGATTCACACAAAGTACGTCAATCTAATCATCATGTGATTTTTTCTTCTTCTTTTTGGCAGGGTTGTTGATGCGTTTCCATGTTGCAGCTGTGATAGCGTCACACTTGGTGATCCCGCTGAAGTCAAAACTACGCAGCCAGGGTAAGGAAGACAGTACGTACATTTTGTAAGTCTGCAAACACACAACATATACATTCTGTAGGTCTGTAAACACACAACATATACATTCTGTAAGTCTGTAAACACACAACATATACATTCTGTACATCTGTAAACACACAACATATACATTTTGTACATCTGTAAACACACAACATATACATTCTGTACATCTGTAAACACACAACATATACATTCTGTAGATCTGTAAACACACACATTCTGTAGGTCTGTAAACACACACATTCTGTAGATCTGTAAACACACACATTCTGTAGGTCTGTAAACACACATTCTGTAAGTCTGTAAACACAGAACACACACATTCTGTAGGTCTGTAAACACACAACACACACATTCTGTAGGTCTGTAAACACACACATTCTGTAGATCTGTAAACACACAACACACACATTCTGTAAGTCTGCAAACACACACATTCTGTAGGTCTGTAAACACAACACACACATTCTGTACATCTATAAACACACAACACACACATTCTGTAGGTCTGTAAACACACAACACACACATTCTGTAGGTCTGTAAACACACAACACACACATTCTGTAGGTCTGTAAACACACAACACACACAATTCTGTAGGTCTGTAAACACACAACACACACATTCTGTAGATCTGTAAACACACAACACACACATTCTGTAAACACACAACAACACACATTCTGTAAGTCTGTAAACACACAACACACACATTCTGTAGGTCTGTAAACACACAACACACACATTCTGTAGGTCTGTAAACACACAACACACACATTCTGTAGGTCTGTAAACACACAACACACACATTCTGTAGGTCTGTAAACACACAACACACACATTCTGTAGGTCTGTAAACACACAACACACACATTCTGTAGATCTGTAAACACACAACACACACATTCTGTAGATCTGTAAAACACACACACTCTGTAGGTCTGTAAACACACACATTCTGTAGGTCTGTAAACACACAACACACACATTCTGTAGATCTGTAAACACACAACACACACATTCTGTAAGTCTGTAAACACACAACACACACATTCTGTAGGTCTGTAAACACACAACACACACATTCTGTAGGTCTGTAAACACACAACACACACATTCTGTAGGTCTGTAAACACACAACACACACATTCTGTAGGTCTGTAAACACACAACACACACATTCTGTAGGTCTGTAAACACACACATTCTGTAGGTCTGTAAACACACACATTCTGTAGGTCTGTAAACACACACATTCTCATTCTGTAGGTCTGTAAACACACAACACACACATTCTGTAGGTCTGTAAACACACAACACACACACATTCTGTAGGTCTGTAAACACACAACACACACATTCTGTAGGTCTGTAAACACACAACACACACATTCTGTAAGTCTGTAAACACACAACACACACATTCTGTAGGTCTGTAAACACACAACACACACATTCTGTAGATCTGTAAACACACACATTCTGTAGGTCTGTAAACACACACATTCTGTAGGTCTGTAAACACACAACACACACATTCTGTAGGTCTGTAAACACACAACACACACATTCTGTAGATCTGTAAACACACACATTCTGTAAATCTGCAACCACACAACACACACATTCTGTAGGTCTGTAAACACACAACACACACATTCTGTAGGTCTGTAAACACACAACACACACATTCTGTAGGTCTGTAAACACACACATTCTGTAGGTCTGTAAACACACAACACACACATTCTGTAAGTCTGCAAACACACACATTCTGTAGGTCTGTAAACACAACACACACATTCTGTACATCTATAAACACACAACACACACATTCTGTAGGTCTGTAAACACACAACACACACATTCTGTAGGTCTGTAAACACACAACACACACATTCTGTAGGTCTGTAAACACACAACACACACATTCTGTAGGTCTGTAAACACACAACACACACATTCTGTAGATCTGTAAACACACAACACACACATTCTGTAAGTCTGTAAACACACAACACACACATTCTGTAAGTCTGTAAACACACAACACACACATTCTGTAGGTCTGTAAACACACAACACACACATTCTGTAGGTCTGTAAACACACAACACACACATTCTGTAGGTCTGTAAACACACAACACACACATTCTGTAGGTCTGTAAACACACAACACACACATTCTGTAGATCTGTAAACACACAACACACACATTCTGTAGATCTGTAAACACACAACACACACATTCTTGTAAGTCTGTAAACACACAACACACACATTCTGTAAGTCTGTAAACACACAACACACACATTCTGTAGGTCTGTAAACACACAACACACACATTCTGTAGGTCTGTAAACACACAACACACACATTCTGTAGGTCTGTAAACACACAACACACACATTCTGTAGGTCTGTAAACACACAACACACACATTCTGTAGATCTGTAAACACACAACACACACATTCTGTAGATCTGTAAACACACACACTCTGTAGGTCTGTAAACACACACATTCTGTAGGTCTGTAAACACACAACATTCTGTAGGTCTGTAAACACACAACACACACATTCTGTAGATCTGTAAACACACAACACAACACATTCTGTAAGTCTGTAAACACACAACACAACATTCTGTAGGTCTGTAAACACACAACAACACATTCTGTAGGTCTGTAAACACACACATTCTGTAGGTCTGTAAACACACAACACAACATTCTGTAGATCTGTAAACACACAACACACACATTCTGTAGGTCTGTAAACACAAAACATTCTGTAGGTCTGTAAACACACACATTCTGTAGGTCTGTAAACACACACATCTCATTCTGTAGGTCTGTAAACACACAACATACACATTCTGTAGGTCTGTAAACACACAACATTCACCATTCTGTAGGTCTGTAAACACACAACACACACATTCTGTAAGTCTGTAAACACACAACACAACATTCTGTAGTCTGTAAACACACAACACAACATTCTGTAGGTCTGTAAACACACAACACATACATTCTGTAGATCTGTAAACCACACATATTCTGTAGGTCTGTAAACACACACATTCTGTAGGTCTGTAAACACACAACACAACATTCTGTAGGTCTGTAAACACACAACAACACATTCTGTAAGTCTGTAAACACACAACATATACATTCTGTAATCTGTAAACACACACACAAACATTCTGTAATCTGTAAACACACACATTCTGTAAATCTGCAACCACACAACAACAACATTCTGTAGGCCCTGTAAACACACAACATCACACATTCTGTAGGTCTGTAAACACACAACACACACATTCTGTAACCTGTAAACACACAACATACACATTCTGTAAGTCTGTAAACACAGAACACAAGATTCTGTACGTCTGTAAACACACAACACACACATTCTGTACATCTGTAAACACACAACACACATTTGTAAGTCTGTAAAACACAACACAACATTCTGTACATCTGAAACACACAACACTACACATTCTGTAAGGTCTGTAAAACACACAACACACACATTCTGTAAGTCTGTAAACACACAACATACACATTCTGTAAGTCTGTAAACACACAACACACACATTCTGTAGTCTGTAAATACACAACACAACATTCTGTAAGTCTGTAAACACAAACACACAGATTCTGTAGGTCTGAAACACACAACAACACATTCTGTACATCTGTAAACACACAACACCCCATTCTGTAGGTCTGTAAAACACAACACACACATTCTGTAAGTCTGTAAACACACACAACATTCTGTAGGTCTGTAAAACACACACATTCTGTACATCTGTAAACACACAACACACACATTCTGTAAGTCTGAAACACACACATTCTGTAGGTCTGTAAACACACAACACACAGATTCTGTAAACACACACATTCTGTAGGTCTGTAAACACACAACTAATCTGTGTAATCACTAATGAAGTCAGGGTAAACTGTTGCAATCACGTTCTGTTGCTATATACGTTCTGTACACCGGAAAGAAACACTGACTTTGTGAATCAAAACCATGCACACTGCTGGTGCTGTTGTCACGTTTTGCTGTCCTATACATTCTATATATGTACAAATACAAACTTTGTGAATTACAACCATGTAGACTACTATTGTCATGTTGTGCTGTCCTATACATTCTATATATGTACAAATACAAACTTTGTGAATTAAAACCATGTAGACTACTATTGTCACGTTGTGCTGTCCTATACATTCTATATATGTACAAATACAAACTTGTGTAAACCTGTAGCAATATGTCATGTTGCTTCATATACATTCTATAACTACAAAAACACTGACTTTGTGAATCAAAACCATGCAACTACTGTTGTCACGTTTTGCTGTCCGATACATTCTATATATGTACAAATACAAACTTTGTGTAAATTAAAACCATGGTAGACTACTATTGTCACATTTGCTGTCCTATACATTCTATATATGTACAAATACAAACTTGTGAATAATTAAAACCATGGTAGACTACTATTGTCATGTTTTGCTGTCCTATACATTCTATATATGTACAAATACAAACTTTGTGAAATTAAAACCATGTAGACTACTATTGTCATGTTGTGCTGTCCTATACATTCTATATATGTACAAATACAAACTTTGTGAATTACAACCATGTAGACTACTATTGTCACAATTTGCTGTCCTATACATTCTATATATGTACAAATACAAACTTTGGTAATTAAAACCATGTAGACTACTATTGTCACAATTTGCTGTCCTATAACATTCTATATATGTACAAATACAAACTTTGTGAATTAAAACCATGTAGACTACTATTGTCATTTTGCTGTCCTATACATTCTATATATGTACAAATACAAACTTTGTGAATTAAAACCATGGTAGACTACTATTGTCATGTTTTGCTGTCCTATACATTCTATATACGTGACCTCCCACCACGAAATCAGTCTTAACTAGCATTTTGAGATATACATATCACTGGAAAGTGACATTCTGCTGCTTATTTTGGTACTTGAATAAAACTTGTACTCAAAAAAAATGTAGAAGTTATGTATGTTTAAAGTCATTAAGTTGTATGACGGCCATTTTGAGAAAACGGCCTCTAAAGTTTTTGTGTGATCTCTTACACATTTTCCTTAATTTTTTATTTGGTGGCTTTGAGCCAGTTTGTTTCTAATTTTGGCTCTCATAATCTGAAAGGTGCACCAAAGAGCTTTCTGTCAGTATATTACATGTTGGGTACTGCACAGGTTACGGTTTATAATAAGAGACAAAAAGAGGTACTTTTGGTAGGAAATTGCGTTCTTTCTGCTGCGATCAGTACATTGAAATACCATTTTAAATTGATTAATAATATTTTTTCAAGAAAAAAAATTCTGTGGGGGATAGATTATAGTCTACAGAAATCAATTTTGAGAAAAAGTCAAAACACCCCAGATAGACCCTCAGTCACCTTTTCAGCTCCTAGTGCTGTTCGACTGACTGCGAGTTAAGACTGATTTCGTGGTGGTAGGTCACACATGTACAAATTTAAAATACAAACTTTGTGAATTAAAACCATGGTAGACTACTATTGTCATGTTTTGCTGTCCTATACATTCTATATATCTACATGTACGCATACAAATTGTGTGAGTTATAACCAGGGCAGACTGCTGTTGCACTATACAATCTGTAGATCTGCCATCACCCATCACATCGAGTTGGATGACATCCACCACACGCACATCCCAACAGACATATAGATATAACCATCTAAATTTGAGGGCTGATCCTAACGCTTGATTGCTTTTGTTTGGTCAGTTTGTATTGGTAGGTTAATGACCTCTCCCCCAAAACAAAACAACCCCCCAAAAAACAAAACAAGCCAACACCCCCCCAAACAAGAAAACAAATACCCCCCCCCCCCCCCAAACTCCATATAAACACCCTCACAACCAAAAGGAGACGAAAACAAATAAAAACATCCCCCCCCCCCCCCCCACAAACTCCATATAAACACCCTCACAACCAAAAGGAGATGAAAACAAATAAAAACATCCCCCCCCCCCCCCCACAAACTCCATATAAACACCCTCACAACCAAAAGGAGACAAAACAAATAAAAACAACCCCCCCCCCCCCCCCCCCACAAACTCCATATAAACACCCTCACAACCAAAAGGAGACGAAAACAAATAAAAACATCCCCCCCCCCCCCCCCACAAACTCCATATAAACACCCTCACAACCAAAAGGAGACGAAAACAAATAAAAACATCCCCCCCCCCCCCCCACAAACTCCATATAAACACCCTCACAACAAAAAGGAGATGAAAACAAATAAAAACATCCCCCCCCCCCCCCCACAAACTCCATATAAAACCCTCACAACCAAAAGGAGATGAAAACAAATAAAAACATCCCCCCCCCCCCCCCCCACAAACTCCATATAAAACCCTCACAACCAAAAGAGACAAAAAAAATAAAAACATCCCCCCCCCCCCCCCCCACAAACTCCATATAAACACCCTCACAACCAAAAGAAGACAAAAAAATAAAAACACCCCCCCCCCCCCCCCACAAACTCCATATAAACACCCTCACAACCAAAAGAAGACGAAAAAAATAAAAACATCCCCCCCCCCCCCCCCACAAACTCCATATAAATACCCTCACAACCAAAAGAAGACGAAAAAAATAAAAACATCCCCCCCCCCCCCCCCCCACAAACTCCATATAAACACCCTCACAACCAAAAGGAGACAAAAAAAAATAAAAACATCCCCCCCCCCCCCCCACAAACTCCATATAAACACCCTCACAACCAAAAGAGACGAAAAATAAAAACAATCCCCCCCCCCCCCCCAAACTCCATATAAACACCCTCACAACCAAAAGGAGACAAAAAAAAATAAAAACAACCCCCCCCCCCCCCCCAACTCCATATAAACACCCTCACAACCAAAAGAGACGAAAAATAAAAACATCCCCCCCCCCCCCAACTCCATATAAACACCCTCACAACCAAAAGGAGACAAAAAAAATAAAAACACCCCCCCCCCCCCCAACTCCATATAAACACCCTCACAACCAAAAGAAGACGAAACAAATAAAAACATCCCCCCCCCCCCCCCACAACTCCATATAAACACCCTCACTAACCAAAAGGAGAGAAAACAAATAAAAACAACACCCCCCCCCCCCCAAACTCCATATAAACACCCTCACAACCAAAAGAAGAAAAAAATAAAAACACCCCCCCCCCCCCCCAAACTCCATATAAACACCCTCACAACCAAAAGAGACAAAAAAAATAAAAACATCCCCCCCCCCCCCCAACTCCATATAAACACCCTCACAACCAAAAGGAGACGAAAAATAAAAACATCCCCCCCCCCCCAACTCCATATAAACACCCTCACAACCAAAAGGAGACAAAAAAAAATAAACAACACCTCACCCACCACCCACAAACACTGTCTATAATCATTAATACTATAAGAACAAAATCAAAAAAAACATCCAACTGCATATAACACCTCACAACAAGGATACAAAAAATTAAAATAACACCCCCCCCCCCAACATATGCATAGTTGAAGGGACACAACTCTTGCACTTGCCGCCTTGTCATAATGAAGGCCTCACTGCAATGTCGTCACATTCCTAAAATGCAAAATACATCAACAACAACAACCTCCCACTTTGCCTTGCAAACAGTGCTATCACTGGCATCAGTCACCTTTTCTTTTTCAATGGGGTTGCCGTGCAGTGACAGCTTTTTAAGCTTGGTCAGCCTGGTCAGCTTGTCCACATCTTTCAGGTTGCTGATGCTGTTACTATGCAGGTACAGGATCTCCAGGTTTGAAAACTCTAGTAAGTCCTGCCCAACGGAAACAGATATCAATTATACAATTACGACAAACAGAAAAATTGCTCTGTTCCATTTTGAAATAATAATAGTAATAAAGATAATGATACTACACTATACTACTACTGCCACTTTTTACTACAACTACTAGTACTACTACTAACAATAATGACATTTACATGACACCAAATCTTGATACACAAATCAAATCAAACATGCACTCTCATCATTCACCAAAGCACCCCCACACAATGACAAAACCTCAGCAGTACAAAATACACACACACTGGGAGAAGAGGGGGCGGGGCAAGAAGAGGGTGGGACAAAGGGTGTTCTGGTTCTGATTCTCTGCTGAGTCTTCCACGTACTAACAGTTCACGCAAACAGCGAAAATGGAGCTCACCTGCAAAAAATCAACACTAAAGAAGAGTGTCCCAACAGGACTGCTGGATCTACCTGCTTGCAACTGCAGTCCATTAAAAAACTTGAAAGTCGCGCAGCCAAGGTACTTTTCTTGTTTGTTAACTTCACAAGTTACCATCCCCCATAATATGACGAAACAAACAAAATCCCATGTTACCTCTCTTTCAAATAAACATGGAAGCTTCTGCCAATCTGAGCTGAATGATCTAATGCTCCAATGACATTAACATGGGTGAAAGTGAAACAATTTCTGAATCCTGAAACCTTAAATTTCCATGTCCTCTAAATGTTCCTAATCCTGAAAACCTGCATCCATTCCTGAAGCAATGGAAACACTGGACATTGCAATCTGTCATACATGGTTTTAAGAGTAATACAATATTTGCACAAGTGAAAAATGACCAGCAACAAATCATGTTATCAACATCTTACCTTGGGCAAAATAAACAGTTGAGGTTTCCTGGTCTACACACACACAGAGTTCTAGCTGCAGATGGAAACGTCGCAGGCATTGTTTTGATAATTATAGTTCACTCTGGTCATTTTCAACTTTTCAAAACTAGTTACCAGTAAGCGTTATGTACAAAATGTTCTGATGTCATTAAGTTCTTGAGTGTCATGGTTCTTCACACTGGGAACAACTCTCTTCATACAGAAATTAAAGTAAAGGAAGTCCCGCCATACAAATCTAAACTATACCACTTTAAGTCAATCATGCACATCTAAAATTCATTGTACTTGTAAGTATGCACTAGCTTACAGTGCACTTAATCAAATAAATCTTAAGATTTTCCCTTGAAGAAAGATCTAATGTCTTTCAGCTCTTCTTCAGCTTTTCTCTTTTTGCCTGGCTCGACATTAGTCTGTTCTGTACTCCCACCACCAGGCCTCTCGATGACAAATGAAAAAAATCTCTGAAAATGTAGGGGAGTGTGTGTGTGTGTGTGTGTGTGTGTGTGTGTGTGTGTGTGTGTGTGTGTGTGTGTGTGTGTGTGTGTGGTGTGTGTGTGTGTGTGTGTGTGGGGTGTTGTGTTGTGTTGTGTTGTGTTGTGTTGTGTTGTTTTGTGTGTGTGTGTGTTCTGTGGGAGCATAATCTTTTTTTTAATATAGATGCAAAATAGTGCAATCTGACGCTATCTGGGACAATTTTGGGCTTGTCTGTGTTCCTTTGTATTGAAGAAAATAAGTTGTACACTCTGGTGTCAGATTTCAAGACAAGAAAGTTGATCTGTATTTTTCTAATGTGTGCTCCAACAACATTAAGTAACAGACTGAACATCTTCGTGGTTCTTATCAGTTTTTATCTCATCAGTCATCTGCTACTTCTTTGGCTTGAAATGGTCTGAAACGTTTGTGGATGCCTGCTCGACTATAGTTAGGTGACTTTGCAGTGGCACAAGACACAGTAGGCTGCGCCAGCCTCTGCTATTTTTGAAAGCCATGTGCTCATTTCCACGACCTCGATTTTTCGTGAAACTCACTCCGAACACCATTATTTAATTCTGCAGTCTATGTCAAATGTTTTTGCTGTGGCAGACCACCTCTCCAGAATATCGGCCCGAGACATGGTCACGCTCCTCAAAAGTTTTGCAATCAGCTCCGAGGACAAGCCGCACTGCACAGAAAAAAGGAACTCCGGAAGCGACTTTAGCAGAAATTGATACCGGATTTATCCCCCTTTTGTCCTCTGCTACAAGAGATCGACAGTCTGACAAATGGCCTACTGTTTCGCAGAAGAAAAAAATCAGTCCATTTTTTTTTCTTGGAAAGCACACGATTTTTGTTGTTGAAAGCAGCCTGTGGATTTTCTTGGATTTCTGACAAACATCAGAAAATTGGGAACCCTGCACCACCATTTTTGGCAGCTTACTTTGCAGATATAGCAGTACTTCTAGTGCTAGGGAGGGGGTCAGCACTGCTGGTACAGGAGAGGTTTGCACATGCAGTGGTTTTGGTGGCAGACCCTTTCAAACTGCTGCTCACACGAATGCGGCGATTCTGGTATTAAACTGAGCATACGAGTTAGTGTTCTCCCCTCTTTGAATCCATAGGTTTGTCAAGACGCAAGGGAAAATCAATACTTCCCGACGCTTTCCGACGGGAAAAAAAGTTTTAGTTTAGTTGTTATCATCTGCATTATGCCGATTAATGAATTCAGGTGAGTTTGGAAACACCAGTCTGACACTGGTTCCCCCTCCTCCTCTTTTTTCCTGTTGGGTGTATGTGTGTGTGTCGGAGGGGGTAGTAATCAGGATGCAGAATGCCAATCCGGAAAACTCTTTCTGCTGACGTTTTCAATCCAGAATTACCGATTATTCCTGACTACTTTCACCCTTGCATTAATGGTGTCAGCTTAGGTTTCACAAGTTCTGTTTTCTCTTCCCTCCCTATGTTTATGACCTTGCCAGTACATAGGGTTTTGCACAGGCGCAAGGAGTCTTCCAGATCATTACTGGCAGACTTGGGTGAAGTACATGTGAAACTAAGTATAATGAATTCCTCATCCAAAACAGCAGCACTACACTACAAACACTCACATCATCAATCTTCTTGAGGCAATTGAAGGAGAGATCGATCCAGCCGAGGTTATCAGGGTTGATGAAGAACTTGCTCGATAACGTTTTCAGCATCTTGGCGTCTGGCAGCAAGTTGTTATTCAGACGCAGACAGCGACCCTCAAATCTGCCCTGTTTATCTCTGGGACTGGACAAGCCCCCCAGTACTGGCGTCCGTGGCTCTTCTCTCTCCGCATCTGATGTCAACAAAATTACAGATTAGAGAGACAGGATGGCTGAAAAGGGGAAGGAAGAGGAGGAGGATAAAAATAAAAGACGTTGATGGTAATGTCAATGATGATGATGATTTGATAATGATAAAGGATAAAAACAATACTTTGTGTCATACAGACTTCAGTACATTGCAACGTTTTGTTTGTTTTGTTTTGCTGCCTTATTTTATGCCCTGTTTCAGGAGCACTGATCACAGGAAGCTCACTTCAAGTGTTCCACTGACCACTGATCCTAAGCACATTCAGTCCAAGTCTCAGGAAGTCCACAAGGACCAAATCCAAAACAAGTAACTGCCCACGTTGAAGCAAACAGGAACCATAAAAACACAAAAATAGAATCAGAACGTGTATCTGATATAACCAGACAAATTTGTACAAGACGTCTGGTTATATTAACCCTTTGACTCCCTCACCCCATCCGACAGCATCCTGCACTGTCAGCCATAACAGCAAAAGAAAAACTTAACCCTTCCTTTACCTATCCACCTGCTTCCTGCAGGAAGCTGGTGGGTAGGATGAGGGAGTGAAAGGCGAAGTTTTAGCAGCTGACGGATAGGGTGCCAGGAGTGAAAGGATTAAATATGCGTTCTGATTCTATTTTCGTGTTTTTCTGGCTCCACAAGGGCCAGTAAAATCACGTTGTTGCAAGAAAAGCTACGAGGGTAATTTCCAGTAGAATGAGACCACGTCTGTATAGCTTGAAAATGCATTTACAGAAAATGAAAATATATAAGTCACAGAAAACATCAGTCTATGATGTAATTCTGTGCCAAATTTCGTTATTCATCTTTGATCCGTCTTACAGTTCTGACAGTGTATGTCAAGGCCCTGTCACACACTGATCTGAAAAATGGCCAAAAAAAAAGGCGTTTTCAACAGCGGATTATCGCAGCTACATCAAGGTACGTATCGCCCTTGGAAAGAATGCATCCGAAATACTTGTGGACATGAGAGCTTTGGGACAACCTTCTGCTCCTTTGAAAGCAACTGTGTTCAGATGGGTAAAACATTTTGCAAGTGGCCAGGCCAGCACTGAAGACAACAGGGGGAAAATGCGAAAAAGCAAAAAGTGTGATGAAAAGTTAGTGGCTAGTGTGAAGGCAATGGTTGATGCTGATTCAAGAGTCAGCCTTGAAGAGGTCGCTGATTGTCTCAACATTCATTCGTCGACTGCATCGAGGATCCTAAGAAATCAGCTTGGCTACAGGAAGTGTCATCAAGATGGATCCCTCATATTATAATTATGACACCAGAAAATAAGGGGGTAGGTTACTTTTTTGCCAAGATATGCTGAAAATTTACAAGAACTGCGACCCTAAGCGGCTGGATGAAATTGTGACAGGTGACGAAACCTGGGTGTACATGTATGAAAGATGAAGTTAGAGCAGCATTGAAAAAGATGAAACCAGGAAAAGCCCCAGGACCAGACAACATTACCACAGAAATGATTGAAGCCTTGGAGGAATTCGGTATAGAAAAAATAACAGTCCTCCTAAATGAAATTTACGACACTGGAGAAATCCCCAAAGATATGTCAAAATCAATTTTCATTGCACTTCCAAAGAAGACAGGGGCTATAGAATGCGAACTCCATCGCACAATCAGTTTGATGAGTCATGTAACCAAGATCCTGTTAAGAATAATCATGATGAGGACAAGGAATAGAATCAAAAGAGAAATAGCAGATGAACAGTGTGGTTTTGTGGAAGGGAAAGGAACTATTATATACATCCTAAGAACTATCATAGAGGTCAATCGAGGTGAACAAGGATTTATATATTTATGTTTTGTTGACTATACCAAAGCTTTCGATCGGGGTATGACATGAAGAATTGATCAACCAACTAGAAAGACTCAATATTGATGGAAAAGATCTACGAATAATCAGAAATATGTATTGGGAACAAACAGCTGCAATGAGAATAAAAAAATGATATAAGCTCTTTCCAAAACATCAAAAGAGGAGTCAGACAGGGTTGTGTTTTGTCACCAGATCTGTTTTCACTTTACAGCGAAAACATCATGAGAAACCTAGAGAAAGACCCTGGATTAAAGGTTGGAGGAAAAATGATAAACAACATTTGATACGCAGATGACACCATGCTAATTGCAGAAAGTGAAAGGGACCTACAAAACCTTGTGAATATACTTGAAATAGAAAGCAAAGGTAAGGGGTTGGAACTAAACAGCAGGAAGACTGAAGTCATGGTGATCAGTAAAAAACATGAAATCCCCTCATGCAAAATAACAGCAAACGGCATGACCTTGAGACAGGTTGATAAGTTTAAATACCTGGGAATGATCATTTCACCAGACGGCAGATGCACATCAGAAATAGCCAGCAGAATCGGCCAAGCCAAAACAACATTCAAGAAGATGGAAAGCATTCTTACCAACAAATGCCTATCAATTAACATCAGGAAGAGAGTTCTTGAATGTTATATAGAACCAATACTGTTGTACAGTTGCGAGGTGTGGACAGTCAACAAGCAAAGCCAGAACAAGATTGAGGCAGCCGAGATGTGGTTTCTAAGAAGGATGTTGAGAGTTCCATGGACAGCAAAGAAAACAAACGAGACAGTCTTGATGGAGGCAGACACAAGTAGATCATTGATAAGGAAGATTAGGAAAAGGCAGGCAACATTCATAGGCCATTTTATGAGGAAAGGGGAATTGGAACACCTGGTCACAACGGGAAAGCTGGAGGGAAGGAGAGCACCGGGTATACCCAGGGAGAAGATACTAGACAGACTTGCAGAGTGGCTGAAGACAAGGAGGGTGGAAGAGATACTTGAGGCAACAAGAGATAGAGACAAATGGAAGTCCACAATCGCCAACGCCATGCGGCAAGGCACCTGATGATGATGATGATGACATGTATGAACCTCAGAGAAAGTAACAGAACAAGGCCTGGATTCCTAAAGGTGGGATTCCTCCTCAAATCGTTCGTTGTCAACGTTCGCAAAAGAAAGTGTTATACACCATGTTTTTCAACACAAAGGGGATCGTGCTACAGAAACCATGCAAACAAGGAGAGACCATCACCGGAAAGTTCTACAGAGACTCAGTACTGTCTGACATCAAGAAGTTTTATGCAACTTCCCGACCAACCGCAGGCATGAGAGGAATCAAGATTCTTCATGATAACGCACCTGCTCACAAGTCAAGGCTCGTACGAGAATACCTTGCAACCGACAACATCCATACTTTGCCACACCCTGCTTACTCCCCAGACCTTGCACCCTGTGACTTTTACCTGTTTCCACATCTGAAAAAATCACTGGCAGGAAGAAGTCTCAAGAGCCTTGAGAACGGCGGTTTTCCAGTATCTGTCACAACTCACATATATATCCAAAGAAGCCTACAGAGCGGCATTTCTACAGTGGATCGAGCGAATGCAGAAGTATGTGGCAGCAGGAGATGAATACTTCGAACAGATGAAATGAATCATTTTTTTTGCCAGCGAGTCTCTGACATATAAGTTCGTTGGTCTCATTCTACTGGAAAGTACCCTCGTACCAGAGACAACTTGGCACTGCCGGCACTAGGAACTGGACTGAAAGGACTTGGGTTTGGTGGTGTGATAAACTGGTATTCTGTTGCTACCTGCCAATGTAACATAATCTATCTGTGTAATATTCATTGTAATTTTGTGTATACAATTATTTTCTATTTAATGCTATGAATTTTCATCTGCTATGTCATGGGTACACTGTAAGACATTCTGAGCACAAATCACGCAATGAATGTACATTAATTAGCTATTTTGTATACATGTATGAGTTTTAACTTTATTTCATAAATTATTTATCACTGACTTATTGACTAGCTTATACAATTACTGAATTAGTAGGTTCTACCTATCCTGTAATTACGAATTTCATCTGCTGTGTCAACAGTACACTGTAAAGTGTTTCTAGTACAAGTCATGGGATGACATTACAAAATATTCTTTATTATCATTATTATCATTATTACTATATTATAATATTCATTATTATCATAATCATTATCATTACTTTTATTATTTGTGCTACTACTACTACTACTATCAATATCATCAAATCATTATTATCATTCTTATCATGATTATTATAGAGAGAATCACTGAATGGTACGGGGCCGGGGCAATGCCACTGAAGCAAGGCAGAAGAGGGGGCACACGAGGGGAGACTGGAGGAGGGGACGGGCAGGAACGTCAGCAATCCAGTTCGCTAAATCAAGAGTGTAGTCACCTTCAATACAAGTGAGACTCATGAAGGAGAAATCCAGAGGAGCGGAGTTGTCCTTCAGAGGGTATCGTTCCTCCTTCACCACTGTGTCCTGATGACTCCTGCTGTTCTTGTGCATGTGCAGCCTGACTCTGCTTTACCGCAAGTCTGCAACATCAGCCCCATGCATCGTTTCAATTAAAATATGCACAACAAACAAACAAACAAAATTTAAAAAAAATTACATTTGTAAACAAAGATTCCAATAATGAGAGTTAAAATATAGATTAAAAAAAAAAGTGAATTATTTAAACTGAGTTACATAAATACAATCAGACTAGCAAATCCTGACATTTTGTGTTTCTGATTCAGACCAGTTCCCCACCCTCTTCCCTCCACTGAAGAGTGGATCATACATAGATCATTTCACAAGCTTCCCCGAACTTGGTTAAATTTAAAGCTAGAAATCGGCTTTGATCAGTGTTTCTGTTATTCTCCTCTCCCAATCAGCAGTACTCCTCTGGGACTGCTCTATCCTGCCTCAAATCTATGGCAGACAACATCATGATCATCCTACAACTGCCTAGTCATAGCGGGAGACTTCCAGCAGCATCCTCTGTCTGTCCCCATCACCACTTCTCCATCGCATTCTGAGCACAGAAATGTCATCTGAGAATGAACTGAAACTAGTGAAACCTCCATCACTGCTGGGCTGTCTGATAGCCGGTGACTGAATCATAGTGAATGTCTTGTTGTTATGCCCCACCTGTAGGCCTGTATGGTCAGTACAAGGAACTTTTATTAGTTTTAAAGTGTGGAAGGGGGTGTGAATCTGAAACGTATGAGATGTCTCCAGCAAGTGGATAGAAAAACCAGAAGGGACAGGTCAGAAACAATGATATCAGACAGATGGTTGGTGCTACATCTATCAACCAGAATACAGTGCACTGAAAAATGAAGTCACCTGACAAAATGCCCGTCAACCAGCCAGCCGTGCAACCTACAAGTACAACAGCAAGTACTCGGGCTTCACAGGAAGATCTTGCCTGCAGCAGATTGATGGAGTGTCAGAAATGTTCCTGCCCCCCCCCCCCCCCCCCCAAAGCATGACACCACACCAGGCCTCCTATGTTGAACACCAACTTCATCTTCTCACAACAACTTCCAGACAGAAGAAGCTGGACAAAAGGAAACAGAAAGAAAGAGGAAGCATGACACCACACCAGGCCTCTTTTATTGATCACCAACTTCATCTCCCAGCAACAACTTCCTGACAAAAGGAAACAGAAACGAGGAAGCATTCAATTCTTTACCCAACGCCTTGCTTGTAGATGCAAATGAGCAGTGACTGCCAGTGCCACATGTAAAACATCCACACCTGGTGTGTGTTTGTAATTCCAAGTATAACTCTGTTCCCTGGCCTGTGGCTCTAGAATCTTCTTCTGAGACATGGGGGCATTTACCTAAAGGTGGGGTACTTGGTATGTTCGAAATTAAAGTTATCCATCTCCTTGATACCATTACAAATACTACTGATTTATATTGGTATGTGTATCTGATCATGATTACAAATGTCCTGCATTAATGTAGTGACATGATGACAGTCCCCACCCTATCCCATCCTGAATTTATGTTAAGCACATTAAGCATCCTCTCACATGAATTATGTGCAGCATACAAACTGAATTATTACATGGACTGCCTTGGCAGGGCTAATGAATTCCATCTATCGCAGGGCTAATGAATTCCATCTACCAGAATTTTATATTAATTTTTCATGCAGACTTAGTGCAAACTTGGGGGGTGCATATCTCCTTTCCAAGTACTGTAACTTCATTTTCTTTTTTACCCATATCATTCCTGAAGGCCTGGGAGGGAGAAGAGAAATCTGACCGTTTTTTTTTCTTTCTTCTTTTCAAAGGATGATTTTGGATTCAAACCTGGGCATTCTGAACTTCTCACTCCCTAGGACGGGTGCTTCATTCGTTATGCCGCTTCCCCACAACTGTTTACTAAGCCCCCTACAAGTGACATAATCGCTCAGTTGCAGTGCCAGACAGAGCAAAAGACCTCTGGTGGGGAGACCACATCATAGCGCTCTGACAACAGTCCCCATGAACCACTGACACCAAAGAGCCCTGTGTGACATTACCTTAGGCATGGAAGCAGTTTATGTATACATACAACCACTGACATCAAAGACACCTGACTTGTTCTCAGACATGGAAGTGGTTTATGTACAGTATACATATAACCACTGACACTAAAGAAACCTGCCTGGCTTTACATCAAGCGTGGAAGCAATTTATATATTACATATAACCACTGACACTAAAGACACCTGCCTGGCTTTACATCAAGCGTGGAAGCAATTTATGTATTACATATAACCATTGACACTAAAGACACCTGACTTTTTCTCAGCCATGGAAGTGGTTTATGTACATGTATACATATAACCACTGACACTAAAGACACCTGCCCGGCTTTACATCAAGCATGGAAGCAATTATGTATTACATATAACCACTGACACTAAAGACACCTGACTTTTTCTCAGCCATGGAAGTGGTTTATGTACATGTATACATATAACTAGGGGGGCCTGTAGTCGAGTGGTTAGAGCGCTCGTCTGCGGTGCGGAAAGGTCGGTGGTTCGAATCCGCTAAACGCTGGTTCGATTTTTCCGGCCTGAAAACTCCCTCTGTCCACCCAGCAGTGAATGGGTACCTGACTTCGGTCGGGGAGGTTTAAAAAAGGCGGCGAAAGGAGAGGGATGGGCTCGCCTTTCATAATGCCGTGCCCTAGACACGGTGAATCTTTAACAGTTCACCGCCCCTACGGTCATATTGACCATGGACCTTTAACCTTTAACCTATACATATAACCACTGACACTAAAGACACCTGACTTTTTCTCAGCCATGGAAGTGGTTTATGTACATGTATACATATAACCACTGACACCAAAGACACCTGCCCGGCTTTACATCAAGCATGGAAGCAGTTTATGTATATCACTGACACCATCTGGCTTTATGTTTGGCATGGAAGCGGCTTATGTATAAATATCTTTGTTCACCTATGATGACAGTAAAATTTTCTAGAGAACTTTGCCAGGGACAACTCCTTTGCTGCTGCAGGTTCTTCATGTACGCTAAGTATGTGCCATACACGAATCCCTGGTTTATTATCTAATCTGAATCACCAGTTCCCAACACACCACTCAAGATCTAGTGGAGGGGCGAGGAAAACCCTGTCCTACTGGGAATCAAACCCAGGAGTCTCACATCATTGGTGTGTGCCTTAATCACAAGGTCACCACTCCGCTAAAAACATAACAGCAAAGAAGGCAAGACAAAGGTTTACAAATAAATCATACAAAAACAACAAAAAGTCCATTCACATAATTCCATCATCTTCATACATTGTAATCAGAATAAAAAACAGAAAACAAAAACAAAAAAATGAATGTAACAGATAAAGACTTAATTAAATCATGTAAACAAAAAAAACAAAAAAAATTCAAAAAGTGTACTAGTAACAAAATGAAATTGGTAAGCAGCAAACTGTGTGCTTAATACACATAATTCATGCAAAACATTCAAAATCAGAACATTAACAGCAAGAGCACTTAAAATCCCATACGCAAACAGGTTTTGCAAAGCAGTAATTTTGCCCGTGGTTTGTAACATGTTTACAGATCTCTGTGTTGTACACGTTTCACTATAACCGCATCAGTTCACTGACCAGTTTGTTGACACTGCTCCCTGTATTCAAGATAAAAGTGAAAGGAGTGAAGCAAAATGACATTTTTAAGTACAGCACCATGAATTTTCTTTATTTATATCAATAATTCACCCTATCAAATGTTTGGAATGCACACACAAACACACACACACACACACAGGGCATGCACACAAACACCACATACATGCATACACACTTACATACAATACATGTACACAATCACCACACACACCACCACTTGGGCACCAGTCATGATCACATATTCAAAACAAACACACACACACAATTTCACACCCATGTAGCCTGTTTAAAGAAAAGAAGAAAAAAAAAGGAAGGGCATCTAGAGTCATGACCTGGATGTGGCCCAGTCCTCTTAGACTTAAGATAATAAGAGTGTAAAGAGTTTCATAGAAAGAAAAAAAATAAAAATATAAAAAAACTTGCTGGGGGGGGGGGGGGGGGGGCAAGCTTCTCCCCTAAGGACCATCTGCTGTCCAGCTCTCCCCAGAATTTAATGCTAATAAATAAGTAGTTAAACCAAACTAGAATGGTAGCAAATTAAACAATTTCTAAATTACATGATTGCAATTATATTTATAATGCAAACAACACATTTGATTATTTTTCCACAGACTGTGTTTGAACTTGTGAAGTACTCACTAGTACAATCACAATGAATCAAATGGGCATGGTTGTTAATGTACTACATATACAGTGGAGTCTCCTATAGTATAAGTGACAACAAACCTGCTTACAACAAATTTCCAGAAACAATTTAGTCTTTTATTTTCACTGCCCACTTCTTTAGGTTAGGTCTTGCGAAATACTGTCGATGATGAATACAAACTACAAAGTACTATCATGCATAAAGAATGCCTCTTGCAGTCTTTGCAATTCAACAAGGTGTTGTTGCCCAAAGGCCAAGCTTGTATTACAGTCTTGCCCTACAACAAACAAGCCTTAAGACTGGTACAACTGCAGCATCACAGACTGGATGTCTAGCACTGCGATCCATGTGATGTAACACCAGAAGTGATGTGTGTATGCTCTCTCTCTCTCTCTCCCCCAATATCTCATGTGTGTGTGTGTGTGTGTGTGTGTGTGGGGCGTGTGTGTGAGGTGTTTGTGTGTGTATGTGAGAGACAGAAGAAAAAAGAGAAAGGGAGAGAGAGAGAGAGAGGGAGAGAGAGGGAGAGAGAGAGAGGGAGAGAGTGTGTGTGTGTATATATGTGTGTGTGTGTGTCACTGTGTGTGTGTGTGTGTGTGTGTGTGTGTGTGTGTGGAGTGTGTGTGTGTGTGTGTGTGTGGTGGGTGTGTGTGTGTGTGCGTATGCGTGTGTGTGTGTGCGTGCGTGTTTCTTTTTGGTTTCTTCACTGACTATCCCAAAACTGATTGATAAATGTCATAATGATGATGTTCAAAACACGGAATGTTGTGAATGACATCTGAACTCTACCAACAAGGTAACATAGAATCTGCACTGAGTAAGGTCACTAGTTTTTCTTACTTGTGGCTACTATGAACTACTGCTATAACGAACACATTTACGTCTTCCTTGAATTTTGTTGTAGGTGGACTCCATTGCACATTCACTGTTCCCTCATCTACATTCAATCAATGAATCACTAAGTGATTATGCATTGATGCCAAAGATACCATGTGATATAATCAATAATCATATAATGCCATCGAATTGATCATAGCATAAGCCATAAGCCTGTGCACAAGCTCTATGCACTGGCAAGATCTTGAGGTCCTGCCAACTACCCTGCTTTGTATCATCCTACCTAAAAATATGTGAGTTTTTTACTTTTTATAATTTATATCTATCTAGCCTAATTAGAGTATTTTTGTACTGATCAATCGGTTCTTGAAACATCGTAGATGACATTGTTCAAAATGTATTTCTCCATTAGCAAAGTTAAAAACAGGAAAATGTGGAAATGGATGAAGAAACTGCCACTGTTCCCCAGCATGAACTGACTGCACTAATGCACCACATCAGGAAAATTCGGTGTACAACGGTCTAGTTCACATGGATCAGTAATGATACAATAAAACTTTTGTACTGGTTCAACAAGCAGCTGTCCTGAAATTTACGCTGTAGACTTAACGCATATGACAAGCAAAATAGGTTCATCAGTTGCATTATCAATGACCATACGTACAGTCAAAAGTGTATGAAATGTCAAATGTTCATCGTTTCATGATTCGTACTCGCGGCATTTGTCCTTCTCCAGAAATTCTGTCGGGATCTACCTTTCGTTTACAATCTCTGTTTACATAGATCGGCGGATCTGGCTTCAGACAACAAAATCATAACCATGTAATTCCTCTGATTGTTTGAATTATTCGCACACTTACCTCATTTGGCTCATATCTGCCATGTTTGTTACTGTGGACAACGGATTTACGGAACGGAGGATGTCGAGTTCAAAAATGGAAATAGCCGGAAGTCACTCGCCACTTTTGTTTTCCGAATCTCTCCGAAGGCAAGCTTCGTAATTTTCCGTCTGCTTGTCGGAGAATGATGTCACGAGCGCTCAAATTCAAAGGAGAATGATGGCGTAGCATTACTACGAGCTTTCAAAATTTTCAGCATTATCAGGTATGTGTGGTATTGCTATTTTCTACATGTTGCTGTGCGACAAGGATGAAGCTTTTCAGTGAATGTCATTGTTGCAATGCAGTCGCGATAGTGGCTTAATTTAATTTAGAATGGCAATCGCCAGTATCAGACTCAGAGTATCGCTGTAACTAGTGTAAGTGTAAACTAGTCTAGTGTAAGCCTGTAGTCGTAGTGTGGATATAGATGCTTCATTCATTGAAGTTCATATCATCATATGAAATTCATTTTTGTACTCTATGTTGGGCCAGTTAGTCACTTAGCACAAATTAGAATATCTGTGAAATATTGGTAAAAAACGCAAACGGCAAGCACGGTCTAAAACGGTAGGGCCTACTTTTGGCAACTCGGCCTGTTCGACCCTGTCACACCTGTGTTTGTGTGCGTGTGTGTCACTGTCATTGTGTCAGTCAGTGTGTGTGTGTGCGTGTGTGTCTAACTGTGTGTCACTGTCACTGTGTACTAGTATAATTTACGTGGGTTTGTTTGTGTGTATAATCAATATATTAATGGCTTTTTACAGTTTTAGCAGCAACAGACTGAATATAGTGAATATAGTCTTTAATTTTGATTAGAATGTTATTAGGCCTGCTTAACAAAGTTATCAATATTATCCACAATCCTCATCCTCAAGATATGCTTGTTGCAACAACTGAACAAGGGATAAATTATACATGAGGGCCTATGATCACAAACGCCATGCCGCAGGGCACATAATGATGATGATGAATGCTCATCCTGGTTATGACTGATGTCATGGAGTTACCTGTAGCTTAAAGTTAAACAGTAAATTTAAAAGTATCATCGGTCAGTCATGGCCTATAGGACAATTTCTACCATTTGTTTACAACCGTTTCATGTTATGCCCTGTTGCAAAATAAAAGATTCAAATACGACTGTTATGTCTTTTCTAAATCACTAATCTGGTTCATTTTATTTCCTTTTTCATTTTCACTTTAGTCCAAAAATTGGGTTAACTTTAACTAGTTTAAGTCTATCTTGCTTCTGCAAATTTCTCATATGTATACATGGTTAAATGGTGTATTCATGCCGGTCATGAATTCAGTGACTTACAGTTTTACAATTTATATTTTTTGTCAAGATAAGATTGAGTAATATTAGACTTGACTACCCTTGACAACCAAAGCTTATTTAACCCAAACAAAACAACCCTAGCGCTACCGCTACAGTGGCTAAAACCTAACCCTCACCTTTTAGAGTTTGGTTCTTTGAGAAAACTGATCTCAGGGGTGAGGGTTTTGCTTGGAGCCTGGCAAGTGTTAGGACTGGAGTAGGACCTATTACAGTAACTATTACTAATTAGTATCACACTGTGTTCCTTCGCAAAGTCTATGGATGAGCTAAATGACCACATTTACCCTGGTTGATGATCTTGATCCCAGTTGGCCCTTATCCTAGCCCTGAACCATAGCAATTACTTAACATGTGCAGAGGCTCATTGGACAAAAGGGAAACGGACAAAACTAAAAACTCACCAGATGAAATCTCAGCAATACAAACATAGGCATAGACATGATAGAGTTAAACTTGCAGAATTTTCTCACATAATCACTTGTATTCATTTTAATTTTTAGTTCAGTTATGATAGATTTGTGTTTATAAAAGTCAACCTTTTGACTCCACACCCTGCCCACCAGCATCCTCCATTGTCAACCATGCTAGCAGAGCAAAAACTTAAATCTTTGTCTCCCTCACCCTATCCACCAGCTTCCTACAGGAAGCTGGTCGATAGGGTGCGGGAGCCAAAGAGTTAAATTTTTGCAGTTGAGTTAGTGGATAGGGTGTGGGAGTCGAAGAGTTAAGCAGCTTGTGAGAAAGATTGTGTGGTGTGAGGCAAAAGAATGCCACTTTTTTTTTTTCCAGGCTTGGATTGACAAGTATTGTACTACACCGTTGTATTGTTTGGTCTTTTATTTCAGGTCTCTAAGCCTTTCAACTCAGGATGGATAAACACAAAGAAAAAGCTCTGCTTGGATGGGTAATATATTCCTCAATAGAATTAGTTCTTGTTTTTTAACTGCATTCTGGTTTTCTTTTCAGATGCATTTTTGCATATTGTTTTGCTCACACTGTGCAGACAATATGTTGTTGCACAGTCTGCATACATCTTTAATGGGCGACCGTGCTGGGTGTTTTCACAGTTCCATTAATTACTGGACACAGCATGACTTACAGGATCTTTAACACACTTATTTGATGTTCTGCATGTGTGTACAGTAGGGAGTTCAGACATAAGCAGGTCTACACACATGTTGACTTGGGAAATGGGAAAAGTCTCCATCCTTTATATTCCCAGGCAGAATGAAACCCTGACCATTAGAAAGGAAATCCAACTTCCCTTGACTATCATGTCTGTCAGTTGTGGTATAATTATGTATAAGGTAACTACAAGCGCTAAAACACCAGTCACCACAGTATTGTGATTGGCACAACAGACTACCAAGGTAGTCTGTGGCTGTGGGTTTGAATCCCCATCATGGCATCAACCCTTACAAATTCAGTGTTGAATTTTTAGGATCATGGCATCAGTCCTTTCAAAATCATTGTGTTTTTTTAAAAGAATTTTTATCCCTTTAACTAGTTTAAGATACTTGAAGGTGTGTCTATAGATTAGATATGGTTGGACAGAGAGTGAAAGGCATGAAATGATGAATGTGTTGAAAGCTTGTGTGATGTAAATGAAACAGTTTTATTGTGTGCATGTGTGTGTGTGGTGCCCCCGTGCGCATGTGTGTGTGTGTGTGCATGCATGTGTGTTTGAAAGAGAGAATGCGTGTGTGTGTGTGTGCATGCATCATCATGTGTGTGTGTGTACTATGACAGAGAGAATAGGCCTGTTTGGATGTTCTTGTTGCAGTAGTCCTTTAAATTTAATTAATATTTGTGGGTGGTTCATTGGATACAGCGCAACAAATTTCATTTGGTTTCTTAGTTCCTGGTATCACAAAGTATCATTCCATAGTCAGTCACCTAGAGGCTAGAATCATTTACAAGTACAAATAAAACAGATTTCCAGTGGCAGTGTAGAAGTCTGAACCATCAAGAGTTAAATAATTTTAGCAAGGATTATTATTACTGTATTAGAGAGATCTTTCATGTTTGGCACTGTTCTCCAAACTCATGTTGACTTGCTATGCATCACACATAATCAGACTTAAGACAAGTGGAGCATGGAAAACTCAAGTTTTAGGCGAGCTGACCACACTCCACTATGTAATTGCATGGTATGCAAAATTAGATCATTAAATGATTAAGTTTGTAATGTAAAATCATTTGACTTGTTTCATTGGCATAAAACTGTATGATTGAATGTTTTAAATTCATTTAATATTTCTTTTAACATCTATTCACATATCTGCTTTTAGACAATGATTAAATGTTATTCATTAATGGTTAGCATAAAGTACTATGTGTTTTGCTTGCAGGTTAACGGCCTCACAGATGAACGTATAGACACCTTGAAAAACATTGACTATGGGGCTCATTTCATCAGAGTCTTGCAGTATCTGTAAGTCACTGTCTTTTATTGTTTTGTTTGTATTTTTCCTTTATACCATATGAAAAAGTAAAGGTTTTCCTATAACCCTGAGGTCGTAGGGGTTGAGCGTTATGAGGATGGTACCGATCACCTCTCATTTGCTGCTTTACCTACCCAAACATTGAAGTAAGTCAGTACCCATACACAGTTGGATAGACTGAAAGTCACTCACACACAGGAAAAGTTTCTCAGGTGTTATTAGCAACCATGGAAATGACTGCATGCAGATTGGAAGGCGAGTGGTATACCTCTACTTCAGCCAATTTTCTTGTCTTCCATCAGTAAACAAGATATTCTTAGCTTACTACATTGATTGGCAAAGGGAGGAAAGATCGTTTTCCGGCAATGGTACTAAAAAGCAAAGAGATAGAAAAAAAAGCAGACAGAACAGACATTTGACAGAATAAACTGGTCCTACAAAACAAAACAAACAACTTTGAGGAAGGTGATTCAAGAGAAAATTTTTGTTTGAAAATGGCAAGAAGGAAGACAACTGGGGGTTGGGGAGCAGCCGAGGACACACTGTCAGTCAGAATGGTCTGTCAGTATTCAGGTCCTTCAGTGGGAAGATTCTGTGCTCACAAAGCATGAGACGTGTTTTGTTCTTTGTAGTACTTGGTCACATCAGACTCATGGACCACATCACCTTAGCATGAGCTGTGTTTTGTTCTTTGTAGTACTTGGTCACATCAGACTCATGGAACACATCACCTTTCTGTTCGTATTATTGCAAGGGAGAAAACCTTTCTTTCTCTCTCTTGAGGCTGTGATAACATACAGGTTACATTTTGCTTGGTAGTTGGTCTCTGGCACTGATTGTCTTTTTATACATATTGATCAAAAAGTTTAGTAGTGGTATCTTTTGTAGTTTTAAGGTGGAAGTCTTTGTGGAAAATAAAACGCTGTAAAAACAGCTACTTTAGAAGACTTTTTCAGTTTCAGTTTCACTTTCTCAAGTTGATGTCTGCGCTCAGAATGAATTACATATACACTGATTGTGATGGAGAAGGCACAAGCCTTAAGCCTGGCCATAAAACCGTGAGCTGGCCAGGTCTTGAGGTCTGACCTAATGTATTGGAAATGTATGGACATACACGCGAGTTTAAAAAAAGTGAAATAGTGTTGCAGACCTAATAGTAGTGTGTGGTACAATGCTGTTTTGAGATTTAGGTTGCATACATTGACCACAGTATTTACACTTACAGTGAGTGACTGATTTATGCAAGTTAGAATGTAAATTTGTGTCAGTCTTGAATCTTTAATTAAAAAGTGTAAAAAGGTCAACAAAAAGGTCGTACTATAACCATAAGGTTGCAAAAGAGTAATATGGTAGGCACCTATTTTTCCTTAGTTCAGTGTTAAGAGCCCATTTCCTCTCCTTTCACATGCAGAGGGAAAGCAGCCTTACAGTTATGTGTCAGCCGTCTTTGTGTTTACCTTTACACTGGCTGGTTCTTTCCACAGAGCCCTGAATTCAACATCTGATATCTTGAGTTCAGTTCCTGCTCAGTATTAAAAAGTGGCCTGTTCACTACCCATCTGAATGTTTCTGTTATGCAGTTTAGTGTTTCACAGGTCCTGGCCCCTGCCTCTTCCCATTTCAAACCTTGCCAACACACAGGGTTTTATGTGGGCTCAGGGAGTCTGCCAGATAATTGCTGGCAGATTTGAGTGGTGCGCAATACATGTGGAGACGTCTAAGCCAATAAATTCCAAACATGCAATTTGACATCAGACAATCTATGGGTGGCAGTAGAACCCAGGGCCCCAGAGATCCTTCTATACAGTGCCTTCAGAACACATGAATCCAGGATCAGTCTTGCATGCCATATGAAGACCCACACCAAATTCTTAAAGACTAGTATGCCTAGTCATCTGTCAGACCAATGAACGCATCCATCATTATCATTTCTGAGTGAGTTGCACTGTGGTACTGTTGTTAACTGAATGGATTGCCTTGAACTTGCAACTGACATGTCTTTGTCATGTACATATTATGTTTGCACTGTGTTACAGTGATAGCAGTGCTACTCTGGAGGACATTCACAACACTAAGGACAGAGTTCAGGCCACGAAAGCCTTCCTTCAAGGTATGTATCACACACAGCATATACATATCAAAATGTCCCCACATGACAATGTGCCCTGTGGGTTTTTTTTGACACATACACCAGTCCTGTAGTCATGTCTTGCATAATATGCACTATTATATTCATGAATATAAACACGTATGTACACACACAAGCGTGCATGTTTACATAGGTTTGAAACACAGATTGGATTTGGGATTTTTTTCTCCCCCACCCCTCCCATTCCACTTGATCTTAAGTGGTGGTCTAGGTGCTAGTCTTTCAGATGAAACAAGATCCTTTGTGCAGTGTATGCTTGGTACACATTAAAGATCCCATGGTAACTAAGAAGTTGTGCCTGGCAAACATTTCTGTAAAAAAGAAATTCTCCTTTTCATAAGTAAACAGAAATACATTTGAATACAGAAAAAAAGTTCCAAGAAACTCAGGGGAGAGCCAGACAGCAAAAGGTCCCAGAGGAAAAACACACACACACGCACGCACGCACATGTGAGGAAATGAATACAGAAGGAAGGAACTGGTGACGAATGTTCATATTTTGTTGATGTTGGGAACATAACAGTCTTTAGTGGTTGAAAATACAGCAAAGTTTTAAAGATTAGAAAATACAGCAAAATCTTTAGAGCTAGAAACAGAGCAAAGATTGTAAAGTTAGAAATACAGCAAAGTTTTAGAGGCTTAGAAGAACAGCAAAGTTTTTAAGCTTAGAAATGCAGCACAAGTTTTTAAGGGTTAGAAATAGCAGCAAATGTTTAAAGGTTAGAAATACAGCAAAGTGTTTAAAGGTTAGAAATGCAGCACAATTTTAGTGTTGTAAAAGGTTTAGGTAGAAATACAGCAAAACGTTTAAAGGTTAGAATACAGCAAAGTTTAAAGGTTAGAAATACAGCAAAGTGTTTAAAGGTTAGAATACAGCAAAGTGTTTAAAGGTTAGAATACAGCAAAGTGTTTAAAGGTTAGAAATACAGCAAAGTGTTTAAAGGTTAGAAATACAGCAAAGTTTAAAGGTTAGAAATACAGCAAAGTGTTTAAAGGTTAGAATACAGCAAAGTGTTTAAAGGTTAGAAGTACAGCAAATGTTTTAAGGTTAGAAATAAGCAAAGTGTTTAAAGGTTAGAAATACAGCAAAGTTTTAAGGTTAGAAATACAGCAAAGTGTTTTAAAGGTTAGAAATACAGCAAAGTGTTTAAGGTTAGAAGTACAGCAAAGTTTTTAAAGGTTAGAAATACAGCAAAGTGTTTAAAGGTTAGAAATACATCAAAACGTTTAAAGGTTAGAAATACAGCAAAGTGTTTAAAGGTTAGAAGTACAGCAAAGTTTTAAAGGTTAGAAATACAGCAAAGTGTTTAAAGGTTAGAATACAGCAAAGTGTTTAAAGGTTAGAAATAGAGCAAAGTGTTTAAAGGTTAGAATACAGCAAAACGTTTAAGGTTAGAAATACAGCAAAGTGTTTAAAGGTTAGAAATACAGCAAAGTTTTAAAGGTTAGAAGTACAGCAAACGTTTAAAGGTTAGAAATACAGCAAAGTTTAAAGGTTAGAATACAGAAAAACGTGTTTAAAGGTTAGAAGTACAGCAAAGTGTTTAAAGGTTAGAAATACAGCAAAGCTTTAAAGGTTAGAAGTACAGAAAAAGTTTTAAAGGTTAGAAGTACAGCAAAGTTTTAAAGGTTAGAAATACAGCAAAGTGTTTAAAGGTTAGAAATACAGCAAAGTTTTTAAAGGTTAGAAATACAGCAAAGTGTTTAAAGGTTAGAAATACAGCAAAGTTTTAAAGGTTAGAAATACAGCAAAGTGTTTAAAGGTTAGAAATACAGCAAAGATTTTAAAGGTTAGAAATACAGCAAAGTTGTTTAAGGTTAGAAGTACAGCAAAGTGTTTAATAGGTTGAAATACAGCAAAGTTTTTAAAGGTTAGAAATACAGCAAAGTGTTTAAAGGTTAGAAATACAGCAAAGTGTTTAAAGGTTAGAAATACAGCAAAGTGTTTAAAGGTTAGAAATACAGCAAAGTGTTTAAAGGTTAGAAATACAGCAAAGTGTTTAAAGGTTAGAAATACAGCAAAGTGTTTAAAGGTTAGAAATACAGCAAAGTGTTTAAAGGTTAGAAATACAGCAAAACGTTTAAAGGTTAGAAATACAGCAAAACGTTTAAAGGTTAGAAATACAGCAAAGTCTTAGTGATTTGCTTTTGTATAAGACAAAATTGAAATTGTCTGTGATCTTTCCATCTGCTGCTGTCACATCTGTTTCAGAATTTTACAGTGTAAGTTTTTGTGATGAGAAACCAATTGACTTCAGCCGGTTAACGGAATCTGCTGCATCAGGGATGGAAGTTGACACAGAGGTTGCCAAGGTGAGATATGCACAATTTCTGATCTCAGAACTGAGATAGACATTAAAGTTTGCACTGTGACTAATCTCAGATGTAATCAAAGGTGAGTTTTTATTTGCACAAAGAGTGAGTTTAAGTCTATAATAAAGTCAAGGTGAGTTTTCAGCATTGAGCATAAAATGAAATATGGGTGAAAAAGATTTCCAAAAATGCATCCATACTTGATTTGGTCATGTTGCAAATTATGACGAAATAAGACCTTCAGGGCACTCTAGAAGTAAACTGTCATTGAAGTCGACAGAGGAAGCGTAAAATACAAATGCCAAATACTGAACCAATCTCAGAATACCTGAAACTGCTTGTTTCTGCATCCCAGAAACAGAAATAGAGAATCTTGTCTGCTGATTGTGACCCATCAGTCCCCTAATAACTGTGTTGATCATGGGGTTGAATGAACAAGAAAAAGAATCCAGATGATGTATGGAGTATTTCCGCAGGGTTTTCCAAGTCTGGACAAAAACTAACACACACTGATCTGAATTAAAAAAAAGAAAAGAAAATACAGTTAATACGTG
Organism: Monoplex corrugatus; assembly: GCA_030674185.1. Lineage (NCBI taxonomy): Eukaryota > Metazoa > Mollusca > Gastropoda > Littorinimorpha > Ranellidae > Monoplex > Monoplex corrugatus. The sequence goes on along the minus strand of CM060310.1, from coordinate 4,357,999 downwards.
AGACGTGATTAGAAACAAAGAGAACCAAAAGATGGTAGGAACAACTTCTGTCAGTCATTACATCACACGACAGTGGATCAGGTGGTTTGGCTGTCTGATCGGGATCCCAGTCAACCAGCTAGCCCTTGAGCTTACAACATCAGATGTTTGGACTTCTGAGCCAGAGAAAGATCTCAGCAGCACTGGATAAATGGATGGCGGACACACTCCATGTCTAGAACACCAGCTTACGATCTTGCCACAGATCATCAGCTTCATTTCCCAGTATAAGCGAACAGAAAAAAAGTATGTTGAAAAGACTAGCTGCTATGGTGTAGTGGTTGGTGCAATTGACTACCCACTGCAAAGTTGTGGGTTAAAATCCCTGTCAGTCCCTTGGAAAATCATTGTGGGATTTTTCGGCTCCAACTGGCTCCTACACAAAGCTGAGCATGCTGTGGACTCATTGGGAAGACCGGCATCACACAGTTGAGTCTCATCTACTTCATGGACTGTCATTGATGTTGCTCATGTTTCCTAACCAACACCGCAAGTGTCTATCTCACAGGCCGAGTTGATGCATAATGATAAGCATATGGTACAGCCCTGTCATGCAGTCTCAATCCTAGATGGAACTCCTTAGCATGATGATTATCATTTCATCGCCATCATCATCATTGCATTGTAAAAATGCGCCAGCTTCTACGGCATTAAGGTGGCATAGAAAATGGGACCAAAAAAATGAGCATAAAGAAAATCTCCCTAAGTGCGATAATCCTTAAAAAAAAAAAAAGCAGGGGGAGGGGAATGGGGTGAAAAGTAAAGTACACGACCAAGAAATTACCCTCCAACTCATGCCCCAGGCCCCCAACAATGACATTAATGTGAATGTGATGACATGACTGTTACAATGTCATGAATGTGTTGTCCAGGTGCTGCTGTTGTTGCTTTGCGCTGGAATTCAGGAGAACAACTCTGACATAGTGACGGCAGGCATGCGTGTAGACGCTAGTCTGCACTGGGACGTGCGCCAGCTGATTGAAGCCGTCATGCAGCCTGACGAGCTCAGCACCTCCCTGCCCCCGGACTTTGCCACCGTCTTCCACCAACAGGCGGGTATGTTTGGAATTTGGCTAATCTGATGCCTTATAGGTCACGGCTGTACAGAGAGGAGAAAAACGGCACGTTTAGTTACGGCTAGGCCACGGCGGCTGACCTAGCCCGTGACCCCTGATAGCGTCAGTGCCAGACATTCCACTGCCTACCATCAAGGTCACGGAGTACTTCCCTTCTTTGTCTCTGTTAAAAAGTGGCGCCTTTTCACTCTCTTTGGAAGCGGATTACAGTGCAGTCAAGGTTTTGTTGGCGCCTATCTTTTGTCAGTCAAAAGAATTTTCCCTTGTCTTGAACTACACCAAGTTTCAGAATTTCGTGTTTAGTCGTTTACTATTTATTTGCAATCGTTTTGGGTATATGTTTACCGTATCAACAAATCGTCTGTGCTAGTCAGACAGTGAAATTAATTTTAATTCTTTAGTGGAGCAAGTGGTGCTAATAAGAGTGGGGCACACAATCTTTTACTCCAGTAACGTGGAATTGAATGAGTATTTAGTGCACTGTGTCTGCTGAAGTGAAGGTGTTTATTTTCAGTTTTTTACTCCAGTAACGTGGAGTGAGTGTGTGTGTTTTTTGGGGTTTTTTTTTTCGGTATCTATCTTCAGTGTGTGTATTTCTTCATGAACTACTGTCAGTGACCAGAAAACACAAAAAAATAGAGTGAAAATGCGTACACAAAATTAGCCAAGACAATGTCACTGATTGTAATATCAGTTTTTTTTCAATCAAACATGAGCATGGGCTGGCCTAGGTCGTTGTGAAATAAAATATGTCATAAAAGGTAATTACAAATCGTGCTGAATTGAAAACAACATTGCATGATTTCTGTTACATTCTACTATACAGTGATAATCTCGGTACAGACCGAACTGGATTTGACAGGTTTAATTGACAACAACAGCAGCTGATATATTTTTTTTTAATGTTGGAGTTGCTTTTGTTCATCAAAAATGATGAGACTTTATTAGACTGGAGCTGAATAGAACAGAATATGACTGAGTGTCCCACTCTCATGTATTATATGACTCCAACAGACTGACCCAAGGGAAAATAAACCAATGCAACTAATAAACGGTATATAGTGAGAACAGCATAACCCCGCCTATCAAGTCTAGTGGCCACCTCGTGACATTGGAGTACTTAACCTGTGTTTTCCTCCTCCCCTTTCGTAAAACAAAAAGACACCTGGTAAGTGAAGACGCATGTCTGTCTGTCTGTCTGTCTCTGTATGTTTATGTGATGTGTGCGTCTGTGCCAGTGCGTGCGTGTGTCAGTTTGTGTTGTGTGTCCCCCCCTCTCTCTCTCTCTCTCTCTCTGAGACACACACACACACACACAACACAACACACACACACACTACACACCACACACACTCACACACACACACAACAAACTACACCTCTCATTTTTTATTCCCTTTTGTTTTTTTCTTCGTCTTTATTTAATGCTTTCTGTGTTTCCTTCTGTTTAAAAGCTAGTATTCTTTTTCTTTTCTGCCACAGTCCACTTTTTCTTCGTTGTTCACTTTTATGTCTGTACGCTTAGTGTTAGAAGATTAGTAAGGACTATCTGTAAGACAGGTCCTGTGGGACCTAATGCTACTATCCTTGAATAACAAAGTGTTTTTCATGTTTCACGTTTCTTTCTTTCTCACTTTCTCTGTCTTTAGAACTGCCTTTGTGTCTGAGTGTATTGGGGGGGGGGGGGGGGGTGGTGTAGAGGGGTGTAGGCTGGTGTGTGGGAGCGTCTCTCTGTTTCACCAACTCACAACCCCTCCCTCTCTCTCTCAAACACACACACACACACCCTTTGTAGAGAGACACAAGCACCCCCACCTCCCCACCCCATCTCTCTCTCTTTCTCTCTCACGGTTTTGTGCAAACACACAAGAAACAGTCTATAGGCCTCCTCTGTGGGAAATTTCTCTTGCAGCCAGCACTAAGAGGCAGTGTACCAGGCGGGTCAAGTTGCCGCTATGGTAGAGTAATTAACTGGAGGCTCCCTCCTTCCCGCCAACTTTGAAATTTGTCTGATAAGCGAAGACAGGAGCTGAAGTGTTACAGATTGTATAATGCGTCTTCGTTAGACCATGAAAACCTAGAATGCTTGATTAGTGGAGTTGACATTTTTGGGAGAAAACTGAGATCGTGACGGAGTTACGTTAATGCATGAATTTACGCATGTGTTATACAAGATTTGGTAGAGTAGCCTACTGAACTAACCTGGTCATATTTAGTCTTGTTCTAAAGCTGTTTATATTGGCTACACGATTTTTTACATATCAGACAGACTGTTGAAAGCCGCTTTAAGAATTCGGACTGTTTAGCAACCAACTCATTTTTGTTCCCTGACAGCGCTGTGCTGGCACTACAGCTGTCAGTGGGATGGAATGCCCCCCTCACGCTGAAAGTAGGTCAGGTCACTGCTTGGTCAGGCCGCTCGCCTCTCCAACTAAAGAGCACGTTTGGAACAGCCGTGAGGTCCATATGTTATTTATGTTTACTGGTGCCTTGTACTAGTTGTATGTTATTTATCAAGTATACAGATGTATTTATCTGATATTATTATAGGTACATATGTTATTTATCAAGTTTGGTGCCCTATACTGGTTATACGTACATGTTATTTGTCAAGCATTGCTATAGTACATATGTTATTTATGTTGTTTGGTGCCTCATACTAGTTATACATACATGTCATTTATCCAGCATAGTTATACGTACATTACATATGTTATTTATCGAGCTTGGTGCCCTTGTACTAATTATATATATATACCTGTTATTTGTCTAGCACTGTTATAGGTACATATGTTATGAATCTATTTAGTGCCTTATAGGTGCATATGTTATGAATCTACTTATGCCTTATTGGTACATACATTATGTATCCAAATTGGTGCCTTATAGGTACATGTGGAGTGTTGTAGGTATATATGCTTTGTTAAAAGATGGTGTTGATTGCTAGTGACAGAATGAAGATGGAGTCCTTACCTGAAGTTAAGCAATATCATGGTTATCTTGTTGTTGGAGCAGGTCAGGACAGATAAAGTGTCCAGTCAGTCTGCTGACCGGTCAGGGTGGTGTGCTGCTCCTCACCTTTCAGGTACAATAGTGTTAAGGGTGCCGTGTTTGGGTGTGCTATATGCATGCATGTGAGAGAAAGAAAGTGGGGCATGTGTGTGGCGTCTTTGTGGTGTGTGTGTGTTGTGCGTGCGTGCGTGCGTGCGTGCGTGGTGTGTGTGTGTGTGTCGCGCATGCGTGCGCATGCATACGTGAGTGTGTGCATGCATGCGCTTGTGAGTGCGTGCATGTGTGTGTATGGAGTTTGTTCAAGGATTCATATCACTCAGAAAACTCCATATGCGTTCCACCCAGATCTGCCAGCTGTTTTTTTTTTCAGTTTCCTTGAACCTACACGAAACCCTATGCGCTGACAAAGTCATTTTTTTATATAATTAGAATGAAGAGTACAACATTTGTCAATTTTCAGTAAATGGTTGATCAAACGAAAAGAACAAATTGTGGTGAAGGGGAACAGGACTTACAAAACATTGACACCACCAGAATGATAGGAACGTTATGATGGGCAAAGAGCAAGCCAACATGTTGTGGAGTGAAAAATAATGCAGAGAACACCTAGGGTGTTCGAACATTTTTATGCAACTATTGTAACTGGAACTACAATATTTTATCGGCTGTGCTATGGATACTCTGTGTGAGAGAGAGCGCGTGTGTGTTTGAGAGAGAGAGAGACCCGTACATGCAAAAAACTTCAGACCTTGGCTCATTCGTGTATACTTAACAACAGTACCAGATAGTGTGCTTGGATACCTGTGTGTGCATATGCATTCACTGAACACAAAACCTGCAGGGATAACAAGTACATGGAGATGATCTGTAAAATAACTTGTAATATATTTCTCTTTCACACTTGAACAAGAATGACCACCAACGTCACATGATACGTGGTCTAGCAGTATCGTTTCGCTCAAGAATCCAGTTGCAGGTTCCAAAGGGCAGCGTTTTTTGTGGCTGTACAAGACTATATGGTGGTTTGGATGCTAGTGATAACAATTACTGATATCTGTGAAATGTCAGACAGTCCGATGCTTAAAACAATGACATCCAACTGGAAGCATTTGGTCTTTGAACCTGATAAGGCGTTATCTGGTGGGTAAAGAGTGGAGATGATTCCAGTCTCCCAGGTCAACATGCGTGCTAACTGAAGACATCATCTGTGGGTAAGATGGATGTTTCCAGTCTCCCAGGTCAACATGTGTACAATGTACAACCTGATACTAGTGATAGCGCCTGAATTCTCTCTGTGTGTACACACACAGAACATCAAATACACACGTTAAAGATCAGTAAGCCATGTTGTGTTGGGTGGCTTACGGAAACCAGAAAACACCCAGCGTGCACGCTCCCCAAAGTAGGAGATTGCAGACTGTGTAACAACATAACACCTGCATTTTACAACACACATCTGAGAAAGTATTTTTGGAATAGAAAAGAAATCAATAAACTGACATTCATGTATACGTTGCTTTTAATATCTAATGGCAATCAAGGAATTAGCCTCATCTTAAATATCGTAGAAGAGCAGGGCGTTTTGCCTAGCTGCCTGGTATAAAACATTGGCGAGATAGATTGGTTTCCCAGTCCCCTCCCTTGAAGTCCAATTAGCTTCTTGCCTTACTAAAGTCTTGGTTAAAAAAAAAGGTGGCGCTGCACTGTGGCAACATGCTCTCAGAGGGGAGAGTAGCCTGTTTCACATGGAACCCACCGTGACAAAAGAAATGAATATGAATATAGGAAACATCTGCTGTGGTAAACTAACAACAACAAAAAGAGAAATAAAACAGGAAGATTGCATTGTGCAGGGGCAAACAGAAAGAGTAATCAGAATTAGATGTTCAGTTTACCTTTGATAAAAAGAAAGTATTTAGGTAGTGTTGTGTGATGACACTATAATACAGTATAGTGTTGTAAAGTACAATGGTATTTAACATCATGGTGTGTGATGTCCTCAGCAGCAGTGGAAGTGCAGGAGAGTCCAGTACGGGCGCGTGTGGCCAACCTCAACCTGAGCCAGTTGAACGACTCCCTGTCCACCTCGTCCCCTGTCCGTCTGGCAGCAGGCTCCTCCCCTGCCACTCCCCTCGAGGAACTTGTTAGGTCCCCACGACTGGCACGAAAGGTGAAACATTTTGGCTGACTATGGTTAGTAGAGAATTGCCAAACATTTTTCATTTATCTGTGCGGAGCATTCAAAATACAAAATGTTGTCACAATGTGATTACAGTCTTTATCAGTTTGTGAATGTGTATTTTTTGTGTGTTATCACTACTTCTTAGGGGCCATGGCGTTTATGAATAAATCATCTCAATCTACCTTGTAGAGAAAATTATTTTTTACATTGTCCTGTTCACTGTTACTTTACTTTTGTGTGTTGCATAACATTGAGATTATTTAGTGTTGTGCAGAGGGAGGTTGTGTGTGTTTCTGTGTGGATGTCTGCACAGAGTGTGAATGTTGTCCCAAAAAAGAGTTAATTGTATGATTTGTCAGTGCTTGTTGTCACATGGAGTACAGATAAAACAGTGTACACATGTCAGATGCACATTGTTTGCTGGTTTGCACAGATTTTCTCCAAACTTAGGAAAAATGTTTGGCAATCGATTTTGTAGGTTTACTGTCTACCTTTGATTTTGTTGCAGATTATGCGCAGAGAAAAAGAACTTCGCTATAAAATGGAGGTGAGTTGCCGGTGTGTCTTACAAGAAAGTAATGGAAGATTTATAAAATAGGAAATGAAGTCTTTAATGTACTCTCCCCATCTGTCTAATATTTTGTCTTTTCCCATGATCTTTCGATTTTAAGCAACCAGTTGATGTGCATGTCTTTTTCCTGTGGACAATTTCTTCCATTTTTTTGTACATAACCTGAGGATCCGTTTTGTGTCAGTCTTCTATTTTTTTTGCACTTTGTTTTCAGCCAAGCTTCCTTAACTTCACTGCATTACATGATTGTGATAATGGTGGTATTTGTAACAATGGTTCTGATAATCATTATGTTGCTTTCTGGATCTTGCCTGTAATTCGGGGTTATCATGCATACATAGTTTGTTTGCTTTGTAGGTTTTGTTGATTAATTTGTGTTTCTTTTGTTTCTTTAATTTTGTAAGTTTCCTTGTTTTCATAGAATACAAGTAAAGAACTACATCATAAAAAATTACCATAGGAGTTGTGTGATGGTCAACAGCGCCAGTTAAAGGAGAAAGAAGAGACCGTCAAGCGAGTGCAGCACGCATTGCATAGCGAAATCAATCTGAGAGAGGAGCTGGAGATGGATCTTAAGGACGCCAACGCTCAGCTGGAGAGAAAAGGTAACCTGTTACCCTGCCAAACTTGAGCCTGACTTTCTGTTCCTTTGTTGTTGTTGTTGTTTTGTTTTTATCTTTTTGTTGTGCCACTTACCCGCCTCAGTGGTGTTGATCTGAGTGACAGTCTGGCTCCACAATACACCCCAGCCTTAAGTTCATTCAGTTGAAGTCCCTGTGCCGAGAAATCCATGGAAGCCACAGATTTCAAACCACTGTGGGAGACCCACCAGAGGAGGTCCTGCTGGGTCAGTTTGATGGAGTTTATCAGTGGTTGTTCTGATCCACCTTAGTAAGGACACTGAACCTGCTGAGTTTCCCTTCCCCATGGGGATGCCATGATCTTTCAGTTTAACCTTTGACTCCTGCACCCTGTCCATCAGCATCCTGCATTGTCAACCATGCTAGCAAAGTAAAGACAACCCTTTGTCCGTCTCACCCTGTCCTCCATCTATCCTGCAGGAAGCTGGTGAATAGGGTGATGGGGTCAATAGAAGTTTCTGGAATTGCTGGATAGGGTGTGGGAGTCAAAGGGTTAAATAGTATATATACCATGTAGAAATTCTGTGCTAGAAATTTAACTCTTCTACATGCATGTAAACACACAGGGATACACACACACACACCAGTGTGCATACACTCATGTATACACACAACCCTGCAGACATTGCATGTGTGCACGTACACACATACGTGCATGAATACATGTACACACCCACGCGCACACGCACACCACACACCACACACCACACACACACACACACACACACACACACACACACACACACACACACACATTCTCTAATTCGCACTCATTCACCCACTCTCTCACTTTCTCACTCTTTCACACATTTTCTCATTCTCTCTCTACTCTGTCTCTCTCACTCTCACTCTCTCACTCTCCTCCCCCCCCCCTGTCTCTGTGTGTGTGTGTGTGTGTGTCTCTCTC